>CM050430.1:7476532-7811532 GCA_027564155.1 Gymnocypris eckloni scoliostomus | reverse complement strand
TCTAACTCAGTGAGTGGAGTATGATTATATAATAAGATTCTGCACTCGAGACATGGTAAATAAATACATCTGGACAAGCACACGAATGTGGAGAAAGGGCAAGCTGAAAGATGAGGAGAGGAGAGATGCTGAAAACCCACCTAATGCTCAATAACAGAGAAACAATCTCACCTCTCACACTCTTACACAAACCAACCAGAGAGAGAAAGTCTGTTTATAACGATGAGTACAAATTAAGAACAAATGATTTATTTATTCACATTAACTGGACATTTTGGCAGAGAATGCATGATGTTATTGCTGCCATTTCATAAATACATTCATCTCCTGCCGGTTTTGGGCTGCGCAATAATGTTTATAAAGTTAATCACACAAATATAATCCTGATTATTAATTACAATAATTGCCATTTTAACATCTTATCAGAATTGCACTTTTACATAAGCACAAATAAAGACAAGTGTTGAGGGTAACCCATTACAAGTAACTTGAGTTATGTAATCAGATTACTTTTTTCATGTAACTAATTTACAAGAAAATTGATTAAATAAATAATGAATTGTTCAAGTAAGTAATGCCAGTTGCTTTGTTTTCTCATTATTGACTGACAGAAATGGGTAGGCGTTGTGTGCGCTGTGTAAACTAGAGCTGTACAGTAGCAGCTTCACTGTTACACTACATGAATAAAAACAGTCAAATGAACTTCAGTATATGACTCAAACCTGCAATAATGAAATATGTCAAATTACACCAAAATCCTTTATGTATTTAATCCCATTGCATTACCAACGTCTTTGCTGCTGACCTTTGTTGATCCAATTCAACCATACCAATAAGCAAAAATGACTTTAGTTAAATATAACATTTGTATTTCTTTCTTTCTTTTTTTTGTGATTGAGAATAAAATGTTGAACTTTCTTCTCCCGTGTCTTATTCTTCCTGCAATGAAGGTTTGTTTCAGCTTTTTGATTTGACATTTCCTTCAGCCTGAGGCTTATTCATTTCACTTTCGGTGTGAAGGGGCTTTTACATTTGCCAAAATATAACTTTTGTATATTAAAAACAAACAAGGAAGAGAAAGTGACGTAATGCATTAATATCTATAAAAAGTAACGAAGGAATGCAATTCGTTACTTTTTTATTACAACGCATTACTTTTACAATAACTTTCCCCAACACAGATAAAGACAATGTCAATGCACATGGTTTGCTTACAGATCGTCACACAAAAAACAGAATGGATGTATTTTTATATATTTTTATTTGAGCAGAATATCTCAGCAGAGATCGCTAAACTGAAATGTACACGTTTGCCTGTGTTTTCAGCACATGGACACTTTTTCTGCAAAGGCCACATTAAAATGAAATATTTTCAGGATAAATAGCAATGGAGCAAATATTGTAGATGATTATGCTTAATAATTCGGTAGAAACAGAAATCATGATCATGATTTAAAGGGGTCATATGATGCAGTTTCTTGTTTTTCTTTTCTTTAGTGTGTTATGTAGCTGTTTGTGCAAGTATAAGATCTGCAGGGTTACAAAATCAAAGTCTCCCACAAAAGGATGTATTTTATCTAAAAGAAAAGGCTGATCCTGACCGGGCTAAAACACCTCATTCAAACACGCCCCCACGTGTCTATGTCATGATGTGCAAATATTTGCATAATGCTGCCTAAATGTTCACACAAAGAAAGAAGTCGTGGTTTCAGTAACCGCAAGTAGTGTTGATGATGCAGCTGTTACAGGGAGACGCTGTGTGTTTCTGTGCGAATGAAAATGCGCTTTATGTGGCCTTCCGAAGTAGATTCAATTAGGAATCATTTGTTAAGATTTGTTTACAACAGAACAGCACAAGCCAAATGTTCGAATCTGTGCAATGTATTTTATGGATGACAGTTTCGTGAACCTTGGAGAGTACAAGGCTGGCTGGGCACAAAGGCTATATATATATATATAAAAAAAGGGTCAATTCAGACTTTGCTTTGACAATCTGGCGCTTCTGAATCAGCAACTGTAAGAATGTCTTGCTATTAGTTTAAGTGTTTGCTATTGACTGTTCAACTGCAGAATTTTGACGTGTAGAGTAATGTGTCATATGTGTGTGTGTGTGTGCGTGTGTGCGTGCGTGTGCGCGTGCGTGCGTGCGTGTGTGCGTGTGCGTGTGTGTGTGTGTGCGTGTGTGTGTGTGTGTGTGTGTGTGTGTGTGCGTGGTGTGTGTGAGGGGAACAGGGTCACATCACAGCGGAGTGTACAGCCCATCAGAAATCATAGCGCATCAGCTGTCTTAACCGCGGCTTGTGTACTGCAAATACATACGAGCATCATCCACTATGTCTGTGATGCGACTCTGTTCCCCTTTCGGACTTGAACTGATGGTAAAACTAATGACATTTATATATTCGTCTTCTTTATATATTTAACATCTTTATATTTACTTCTAAAGCTGCAGCTTGCGATCATGGTAAGGGATGTCATATTTCCGTTGTGTGCTTGTGGTGTTCGGCCAATCACAATGCACTGGGTCAGCTGGCCAATCAGAGCGGACTGTGCTTGTCAGAAGGAGGGGCTTTGTAGAAAACGACACGTTTGAGAGAGGCGGGGCATAGAGGACCTACAATAATGTACAGTATTTGAAAAATAATGTGTTTTTTTACATTAAATAATGTCAACATATTCTGTTACACCAGATACACAAAATATTGATCTTTAAAAATAGCATCATATGACACTTTAAATACGATTCATTGTGCAGTACTGTATGACTTCCAAGTGTGTGTGCACTTAGATGGGTTAAATGCAGAGTTATACTCTGTATAGTTGTGACAAATAAAAAATATTCTCTTCTTCTTCTTCATACTAAATAGGGAAGTCATTGAAAGAACAAATGCATGTATTTTTCACCAAAAACAATCCAGAATAAACTTCTTTCATAACTGTGTGGATCTGCTGGCCTCAAACAGAAGCGACAAACGGGCCACAGCTCTCATCCAGCGCTCACCTCTCCCCTGGGCTCCCGATAACTGATGCGTGACTGACTTCACCGGCTTTAATTAAATGTTTTCATGCTTGCCTTCACTGCTGTATCTCTTACAGAACTCTGGCTTGGTGAAACTCTAGCGTCGTAGATAAGATTTTTCTCGAAGTATTTCACTGTGAGCCAGCAGAATCCCGCGCTTTGAGCCGTTCATCAGAAGGTTAATGTAATTACATTAAATGATAATTGCTCTTGTACTGTTCCGTCTCCAGGAGATGAGTTCGAGATACGTGTTCAGCATTCACACTTACTTAGCGTGAGCTGTTAGGACCTGAAACCAGATCATGCATTATGCCTAATATGCGGATGATGAAATTGACATTGCATGGGTTATATTGTCATAGCTTAATTTTCTTCTGACTCACTGAAAATGAATCATGTGTCTCTTAATTGTGCTTTGCAATCTGACTCTGCTGCAGTTGGAACAAACTACTGGTTCGTCTGGCCAGAGGAGAACTACTGGTCCCACGACTGAGTCTGGTTTCTCCCAAGGTTTTTCTCCGTTCTGTCACCGATGGAGTTCTGGTTCCTTGCCGCTGTCGCCTCTGGCTTGCTTAGTTGGGGACACTTCATTTCCAGCGATATCACCGACTTGATTGTACAGATATTATTTAAATTGAACTGAGCTGGACGATGACATCACTGAATTCAATAATGAAATACCTTTAACTAAAAAATGGGCGTTTAATCTTGTCATTTCTACATTATTTTTCTATTTTGATATTGTGCAGTTGCTTTGACACTATAAGTATTGTTAAAAGCGCTATATAAATAAAGGTGACTTGACTTTACCGATTCCTCTCATTATTATACCATCATTTGTTTTGTCATTATTCATAATAACTGGGGCACAGAGCTTCAAAGTTGTGTCTCTAGCTAAGTGAAATAGAGGAAAACATTAAAAAGGTTTCACAACATCTTGACATCTGTACCTGTGATTACACACATTGGGTGTGCTGTTATCACTCTCAGGAGGAGGCAGGATCTGTTCCAGAGGATTTAAAGGAGCCAGACACAATATTAATAGTGTAGCGGTGCAGCACTCAGGAAGCTAATCAGTTCGGTGTCGTCTGAGAGGTGATGCATTAAGTAAGCATTAAACACGTTTCAATTTACCGGTATGATTACAAAGAACCACTGTGGATGTGTTGATCTCTGAAACCTGTTATTTAAAAATGAATTGTATGTGTTAAAACATTTTAAAATTTCATTTAACATTACTAGTGTATATTGTATTTATTTTAATTGGGTGGATATCTTAGAAAAATAGCCACTTTCCAATGATTAGCGTTACACTACTCTTCAATAAGACTTAATGATCCATTATGCAAAGTAAAGTCTAAAAATAAGGAGTAAAGAATAAAGATATAATACAGACAAAATTCTAGTTTTCATGATCATATATTTTGCTTTCATCAGAATGCTTTAATCTGCTAATATGAGGACACTGTGGAAACAGGCTGGGAACGGGCCTAAAACACTTAGAAAACTGCGTCTTCATGATGAAATAAAATAATAAAAACACCTGCTTTGTCTATATTAGCCTTTCATATGCAATCCACATTACATGCTCAGCACCTGACATCAGTTAATATGTTTTTATCATATCTGTTTGTCAGTGGTGACTGCGGCAGAGATTGAGTGGATGTGGCTCCATGTAGATCTGTCTCTGTTTCTCTGCTGCTCTCGACTCCTGGGGTCACCTCGACTGAGAGAGGAACGGAGGAGAGCACTCGAGGGATGCAATCTGACATCAAACATCCTCCTACAGATAGATCTGAGATGTCTGCACTCCAATTTGTTCAGAAGATTGCAATACACGTTCAGCATTAAAAATGTGTGTTGGAATATTGCCTCTGGATCAAGGTGATATTTTAGGCTTGTAAAAGTGATCCCTTAATAATCAGGATGAATAAATAAACAAACTTGTGTGAGATCAGAATTCAAAATATCATAATTTGTCTGACACAGAGAAAAGAATATCGTAGAGGATTTAAACAACATGAGAGAGGGAGTAAGGAGCATCTACAGTTTTAAATGCATTATTATAAAACTCACTGTTTGAACCACAAATATTATAATTTAAATCATTAATAATATTGCAATCATTAATAATATTCTGTACATCTATGCATGAATATATACAGCTGTTTATTATGCATCAATTCCGTTTGGCTCTAGGCATCAATACCGTATTTTCACCATATTTTCATTGGAATTTACCTTTGATTCCTCATAGAGCGTTTAATGTAGAGTAAAACTCAGCTATCATTTCCACACAGCAGCAAACTCCCAATAGACCGGGCACAGCGCTAAGATGACATACAGCTCTCTCAACCATACTGTGAGGTCCATCTGGCTTTCCTCTTTTCTCTCATCCTCCATTACTGACTGCCCTGCGCAGTCAGTAATGGCTAACGGCTAATGTTTAATATTAATATCACTTTGCTTATCTGTGTTTCTGACCGTCTAAAACAGAATGTGAGAATGAAAACCCGGAAACCCGGATCTGGACTGCACTGATCTCTTGGAATGGGATACTCATGTTTCACTTATGACACATAGCCTGATGGCTGGCTTCCTTTTGGAAATATTTTTGCTGGTGGAGAAAAAAAAAAGTAAACAAATGAACTTAAATGTAAGTTATTTTAACTTTGTATTGAATTATGTAAAATCATGTCCAACATTTTTGCACTTTGAAAAATAAATACTTCCTCACTCTGTGTCAATCATGTTTACAGACTGGCTCCAAAACTTTCGGCCGTCATAAAAAAAAAATCAGACCGGGTGTGATTTTCTGCATTTTTCACATCCGTATCAAGCATTTTGAGAGGTGTTATGACAATTCATAGCCACCGTACAAGCGAACACCAAAATCCAGAATGGCAATTGTCAAGTTCATCCTCTTCGTCTCGCAGCACAAAGCACTGTAACAATCCTTGCACACTGAGTTCACAGAAATTGGTGGTCTTTTTTTAATATGTGGCTCTAGTATCGCTAACAAAGCATCTAACTGAGCCACTGACATCCTGACGTAGCCTAAACTTTGAATCGTCCGTGATAATCCCTATGCTCCTTAATAAGGAGGTGGAACTCTGGATGAACCCAATATTTCCTTTCTTTTTCTCTTTTTAAGAAGCGAGAGAACAACAAAATCATGCTCACTGCTTGAAGACTTCATTTAGTACTGTTTTTTTTTCAATGGATTACTTACAACCCGAATTCCGGAAATGTTGGGACATTTTTTAAATTTGAATAAAATTAAAACTAAAAGACTTTCAAATCACATGAGACAATATTTTATTCACAATTGAACATAGAGAACATAACAAATTGAGAAATTGTACACTTTTATCCACTAAATGAGCTCATTTCAAATTTGAAGCAGGTCTCAAAAAAGTTGGCACAGGGGCAACAAAGGGCTGAAAAATCAAGACATTTCGAAAAGATTCAGCTGGGAGAACATGTAGTAACTAATTAAGTTAATTGACATCAGGTCTGTAACATGATTAGCTATAAAAGGGATGTCTTAGAGAGGCAGAGTCTCTCAGAAATAAAGATGGGCAATCTGTGAAAGAGTTCGTAAAAAGATTGTGGAATATGTCAAATTGCAAAGGCTTTGAAAATCTCATCATCTACAGTGCATTAACACCATCAAAAGATTCAGAGACACTGGAGAAATCTCTGTGCGTTAAGGAAAAGGCAAAATACCTTTGTTGGATGCCCGTGCTCTTCGGGCCCTCAGACGACACTGCATCACTCATCGGCATTATTATTTCATTGACATTACTAAATGGGCCCAGAAAGCTCTGTCGGTAAACACAATCCGCCGTGCCATCTGCAGATGCCAAATAAAGCTCTATCATGCAAAAAGGAAGCCATGTGTGAACATGGTCCAGAAGCGCCATTGTGTCCTGTGAGGGCCAAGGCTCATTTAAAATGGACTGTTTCAAAGTCCAAATTTTACACTTTGTTGGAAATCATGGACGCCGTGTCCTCCGGCTAAAGAGAGAGACCTTCCAGTGTGTTATCAGCATTCAGTTCAAATCCAGCATCTCTGATGGTATGGGGGTGCATAAGTGCATACGATATGGGCAGCTTGCATGTTTTGGAAGGCTCTATGAATGCTGAAATGCAAAACCACATACTACAGCTATTACAACAGCATGGCTTCGTAGTAGAAGGTGCTGAATTGGCCTGCCTACAGTCCAGATCTGCACATTTTATTTCCTTGCACATTTTACTTCTTATTATTTTTTTATTCTTACCTATATTTATATATATTATCTTGTGTTATATTTCATTTTTTTTGCACTGTCCATTGAGCGAACCTGTCCGGATTTACATTTCACTACTGATTATATTCTGTATAATTGAGTATGTAACGAATAAAAGAACCTTGAACCTTGAGATCTTTCACCTATAGAGAACATTTGGCACATCATTAAATAAAAAATATGTCAAAGAAGACCACAAACTCTTCAGCAGCTGTAAACCTATATTGGGCAAGAATGAGACTAAATTCCAACCCCAAATCTCCAGAAACGTATAACCTCGATGCCCAGAAGAGATGTTACACCATGTAAACATGCCCCCGTACCAACTATTTTGAGACCTGTAGCAGGCATCAAATTTGAAATTAGCTCATTTTGTGCATAAAATGGGAACATTTCTCAGTTTAAACATTTGTTATGTTATCTATGTTCTATTTTTAATAAAAAAAATGGCTCATGTGATTTTAAATTATTTTAGTTTTAATTTTATTCAAATTTAAAAAACGTCCCAACATTTCCGGAATTCGGGTTGTAATACAATACGCATTACACACCCAGCGTGCGTGAAGAATTTGTAGGATGACGGCTGCAAAAAAAATGCATATGAACATTTCGGACTCAGTGTGCAAGGACCTTTGCAACTCCAAGTCAACTAATAGTTATTAGCGTATCAGTAGACCGTCTATTATTTGCTAACACTTGATAATGATGTACGTTCTATTGACTATATGGAAAATTTGCAAGTACACATCAACTTAACAGTCTCTAATCAGAGTTAGCTGACATATAGATGCAAAGTTACTTCTAGTTAGTGTAAAGTATAATGCGGATTATGGAAATAAAGTGTAACCCACTTGCGTATAATTGTTTGCACGTATAAGATTATCAAAAATGAAAACCATTAAAAATGATTTTCTCAACCCTTCCCCTGAGGAGTGATTGCGCTGATCCTTCTAATTGCACTCAACTTCTCCAAATCTAGGCTATTGTAAGTGTCCTTTCTGAAGCATTCATTGTGCTGGAAGATGACATAAAGGACCCTCCATCCATTAGCCTACATATCCAGCACTCAGAGTCTTAGTGGGAGTCGGATTGAACTCATGAGCTCCTGCTAGGCTTGTGTTTATTAGTGCTCAGAAGGGATGAGAGTTACACAACGAGCACTTCAGGGATGTTCAGAGTGACAGACCTGCCCAATTCACAGGTCATGCTTAAAAAACTTATTAAGATCTTTTTCAACACCTATATTAATGCATTAACCGAAGAGAATGCTGCTGTGCAACATGAAAGTAGTCGATTTGAAAACTAGCTGCCCTGTTTACCAAAGAGGAGGCGTGAAAGTGATTTTTTTTTAGAGGGAGCACAATGTCCTTCCCAGGTCTTTCACACATTTTGTGCAGTTTCAAAATGGGCACCAATGAAAACCATAATGAGGCAATTATCCACACACAGCTGGCAAGGAAAAGCCTCATGGATACACTTTACTGCTCTCATAAACACACACTCTCTCTCTCACACACACTCATACAGACACATATATATATATAGAATTTGCCACTGATTTATGTGATGTTTTTGTTTTTCTGTTATAGCATCCCAGAAGGGACTAAAATAAATAAATTCCATTCATTAATTAATAAATTAACTAATAGTCTGCTACTGAAATTACAATAACCAATAATTAGCTTGTTCTATTTTTGGAATTCCTAAATTGTAATGTAATTTTTCACTACTTCATCATTGCTTTTTCCGTTTTAGCTTTGGGCCAGTGGATAAGTGCATCTTTCTATTCATCTTGTACTTCTTTGCATCAACATTAAGCACAATTTATTTTTAAGTGACATGAGAGCAAGTTCACAGCAGGATAGTTGTATCAATCTGACATATTTGACATATATCAAAATTTATTTTAATTCAGAAATTAAAAACATGCTTATTGTAAAAAGCTATAATCAAATTATAGTATGTACAAATTGCACATTTAGAATAATTTCATTATGTCAAGTGTCAAGTCATTTACCCTGATATAGGCCTATACAAGAGACAACCAACATTATTATGGTGACTACAGGGACCACAGAAATCTATGAAAGGGCTAACTGGATCCCAAGCACCAAAACATACAGAACTGAACGTGAGCCCGGAGCTCAGAGCAATGAGTCTAACTCTGATTGCAGATGGAACAGCACGTTCCGTTCTCATTGCATTTGTGTGCTTTTCCACTGCGAGTGAGAATGGATGGGGTGGGATGAGCTCTGCCTTCCACTGTCTTCATTCCTGCAGCTTCCATATGAATAATAGATTACAAACCAAAACCAGCGTTTGCCTTGCAGGTGTCAAGCAATACGCTCGTAAGGTCAAGAAAGTGTGCTGGGAAGGATATTGTTTATATTTCACTTCCCAAATATGATGTGCTCAAGCCATTAAGTGTGAAATAATATGTTTGTGAAGAGGTTAATGTCTCTGACCATAAACAGGTCTCCTTGTGTGGCGGCAGCTTATTCAGTCTGGAAGGAGCTCATGAAATCTTGATGGTAATCCACATTAATCCATCTATAGAAGTTTCTTTCCTTTGTGGCGTGTTTTATATAAAAGTCAGGCATTCAGAAACAAGACTGACCTGATGCGATCACAAACGCAGGCATTCATCATACAAAACACGCCAATTGCAAACAGTATTGTAATTCATGTTTCCTCCTTTGCTTTGCCTTTCATCTGCTAATGTATTCATGAAAGCATTGTTGGTTTGTAAATTATTTTCCTCCTCATGCACATCTGAGATTAGCAGCGCGCCAGTGTCTGTTTCGTGCTGAGATTAATGCTCTGAGAAGCAGCTATACAGTCCAGCATATCCGACATACAACCACAATCAGATTACTGTCCATTTTAACTTCAATCAATGGTATTTACGTCTGAAGGAGAGAGAAGGAGAAAGGCTTCTTTCAATGTGAACTGACACAATTTATAATTCAATTTGTAGCATGGGGAAGTGAGGGCAGTGTTAGCACATTTCCATAATAAAATAAAAGAGACAAATGATAAAGCCATAATTTATTGTCTGTCATATTGAATGCACTGCTTCTTCAAATAGCATAAGTTGCTTTATAGCCTGCCAGTGAGGGCCCCACAGTACATTAATCAGCAATGAATATCGTATTTAAGCACTGAGGCACTCGCGGTTGTGCAATGTTGTCAATACAGTCACGGCTAAAGAGCGTTGTTAGGCACGACACGCAACCGAACGCCTGCAACTGCTTCAGATGTCACTAAATTCACAATATAGCGCAAAGCCAAATGCTTTCAGAAACACATCCATAATGTTTTGGACAGGTAATAGTTCAATACTAAACTGTGTATGTCATATAATATGTTGATGCAGTTTAACTTGAACCAATTTTGAGGGAAATGTTGCTACTGTATGAGGTCGCCACTTGATATACCACAAGAAAAGGAGACAAAAAGTTACTTAAGGACCTCTAATGTAAATGTATCGTACAATGAACAAACCACAAAGGAGAAACAATCAAACAGCTTTATTATGTGCTGTTTACTGAGTGCAAAGAAGCATCTTATAAAATAGAGAAATTAATCAGTGTGGCACAGTGTGACATTCATTTCCATTACGTGTGAATAATCTGCTGGTATGAAGTATCTGGCTGGAGTTCAACGACATGCCAAGTGGCTTCGTCTCTATACCAACATGCTGCTCCCCAAAATGATTTATTTTCTCCCACATTACGCACGGATTCCACAAATATAATAAATATCTAAGACGAGGGCATTTGCATGAAAAACTCTCTGCATTCCAAGTGATGCATAAAACATAAGCACTTACTGTAACAAGCTCTGATAACAAGCTGCAGGAGTTCTGATTGATACTGTAGATTAGTGAGGAGCCCATCAAACCCAACTCAAATCAATCCAGCCCAAACAAACCCAGCACTAATCCAAAATAACCCAACCAGCCCCAAACAACCAAATCAATCCAAGCAAACCCAGCACTAATCCAAAATAACCCAACCCACCCAAACCAACCCAAGAAACCAAATCAACCCAAACAAATCCAGCACTAATCCAAAATAACCCAACCCACCCAAACCAACCCAAGCAACCAAATCAACCCAAACAAATCCAGCACTAATCCAAAATAACCCAACCAGCCCCAAACAACCAAATCAACCCAAGCAAACCCAGCACTAATCCAAAATAACCCAACCCACCCAAACCAACCCAAGCAACCAAATCAACCCAAACAAATCCAGCACTAATCCAAAATAACCCAACCCACCCAAACCAACCCAAGCAACCAAATCAACCCAAACAAATCCAGCACTAATCCAAAATAACCCAACCCACCCAAACCAACCCAAGCAACCAAATCAACCCAAACAAATCCAGCACTAATCCAAAATAACCCAACCAGCCCCAAACAACCAAATCAACCCAAGCAAACCCAGCACTAATCCAAAATAACCCAACCCACCCAAACCAACCCAAGAAACCAAATCAACCCAAACAAATCCAGCACTAATCCAAAATAACCCAAACCAACCCAAGAAAACAAATCAACCCAAGCAAACCCAGCACTAATCCAAAATAACCCAACCAGCCCCAAACAACCAAATCAACCCAAGCAAACCCAGCACTAATCCAAAATAACCCAACCCACCTCAACCCAAACAAACCAGCACTAATCCAAAATAACCCAACCCACCCAGCCAACCAAACAACCAAATCAACCCAAGCAAACCCAGCACTAATCCAAAATAACCCAACCCACCCAAACCAACCCAAGAAACCAAATCAACCCAAACAAATCCAGCACTAATCCAAAATAACCCAAACCAACCCAAGCAACCAAATCAACCCAAGCAAACCCAGCACTAATCCAAAATAACCCAACCCACCCAAACCAACCAAATCAACCCAAACAAATCCAGCACTAATCCAAAATAACCCAAACCAACCCAAGCAACCAAATCAACCCAAGCAAATCCAGCACTAATCCAAAATAACCCAACCAGCCCCAAACAACCAAATCAACCCAAGCAAACCCAGCACTAATCCAAAATAACCCAACCCAAATCAACCCAAGCAAACCCAGCACTAATCCAAAAATAACCCAACCCACCCCAAACCAACCCAAGCAACCAAATCAACCCAAACAAATCCAGCACTAATCTAAAATAACCCAACCAACCCAAACAACCAAATCAACCCAAGCAAACCCAGCACTAATCCAAAATAACCAACCCAAGCAACCAAATCAACCCAAGCAAACCCAGCCCCAAACCAACCCAAGCAACCAAATCAACCCAAGCAAACCCAGCACTAATCCAAAATAACCCAACCCACCCAAACCAACCCAAGCAACCAAATCAACCCAAACAAATCCAGCACTAATCCAAAATAACCCAAACCAACCCAAGCAACCAAATCAACCCAAGCAAACCCAGCACTAATCCAAAATAACCCAACCCACCCAAACCAACCCAAGAAACCAAATCAACCCAAGCAAACCCAGCCCCAAACCAACCCAAGCAACCAAATCAACCCAAACAAACCCAGCACTAATCCAAAATAACCCAACCCACCCAAACCAACCCAAGCAACCAAATCAACCCAAACAAATCCCAGCCCTAATTCAAATCAACCCAAACAAATCCAGCCCCAAACAACCCAAGCACCCAAACCAAACATCACACTTCAACCCTTTCTCGTCCTTCTCTTTTAGCTCACCTGTCTGAACCAAACTTATTAGTTTAAAGTGGAGGAACACACAGAGGTGAAAAAATAACTTAAGAGCTTTTGTTCTTTTTGACAGTTCAAACGTGCTTGAAATTTCATATGGGTCTAATTTGTATTTATTTATTATTTGGTTTCTCTTACATATCTGGGTATGGGTATATCACATCAATATGAAAAAAAGATTAATGTAACAAGATAAGATGGAAAATAAAAAATATATAACCACACAAAAATATAAAAACATAAAATCTTGGGTAGATTTAACTCAAACTTTATGTAAAAGTATATGATCAAATGTTCTCTTGCATAATAGATGAACCATTCATGACACTTCAACTCTTTTTTCTTCCCAAAAAAGTCTAGTCCTCCTCACACTGTCCCATGACATGCAATGTAGAAATCCTGATTTTTAATGGAAACTTGTATTGTTTTCCCTTTGTGTGACACGAGGCTCAGCTTTCAATACCAGCTTCAGCAGCAAATCATCAAAATACAAATCAATGTAAAAGCTGCATAAACATAAACATCTCCATATATAGGATAAAATATAGGATATTTTAACACAATTTATTATCCAGATAAATTATATAGGATAATAAAGGATTTGAATCATGTTTGCCCTGTCAAATACAATATTTCAGCTTCTAGAAACCAAATCACACGTAATGAAAACTCTCCATTCATAATCAAATATTTACATGCTTGTTAATTTCCAGCCACAATTGTATTACCCCTCAGTTTGTGGCATCTCTTCTCTGCGAATGAACACTATGAGGCACAAAACCGAGCTGGAAGGATATGAAAACGGACTTTCTAAGGATGTTTTGCTGCACTCAGAGAATATGGAGTGAGACAGCTGGACCAGCGGAGCAGAGGAAGACTGCGCTGACATTTAGAGACTTTGCTGTTTATGGACACAGTGGGAGGCTCTTCCTGATTGTTGTCACACTAATTAATTCACTGCTTAGGATTCTGACAGCTCAGACAGATCACCTGGACACACATTTTAATCACTGCTTTCAGACTCATGTTAGAGCCTGTCAATGTGCCCTAACCAGTCACCATACGACAAATCACGTGTCTGTCCACACTGAAGTCAAAACCACTGTGAATTGATTGCAGCCAATCAGAAGACTGCTCAATGGAGCGGACCAATCAGCTTTCACTTGGGCGGAGCCTTCAAGCACAAAGCTTCAGAAATAGAATCCAAGCAATCAGCATGATCTTGTTTCGCTTCTTTTTATTTTCCCAGTTAATGTGTTTACTTCTGTTTGCATAATTGCACATTCCTCATCGCTGTTAAAAAACAATCGGCTTTCAGGCTTGCAGTGGTGTTTGCACAGTCTCAATCAGTTTCCAAACACAACAAATCTACTCCATTTGGGGGAAAAACATTTACGTCCAGAGGCTATAAAACCCACTAGGGTGGCGCTGAGTCATACACAGCTTTGGTTTGAATGGTGTCGTATTTCCATAACATAATAAACTGCAATCAGGTATCCATCAGTTTGATTTGATGTTGCTTATATGAGCAAGGAAGTGCGTGTTAATAACTTTTCAGCCACGGATAAATCACTTAAACTCCAATCCTTCCACCCATTGGTTGTTATGCTGTCATGCCAATCAAAGCGAAGCATGTATTCCGCTATAATCATTCCTGGCTTCAGAATAATCAAGGATCGTAGGAAATGATCAATCCTGGTGGAGTTAGATGAGACTAAACCAGTCACTGTCTTTGGACTGAGCTCAAATCATGATAAAATGGCCTGTTTAAAATTCCATCTCATTTGGATGCGTCAATCAAAGAGTTTGGTCTGACGGTTCTTCTAAACAAAGATATTTCAAAACCGATATGCAAATCATTTATATTTAACATATCAGGGGAGAAATGCCAATGAGTTCTCAGCTCAAGAATGATGAGCAGTTTGTGCAAACCTCTCCAGGAATGAGATGTGCGAATGCACAGCCACTTTGGGTCACTCAGGATATTACTCTGTTACATACATCTTTGAATAATTATCAGCGCTGCACTGTTTGTGTAGCATTTCAGAGAGAAGCTTTTCTGCTGACACACTCTGTGATACTAGTAGAGTGACAAATGAAGAAAATTATATCATTATTTTTAGCCTTTATTTACTAGGATTATTTATGACAGGTTATGTGGAACAAAACCAGAAGCATGCATGTGATCCATAACACTTCTACATCAAAATAAATATAGGTCTCGAAAGTGAACACAAGAAACACAGCAAATGAATCTTGGAGTCACTGAGTCTCTGATTCGTGAATGAAACCTTCAATACAATTTGTGAAATAAATCAACTGATTCAATCAAATGTAATCCCTGATTTGGTCCTCCAGTTTAACTCACTGACTCAATGGTCTGGTTGCATTAGCAGCTTACTGGAGAGAAAGATGTTCAGTGAATAATGGCATACAGTTTGTTTCTAAAACAGCTACAGTGTCATCCCTAGCCAAAAAAGTAATATATTTAAAATGCATTTGTTTCATACTAAACATAGTTCAAATCTATTAAACTGACATATCGCACAAGACTTACTGATTAAAAAATTAGAATTAAACTTTATTTGGAGTATTACATAAAAATGCATTTTAATGTCACTATTGATGAGGATTGTATGCAGTGCAAGATATTTAAAGTGTGCCTGAAGTACACTTGCAGTAGTTCCACTTTAGCACAATTAAATACACTTCAGTATATCTATAGTTGTACTCCAGCACTACCTTTGCACAAGTACAGTACACAATTAGTTGTTCCAATTTAGCATAATTTAAGCATACCAGTTTAACACTTAGCATGAAATAAATGTATTTCAAAACATTTGAGTATATTCTTCACTAGGGATATGGTTTGAGAAGACTCTGAATATAGCACACAAGTGGCTGTTTATTAACAGACATTAAAAAGCAATTTCTACTTTTGTGTTTAATGAAATAAACAAACAGCCTACATGACTGGAACATGAGGGTGTACAAATAATGACTGTGGTACACTGAAAAAATCCATAACTCAGGTTCACATAGCACAAGCTCTTCTTTGACTGACTCAGACAGTAGCGCTCAGGGACATTAAGAGCTGGGTTAAGATACATGGCATGATGACACACACAAGCATGACTGAACTTTTGACAAGAGGTTGTTTTATTGATCAGCTGCATGTGAAGCATGCAGCGAGCCGATGTTCGTTGTGACCTCTGTAACCTCTGTAACTCTGTAAGCAACATGCTATTCGAACAGTCTCTTCGTAATGATGTGCCTGAGCAGATGCTCGATCACTGAACGGTCTGCCCGCGCACAGGTTTTACCACAGCTAGAGAGAATGACCCTTTGAATCACCATGGTGAATCTCAAAACCTGGACTATTTTGGAACATGAGGCAAAAGCGGTGAAGACGATACACAGGATTAGAATTGGTAGCATGGCAACAATCAGAGGAAAAGACTGAGAGAGAAAGCTCAGAGCAAAAACAGAGCAATTTATCAAGGAGGATAGCATTCCTCGACATGTCCGCTTGTGTTATAGAGAGGGTCGTGAGCCCATCCCATACGCACACCGCTGGTCTCGGTCTGATCGTGACAGCAGGAGAATAAAATAAACATTGATCTTAGTGCATCATTATCAAGAGGAGCGATGTCTTCACTGCTTTTAGGCCTCGCTCTGATGAGGCATTGGTTTTGGTGGAATGAATCAAACGTGATCTCTGTCATCAATGGACTTCAGGCTAGACGACATGTTAAATTTAACGCATATAAAATGAGGCTGTTAGATGTACAGTCTGCTCAACGAGTTATACTGCTGTGTACAACCTGTATCGTATTGTTAAATCAATGATGAAGATTGAAAATATATCTTGCCAAAAAAGTCTGAAAGGGATAGTTAATAAAAAAAAACACTGTCGTTAATTACTCACCCTCATGTCATTCCAAACATGTAAGACCTTCATTAATGTTCGGAACACACATTAAGATATTTTTGATACAATCCGAGAGCTTTCTGAACCTGCAAAAAGAGCGGCGCAACTAACACGTAACATCAAGGCCCAGAAATGTAATAAGGACATCGGTAAAACTGTCCATTCAGTCCATATGACAGTGGTATGCGTCGTGGTACTTTTGTGAACATGCATCCAAGACTGACAGGAAAGAGAAGAAATTGTTGAATAAAGTCATTATTTTGTTTTCTTTGTGCACAAGAAGTATTCTTGTAGCTTCATAACATTACAGTTGAACCATTGATGTCACATGGTCTGTTTTAACGATGTCCTTACTATCTTTCTGGGCCTTGAACGTGGCATTTCCATTGCTGTCAGCAGGGTCAGAAAGCTCTCAGATGTAATCCAACAATATCTTCATTTGTGTTCTGAAGATGACTGAAGATCTTACGGGTTTGGAACGACATGAGGTGAGTAATTAATTCAATTATTTTCAAGTTTTTAGGTGAACTATCCCCAGGACAGCCACATCTTTATCCATGTCAAAATAAATACGGCATCTACCTTGACTTTGGTTTTCAATGTTGAATGTACCATACTGTACAAACCAGACATCTACCGTCAGCAGCCCTTGAACTCATTTTGAAACAGTTTCTCCCACATGTATGTTATCTTTAAAGCATCAATATGTAAATTAACTTTAAAAAATATATATTTTATAAGATATATGCATTATTACCAAAAGAAAAACAAGAAAGAATCAAACTGTCATGTAAATAAGATCTCTATAAATGAGTAAAACCAAAAAACGGCAATAACAAAACATTGCAATCACGAGCGTTCATATTGCAGCACCTGTCGAAGAAATGAAAGGTGTATTTGTCATGCTGAAACGCAGCAGTCTGGAAAGCATTCACCCTGCAGCAGCGTCCATATCCTTTCTGCTCATATTTCATGACTAACACAAATAGCCGTTCCTTCCACCACGACTAGATGGCTGAATAGGCCATTGTGAAAAGGGCACTAAAGACACAAAACCAAAAGAAAACAAACGTATGGAGCAGGGTGGAGGTAGACAGACACGGAAAAATAAATGGATTTTAGGTCAATGCATTGAAGAGGAAATGAAATTTGGAGAGAAAAAAATGTAGGCCTAATGGAAATTGTCGAGTCCTCTCGTGGTTATTTTGGCCTAGGCCGTGGATTACTATGGTGTTTAAGAGTTGTTATATGTTACTGGTCAGATACTAATCGATGACACGTTTATCATGTAAACTCATCATTGTAATGGCGATAGCATGAGAGCTTCTCACATCACGTACACCAAAAGATACCAGGACCTCTTATTTCTTACCTCTTTTCCTTTGTCCTTTAAAGGAGTTAAAGAAAGGCAATTAACATGGGCAGGTTCGTATGAGCGATTCTTTTGCACAGAGTAGATTCATTGTTAGCAGTCTGAGTCAGCAGAGAGCACATGAATATTAATCGCTGCATCACAAGTGAGAACTGACACATGTGGAAGATTTGCAAATGAGAGACCCTGCATGTGGGCTGAAGAAGCTCTGCCACGTCAGTCAACTTACCGCCGGCTATTAGATGAAGCTTAATGTTTTATGTACGTGTTAAAAATCACGCAGCTGGTGCAAACGCTTCACGTTCTGCTTATAGAACATTCTGACTAGATCTTGAGATGACAACAGATGATAAAAGCACTGTTTAACAGAGGTAAGTCAAATACTGCTATGGTGTAAAATCTTTAAAACAAAATACAAAACTGTTTTACATACAGGTCCAGGAGAATATGTCTTGTTTTATTTTCAGTGAAGTTTATAGATTCCTCGTAAATTCCTACAAAGAGACCTAACATGGGACTTTTGACTGTTTCTATCAATCCACCTGTCTTTGCTTATCATTTAGATTGATTTTATTTTATTAGATATTGTCATTTAATTTATCTAAATAATAATTAATATCATTAATTGACTGTTTTGTTTAATCTCTTTGTTTATTTAACATTTAGATTCAGATTTCTTAATTTACACTCAAATCAATAAATGTTCTTGTTATTTGTTCAATAATATTTATGCTTATATTAATATATTTTGCATAGTTCAGAATATTTCATAAGTAAGTATACATGGTAAAATATATAAAATACTAATAAAACTGTTATAATATTAGGTCAATAAATATTAATAAATTACAAAATTGGTATAAAAATAAATTGTATTAAATAACAAAAAATAAATAAAGGTTATAAAAGCTTCTACATTTTAATAACAGTGTTGTAAAACTTGCAGATCTTATCAAATGAACAGAAAATAAAACCGCTCTGATGTGCAGAGAGTGGAAGCAACGTTGGAAGTGTGCTTAGAATTACGAATATACCTACAAAAACTAAAACCTAGGGTCTCAGATCAAGCCGATTCGGTGCTAGCAACCTGTACTGTGAATTCCTAGCCAACATGATGAGAAATAAATGTTTCAATTTTTGTCATTAAGCAGCGATATAGAATCCTGTTACCTTTTACGTGGCTCCGGCCAAGCGTCACAAAGCCAGACGATATGAAGTTGTGAAGGTCATGGCCGCCGCCTCGAGTGCTCTCCTTCGTGTAATGTGCTCCTGTAAATGGACACCAGAACATAAATGCAGAAGATCACTCAGCGTCTTGTCACACTTTGCTTCCAAGGTAAACAGCCGTCGGCAGCATAACAAGCTAAATTCCCAGAGCATTTCAAGACTTATGACTTTCCATAATTCAAAGGTAAAGTCACCTTGTCCACCCAACAACGTGCTGCTCTGTCATGAGAATATTAGATGCTGGCACCATCTGAGGTGTTATATTTATTCTTGACGTTCTAATTATCAATGAAATACCAGCATGTACATGGAGAAGTCGACGATAACCTTGAGCACCATCTGGGAGTTCAGTGCCGTCGCGGTCACTCAGACCTAGGAATCATGTTTCTGGGCTTTAGTGAACGCAGAATCGAATGTTTTTCATTCCTAAAACTGTACACAACATCCACCCATAAATTACAAGGTACCACTTTATACTAGGTGTCCTTAACTTCTATGTTCTCACATCAGAAATAAGTACTATTATGTGTTCTCATTGTCTTGTTTTGTCAACATTGATGTAACTACATGCAGGTGTTTTTTTAGTAACACTTTATTTTAAGGTGTCCATAATACAGAGTCATTACCTAGTTAAGTGCTTAGTAGTAGCCGTTGTACTTACATGAAACAAAATGTACTTACCATGTAACTAAGTTATGGAACAGCCTGTAATTACAGTTTGTAATTATGCAGATGTCATAGGCAGTTACTGTTGCACATATGATATAGACCGAGTCTGTTACACAGTTACTTATGTAACCACAAGATTGTTAAATATGTGTTGCAGACTTTATACAATATAATTATAAATGTAAGTACACAGACATGAGCTAAGTGTATCAAGATTGTACTTAAGTGTACTTCATGTGTGTCTATACTGTACACCTTATCCGGCTACACCTGACCTTAGTTTGATTTAACCCACCAGTACACAGCTTAAATTCATGTAATACCTTTCTAATTACATTAAATATTACATAACATAATATTACACAGACATAAGCTACTTAAAATAAAGTGCATCAAGATTGTACTTAAGTGTACTTCATGTGTATCTATACTGTACACCTTAGTTTGATTTAACCCACCTGTACACAGCTTAAATACATGTAATTTACATTAAAATTACACAGAATATAAAATAAAGTGTATCAAGATTGTACTTAAGTGTACTTCATGTGTATACTGTACACCTTACTGTACCTGAACTTAGTTTGATTTAACCCACCAGTACACAGCTTAAATACATGTAATACCTTTCTAATTACATTAAATATTACATAACATAATATTACACAGACATAAGCTACTTAAAATAAAGTGCATCAAGATTGTACTTAAGTGTACTTCATGTGTGTCTATACTGTACACCTTAGTTTGATTTAACCCACCAGTACACAGCTTAAATACATGTAATTTACATTAAAATGACATAATATAAAATAAAGTGTATCAAGATTGTACTTAAGTGTACTTCATGTGTATCTATACTGTACACCTTAGTTTGATTTAACCCACCTGTACACAGCTTAAATACATGTAATTTACATTAAAATGACATAATATAAAATAAAGTGCATCAAGATTGTACTTAAGTGTACTTCTATATATATACTGTACACCTTAGTTTGATTTAACCCACCTGTACACAGCTTAAATACATGTAATTTACATTAAAATGACATAATATAAAATAAAGTGCATCAAGATTGTACTTAAGTGTACTTCATGTGTATATATACTGTACACCTTAGTTTGATTTAACCCCCCAGTACACAGCTTAAATACATGTAATTTACATTAAAATGACATAATATAAAATAAAGTGCATCAAGATTGTACTTAAGTGTACTTCATGTGTGTCTATACTGTACACCTTAGTTTGATTTAACCCACCTGTACACAGCTTAAATACATGTAATTTACATTAAAATGACATAATATAAAATAAAGTGTATCAAGATTGTACTTAAGTGTACTTCATGTGTGTCTATACTGTACACCTTAGTTTGATTTAACCCACCTGTACACAGCTTAAATACATGTAATTTACATTAAAATGACATAATATAAAATAAAGTGTATCAAGATTGTACTTAAGTGTACTTCATGTGTGTCTATACTGTACACCTTAGTTTGATTTAACCCACCTGTACACAGCTTAAATACATGTAATTTACATTAAAATTACGTAATATAAAATAAAGTGTATCAAGATTGTACTTAAGTGTAAAAGTAGCTGTGTAACAGACTCGGTCTCTATCATATGTGTAACAATAGCTGCCTATTACATCTAAATAATTATAAACTGTAAGTACAGGCTGTTCCATAACTTGGAATAGGACAGTTTGTTTCATGTAAGTACAACGGCTACTACTTAGCACTTAATTGGGTAATTACTCTGTATTATGCCACCTTAAAATAAAGTGTCATCCTTTTTTAAAATGTAAATGTACACAATAAGTGCATTGAATCAAATAATTAATTGAAATGTAAGTACATAATATTTAAGGCCAATAATATAAAGAGGGACCAAACACAAAATAATATTTTTTGAAAATAGATATTATAATACGATTATACACTGTTGCAAATGCAAGTTCAGCCACATAAAGACTGACACATTAATAATAGATAAACTCAATACAAAAATTAAATGAAACATTGTTGAACCAATAAACAAAATCTAAAACCAATCTTACAAATAAAGTTTGATTATGCGCTTCATGTTTTTGTATCATGCTCGATCAGGCTTTTATGGCTCATATAGTCTGATATAGTGAGTATATGAAGGAAAAACAGCTCGATTGTATTGAGACTCAAACTGAGCAGAAACATGGCATTCGGTGCAGATGCTGATGTTTATATGATGAAATTATGATGCTTGTAATGTAAATCAATGTGTTCTTTATAACAGTACAGCAGGTACTTACATAAAATGATAGAAATATCAGTCGGCACTCATCATATCTCCAAGAATATGTGTCTCAGTTATATTACATTTAAATGATCAAAACATATAATGCAATGATGATTGAGAGATGAAGAAATCGTTCCTCTGAGAGGTTTTAGAGGCGTGGGAAGATCATTCCTTCAATGAGGAACATGAATGAGGAAAGTGAAGCTTCTGGAAACAAACTTTCCTCAAAATCTTGATGATCGTGTTTAAGACTCGAAATGATACAAAATGATAATCAGTAGACAGAAAGCATATGTAGTAGTGTGTGCGACAAGATTAACAACAACGTTTTGATCCTGTTGATTTTTAGAGGCTTTAGAAATGTATTAAATATGCTTTATGTGGTTAATAGTTCATTAATCCATCAATAATGTGTGCTTTTTCATAGCTAAATAACAAGCACAGCGGGATGTCGAGGCTGAAGAATCAAAAGCTTGAGCTGCAGGAAACTCTGTTAAAACATTGTTTACAGAGGCTTCAGAGACGGAGAGATTGCTCATACTGAGAGCCGGCATGTTCAGCCTTTTGCTTTGGATCACTAAGAACAGAAAAAACATCAGCATAGCACTCAGGTAAGGGAAAGAATCAAATAAATGAACATGAGGCAGGGGGTAGAGAATGCAATAAAGCCACAATAAGCTTCTTTCACTCTAAACCCCGAGAAGCCCAAAGCATCTCGCGCCCAGGTGAGCCGTTTTGCCCAGAATTAATTACGCTGTGCCGTTACATGACTATGTAGCTGAATTTAACAGGCTGTTATTTTGCCCCCTAAGGAAATCCCAAAAAGTGTGCTCAACCTTGCCACAAGGGCAAGAATCCGACACGTCTAAATGATAAGAAGCTCAGAGCCGGAAACCATTAGCGAGAGTCCTTGTGATGCTGTTCCTTGATGCACATGTGCCGGAGGAGGAACGTCAGTGCCTCTGGCTCTCATGCGCTCACGTGTGACAGTGGTTAGGCTTCACAAACCTCAAGGAGAAATCACAGCCACTACTCCACTAAGTTTTTATGGCCCGTCCAACTTTGATATTAATTGTTAAATGTAGAGATGAGGAGGCAATAAGTAAAAAATGCGTAGAGCCGTATCATTATGAAATTGCCCATTGGCGCTCCACATCTTAATTAAACTAATTACATCAGAGTTTAATAAGCTAGACACATTTTAAACATGCAATGCTGCTCTCTTAAAGCATTATTTGAGCAAACACTCATAGAAGCACATTCACCGAACTGCTGCTGTGCTACTTTCCTTCGACAACTCGGGGGAAACTAAATTATTATGTGTTCATCAGGCATACTTCTATTCAAATATGTTATGCATGCATGTTTCTCAGTGTCAAATCGTTCTTAAATCACTTGACTGTAAACATTCAGTGAATCCTGCTACATGTGAAGCATTTTTACACTTTCCCACAGCTGCCATTTCATAATATCCTGCATGGTTCGATAAAGAGAGTCCAGTTGTGTTGGAGTATAGTGTAAAAACATTAATTATTCATAGTCGGGAAATGAAAACCCAGATTATTCCCAGATCATATTATAAACGATTTTAGACCAATTTCTTTCCCTCCAATAAATGCTATTGTGTATCAGAGCATGTGAATAATCATTTTCTCTTTGAGTTGATTCAGTAGATAATATCAGTACATCGCACTCCAGTTTGTATGCCAATTACACACGCTTCTGTAGAGGCTGTCGCTGTCCCTTAACATCGACCCGGGACAGGACTGGGGGTCTCTGGTGAAAATACTGGCTCCACTCCCTGAGAATGAGATGTTGTTAGGCTCTGTCATGGATGACAACACAAAGTCACCCAGCATAGCTCCAGCTGACAGCGTCCTACATGAACACACAGCTGCATCAATGTGTGCAGAAATACCTCAGCAAATACAAATGCCATCAGCACTTGTGGCATTACTACCACAAAAAAAAGATACAAATTATAATTTTGACAAAAAATTTAAGAATTCATAAAAAGCAAAGCTCTGGGCTACAGAGAAATGGTCAATTTGTTAAAAGAGTGTATATATATATGTTTGTAAAATTAAGTCTCCAGTTTTTAAGCCAGGGCGAAGCTATAGAGTCGGCCACCCCACTCACAACTGCTGCTTCTGTCTCTTTTTTATTGGCAAGAATTGTGTTTATTTAGATGCATAAAGTCTTTATGACCACATCAAACAGAAGCCTTTCCAGATTACTTCACCTCTTCGCCAGGCGTTAGTCAAAAAACATAAAACGGTACAGGTGATGAGGAGCTTCAGTAGCACATCAGTGACCTGCGGTCAGATCAGATGTTGTCATATGTCAGTAAACACGGATGTTCCTGTCAGCCGTTATACTGTGCTCGTAGCGCGTGCGGTTCAATTGCATGCACAAATGCGGCGGCGCGTGCTGTAGCCTGTATCATTTCATATTAAAGCGAATGAAAGTCCAAGCATGCGTGTCATATCCTTGTCATGCTCAGAAGCGGCAGCTCTTAAAGTGATAGCAGCCTAATAACCCAATAACACAGCTGCTGTGATGTCTGATAATCAAAGAACAAAAGAAAAAAGAGGAAATCAATAACTTGTGTAGCTGTAAGGATTCGTCTATATTTGATTTAGATTTTAGTGCTTGATAACTTCAAAGTAAAAAATTGTTGTTTCAGCTTAAAATAATTTGTTACCCCGCTGACTTATTTATTTTATTTTTATTTAACTAAATATTCCAGTTTTCCTTAAATTAACATTAAATAACTTAACATTTCAAGTTGACTAAACTAAAAAGCTTAAGTCAGCAGGGTAACAAATTATTTTAAGTTGAAACAACTTTTTGGAAAAAATCTTTTTTTACAGTGTTCTTTCAATTTCTGTATATGTCCTAGTTGCTGAAGGGCTTATGTAAATATGATATTTATTCAAATAGGTTTAGGTGAATATTTATTCAAATAGGTTTAGGTGAAAATTGGTCTCTTAAAGGTCTCTTAAATTATAAGTAATTTTTTTAAAGTCAATGTTAAAATTGATAGCTCTCAATTATACTGTAATGTTAGTGTAGTCAACATTACATATAGTCAAAGATTAAATATTAGGAGAAAAATAAATATGTATCAGTGATATTCGCCTTCAGTCATAAAAAGATGCCACTAATCATATTACAAATATATTGTCTTTATGTTGTTTCTACATTCATTTGAAGATTGAATGTGAAATTATTACAATATAAAAGTATATTTAAAAACGTTAATGTTAGGTGAGATTAATCACGATTAAATTCAGAATAACATGTGTGATTAGTTAGTTATTTCTTAATTGATTTACAGCACTAATGTATATAATAGTACAGCCACAACTCGTAAACAACCATGTTACCATGATTTTGGGTGAAACAAAAATCAGTTACCTACCTAGCTGGTTAAAATGACTTTAAACCACATTACAGCTCAAATAATACTGATATTTTTAACAGAAGAATGATGCAAGAGCTTTTGTATATTATACAATTCACATTTTAGCTTTTAAATCCTCCAAAATTGGCCTCACTGTAACCCAGATTTCTTCAACGAAATTCATCTGTTGACAGTCAAAATCAATTTTGATTTGAGGTAATCATCATCATGCTAAAAATGATGTTAAACTTGCATCGAACCAGGAATATATCCATAAAGGCAACAAATAGAGAAAGGATCCTAAAGATCTTGGGCTAATGAGCCGCAGTGCTTTTCACAGCCTCGTATCGACCCTGATCCCAGGTCAGGAGTCAAGTGACATCATTTACATCATCCTGCACTACAAGGTCGCTTTGTAATGAGGATATGGAAAACATGCAGCATAAATCTCACTTAAAGCGCATTATAAGGGGTTTCAAGAGCTGTAGAGCTTCTAGAGGGATAGGCCTTAAATATAAATTGCCTTCGGTTTGCTGTTGTTGCCATATGAGTGACATTTATCTCCCTCAAGTCAAAACTGCAGTTTGTGCAATCATAACTCATGAGAACCTCCAACAATGCTCTGAAGTCCCTCCTGACCTTGAACATAATGAAATACAGCGCAGCCTTCAATCCAAATACAACTGAGAGGAGGCGGATCTTTATGGCTCGTCTATAATTGACTTCCATTTAAATATGGCATGTAGAAATCAGACGTTTACCAAGCTTTAACCTGGCAGATTATACATGACAAGGCTGAAACACATGCTGCAATGAGAACAGCATGAAATATAAACCATCTGACTGACAGGCATGTAGCACATGGTCTGTAGCGCAACATACGCAATCCAACAACAAGCCCCCGATACATATTCTCCTATATGCCAATATCAAAACTGTGACTGAAGGTTGTCCAGTGCTCTGTTCCAAAGCCTAGCGAGCAGCCCACAGAGACAACATTTAAGGCATCATAGGAGGGCTGCAGATGCCAATTCTGTTCCAAAAGTAGCTGGTTTAGTTATGCTGCCAACACTGATGCCTCGTTTTGGCAAAATGCTAAGACAGTAATCCCAGAATGCATGCATTCAAGCTCAGAGGGGGAAAAAAGAGGGTGGATGAGGCAAATGCTTTATAAAATAAATAATAATAATAATAAATATAAAAAAATTACAAAAACATGCAAAGAAATACTATTAAAACCTGTAATTAAAAATGTTTTTATCCAATATTTGTTCATGCTATCGGTTTTTATGAGTTTCAGAGTGTCAGCTTGGAAAGATGCTAAACCCAGTCAGTTGTGTCATGTATAGATGCTGATTGTTCCACCTTGGTCACTTATGAGGTCCCGTGGTGGTTTGAATGCATTGAAAGGAACAGCATTTGGAACAGAGCTTATGTAAATCAGTCATATATTTCATATATCTCAATCAATTTGTTTTTTCCACACACGTTTGAACAGCATCGGGCCGCTTACCGTGATTGGATTTGGAGCTGTGGACTGGGGTGTAGTGGTTTTTGGAGCCCGCGCGTTGCGGAGTGTCATCTTTGGATGAGCTGTTCATCGCCGCAAAGTTCTCACAGTCGTATTGAGATATAGGAATGGGTCCTTGTTGTCTAAGAATATCTGCTAGGGCTCTGTGGAGAAAAATTAAGAACTATACGATATGAAGTCAACAGCAACAACACCTTTCCAATGTTTGGGTGAAAGATCACCTCCAGCTACTCTCTAGTCTAATTCCATTGGATTTGTACATAAAGAAAGAACATCTAGAAATAAATGTTTAATCACCAGTGAGCCACATTTCAATATTCTCAGAGTTGCACCTGGTATATATAGGAAGCCCAGAGGATGTGAATTCACAGCTGCATTATGAAATTCACTGTTAGCTCTGTAAATGTTTACTGTTACCAGAGAAACTGAAATATTTTTGCATGTGTTACCCTGCAGCAGCTGAACTGACTCAACAACACTCCTTCCTATTACATGCATTCTCAGTTTGTTTGTCTATTTCTTGGAGTTTATTTGTGCGTAGACCATATAATACAGGCCAGTTTAATGCCCAAGCAGACATTATTTCTACCACCAGAGCAAGACGTCTGACTAAAGGATATTTTATAAATGCACCTGTTCGTGTACAATGGAAATGGGCAGACAGTTAGTGAGCCTGTACCAGAGGATTCGAGCGTGAAGATCAGGTACATTCATATCGGCTGCAGGAAAAAGTGCAGCAATTATATTTTATATTATGATATTTTTCTATGCTTTTTCTTCCCTATGGAAATTGATTGCATATCTGCATATAACCAAATGTCAAACTGGTGATTGAGCGAACTGTTCTCGCAGCACAATTAAAATGTTCTTAAGCCCTCAGCCTCAGAGCTGCCGATCCAGCTTAATAAACCAACTGGCCAATGGACACGGAGCGATTGTCTGTCCTGTGTGAACAGTGTGTGGTTCTGTGTCCAGACAGGCAGACACTGTGATGAATCTGTGCTTGTTGTGCCCACCAAATGAAGGGGAAAATTGAAATGTCTGTAATGAAGCATAAACCCTCTCACCCAAACACAGAAATGATGGGTGTGTGCTTGGCTCTATAGCGCTACAGGCGCATATTAAAACTCTGCTTATAATTTTGATCACAGCCCTGTTAGCATGTGGGATATTCCATATGGAGAAACAAAAGAGCTGCAGATACTGCAGATGGTGAGAGCTCTTCAATCCAGTCCACTTGCAACATTATCAATCACTCCGAAGCTCTAATATGCAAATGAGAATTTGACCTCGTTAGGAAGAGTTTAGAAGCCCTATGGCTGTAGGAGAATGAATGCGAGGCGCTCACCTATGAATGTTCATTTCCTGAGGAGGTTGGGTTGCTTTGTCATATGCGACTTTTGTGGAAACCCCAATGACTATAATAAAAGCAATGACGCCGCAGGTGATGTAGACCGCAGTGCTCGTTTGGTCCATGCTCGGGTCGTAAGTGTCACCTGTTGGAACAGGAGGCGTGGTCACAGTTTTCACCCAGTCAGGCTTTTGGTAGTTCTTGCATGTTTTCTGTTCCAACCGGTTGCCTTTAAACTGGCAACAGAATCGCAAGTAACACGAGCCGCAGCAGTAGCGGTGGTCGGTGTTGTTACACTCGAACTCCTTGTCGAACTGGCCGCTGACGTCGTAGTAGCCCAGGCAGGTTTCGTGCGTGAGCGCCGGACGGACCTGCGTGAGCCGCTGCGTGGACGCGGAAGGCGCGACGGTGGTGCCGTTCAATTCCTTCGGCTTCTGAGTCCTTTTGGGAGTCTGTTTGGGTCGTTTGGCAGTCAGTGTGCCAAACACGTTGAGAGGGTCCAGATAAATGAGCAGCAGCAGAAAGTGGCGTATACCCATGGCGCGGCGCGTCTTCAGGACCTTGGACAGCTCTCTGTGAGTCCCGCTTCAGGCGCGCTGATCCTCCGCTGTTCGCGAGTGCCGCATCCCTGACGACGAGCCGCTTGTGGAGATGCTGATGAAAGGCGCCATTCATTTAAAGCAGATATTCTGCCCCCAGCGCGGTTTTGTGTTTGACTCTGCTGGGCGTCACTGCTGGGATTTCCGACGAACTCTTGTCAAACGAGGCTTAACGTGTCGCTTCCCATCTCGCTCTGGGAACAAGTAGAGACGAACTTAATTGTTAGCTAATTAAATGTTTGCACACTGACACTGATAATCGCATCAGACTCAAATCAAGCAGTGCCAGAATTCATTCTAACGGTGTGTGTTTACCATTTATCATCACTATTTGAAATTCACTCGTGGTTGTTTTTTAATCTATGATTGCATTTATTGTGGTTCATTCTATTTTCTAATATGTAAACACCCTATGTAAATGTATAATTTTTAAACACTGAATACGTGGCTATATATCGATCTGATTTGGAAAAAAATTACATGAAATACAGTTGTATGTGCATGCGATGCCTTAACGGACGGAAAATATTCTGAATGCATTAAAAGACAGTTTGACTTTTTTATTATTATTAAAATGTATATAAGCTGAAAATCTTAATAATGAAATCAATTCATGCACTTCATACCGATGCATATTAACACGTCTGATATTCATGAGCTAATTTTATAGTTGTATGTGGTTACATAAAGAGTGCAGTCAGTCTTGATCAGCACTTACCTTGACTTTACTGCTTCGGGCGGGTGTGCTGGCTCTTGCCAAGGTGAAGTGAAGTGGCAGTCAGCATCCTATCCCGAACAGACCTATCTGAACGGTCCGCCTACCGTCTTTCGCTATTGCATCAAACACTGGCGTCACCCCACGTCTATGAGCATCTCTCTCTCTCTCTCTCTCTCTCTCTCTCTCTCTCTCTCTCTCTCTCTCTCTCTCTCTCTCTCTCTCTCTCTCTCTCTCTCCTCTCTCTCTCGCTCTCTCTCTCTCTCTCTCTCTCTCTCTCTCTCTCTCTCTCTCTCTCTCTCTCTCTCTCTCTCTCTCTAGCAGGGATGTGGGTCTTCATTTCTTCCCAACACACATTACCACACATATTCATCAGCTTTGTACGTGCCATTTGTTATAGTTGCACAGGCTTTTTTTTAATATGAATATAAAATTGCATGGATTTTCCCTGTTATTTGTCCAAACCTCAGTCCGTGTGCAGAAAATGCTGGATAAAATCTGCAAACAGCACTGAATACATGTCCTGTAGCAGGCTGTATCCTATTCTCCCGCTCCTGCGCGCAGTCATTGATTTCAGTTCCTGCAGACTTTTTGCAAGTACTAGTAAACAGCTGTCATAGGAAGTCACTTAAAGCATTATGTTGTAATGTGACAGATTGTGTTCAAGTGTTGAACGCGTCTCTCGCTGAAACACTGTTTTCTCCAAGTCTTCAGGACACTGTACACTCCTCCGTCTGGCTGATCTTTGTACCATGAATCGCTCCCTGCACCCCTTAATTACTTGTAATCTTACAGAAAGATGGAGCTGCTGCTGGATTATGCTGGAGATGAATGATTCATAAAGGGCTTGACTGACACCATCTCTGCCTTAAATGCTGCTACTGTACATACATTGCATTTAAGCACTATCATGCCAGTCTTGTACGGTGTGGTAATTAAAGCACTAGATAGTTCAGTAAACCAACATGATGCTATTGTAGGAATCTGAATAATCTGCATGAAGTCACGTGGTTCAACAGCTTTCCCTGGCAGGTATTGTAAAGTGCCTGTGTTGGGCTTTAAGAGATGTTAAGCTCTATTATGTAACTGCATTTTGAAGAGAGCTCTTAAAAATTTGGTCAAAGCGTTCTTTAAATTTTGCAGTCGGTTAACGGCAGATTTATTCTGACTGACAAAAACAGCATATTTGTATTCAGTTCTCATAAATTATTGAGCAGGAATAACGTTAAGAAACAAGACTACTATTTAAAATATTTGTACGTTCTTCCTACACAATCATCTGATTATGAAGCCTTAGCAGTTGCTAAGTTACAGCTTCTTGGTTGTTTTTTCCCCTTTCTTTTCTTTCCCTCTCTAGCTCTATTTTTTAACGATGCCATCCATAGTTTCTCTAATGAAATATTCAAGCACTTCTTGTGAAGTTCTCCCTTGGACTTAACATATTGAGTTTTAAGAAATGCATGATTTAAGAATGCATTCAAATTACATATTGCATGCTCTGGGATGTAAACTATATCAAACAAGAAAGTGAACTTATTCATGGCAAAATGAAACGCAAGAGTAGAAAACGCTATTGCATCATGAAAATATCCACAAGGAAATATTCAAATCAGTCTGTTTCCAATGCAGGCATTAATGTAGCTCTAGGTATTTTATTATATATCAAAACACATGATTTGTGACCAAACAACAACTACAGACTGTGATATATATATATATATATATATACACACACACACACACACACACACACACACACTGTTGAACATTTTTATTACATGTGGCTGTCTGTATTTTTGTACAGAATGTTCCAATGTTTCCATTATACAATGAAATACTGTTGTTTTACAGATATTTCCTGTATTTTAAAGTTCCAGCAATACATTTACAAATAATTGCTTGTATTTTGGTAGGCTATTACATACATTTTCAGTTTTTTAATCTGACATTTTCTGTATTTTCACAAAGTAATGTGTAATGTTACATAAAATACTATTTAATATTACAGATTATTCCTGTAAAAATATAGGATTTTTTTTAAACCACAAATCATTCAGTCAAATAATTTGTATTACCATTGAAGATCGTTAATCATGTGAGGGTTAAAGTGAGGTTTTTAAGGTTAATTAATAGTATTTGTACTTATAGTACATGAACAGTAAATTATGCCTTGTTTCTTTTACTACTCTTTTAACCTTGTCTGGCAAATACATGCTAATTTGAATCATTATTTGGTATTGTTTTCCGTGATGGTATGTTTAGTGTGTGTGTGTGTGTGTGTGTGTGTGTGTGTGTGTGTGTGTGTGTGTGTGTGTGTGTGGGCATGTTTATGTGGTTTATGAGGACACAAATTTGTATAATGACATGGGTATTACAAGGAGAAGGTGATTTATGAGGACATTTTCAGTGTCCCCATAATTTAAAACGCTTATAAATCATACAGAGTGAGTTTTTTTGAGGGAAAATAGAAATGCACCGTCTCCTGTGAGGGCTAAGTTTAGGTGTAGGATAGGTGTAGGGCAATAGCACATACAGTTTGTACAGTATAAAAACCATTACGCCTATGGAGAGTCCCCGTAAACCATAAAAACCAACATGTGTGTGTGTGTGTGTGTGTGTGTGTGTGCTTGCAACCGCTAGATAGAACGCAAATTCAAATTTGCTGCCAATTTAGCGCCGCTCACGATGATTGGCTGTTCTGCACGACAGCGGAGCAGCTAGCCAATGATACTACAGCAAACATCATGCCAACTGACTGAGGTAAGTCTTTCATACAACATATTTGATATAGTTTGGCTACACATTTGTGTTGTTAAGTGTAACTTAGTTTCGAAGCTATAATTAGCATTTCTAATTGGTGTTCAGTCACATAACTGGTGTCGAGAGCTAAAGAGCAAAACACTGAAAACTGCAGCACGCATCTTTCAATGTTCACTTTGTAAGAAAGATCATTTGATTTTAAAAGACTCAAAACAAGCTTTAGTAAACTTGTTATTCATATCAGAATCCGTTCGAGAGTATATAAAGTATTTGCTCTTACTGGTCAGTTCTTCAAACTCTTAAACCCTGTAAACTTAACAACACCTTATTGATTAAGAATATCAACGCAACATGTTAAATCGCAAGGTATGCTTTTTTCCCCCCATTTAAATATTCTCCTGTACATGTATAACACGCATATTATATTATTAAGAAGTATAGACATTGGTCCACGGTTGTCACGGTCTTAACTTGCAATTAAAAGTGTTGCATTCACATTCTGGGCGCATTTGCTTATATTGTGCATGTATAAGTGCCTATGTTAATCTTATAAGTAATAATAACTGATATCATCTTTGTGTTCTGATGAAAAGTGAAACATAAATGTTGAGGCCAGAGGTTGTGAGTAAACTATCATTACATATTGGATCGTTGAAAATTGCATCTATCCTGGACATTTACACCCCTAGGTAGGTAATAATATGATGCAGCTAAGTCAAAGTAAATGATGTAAATGTACTTTCTAAATTGAGCTAAAATCACATTTAGCAAACATCAGTTAACCTTTCCTGCTCAGCTTCCAGATCATTGTCTCAGTGGAACATAGGCTGTGATGTGTGAATGTAAAAACATAATATTACATTTGTTTGTTTGTTTGTGTTTTGTTCGTGTGGAAAGACCGTGGAGATCTACAGCATATAAGCATGGGACTTCAGGTGTGGAACAAGTCATCTTTTATTATTATTATTAATATGTAAATCTGTAATCAGCATAGACAAGTCTTCTCGTGCCATATAATACAACAAATTCTGTATTTTCTTTTCATGCAGCAGTTTTTTTCTTTTTTTTTTCTTTTTTATATGGTTCTTCTTTGTGTATAATTTTCAGTTCCTGTGTGGTAAGGGGTAAATAAATAAACCAAGGACCATTTAAAACCAAAATCAGTGTAAAACAGCTGCATGAAAAGATGTTTGTGAATTGAATTGTATGAGGGGAAGCACTTTTAAAGAAATCTACATTATGTAATTATGAAAAATAATTGTCATTTTAAGCAGAATCAAAAGTTTATAGTTAAACCGTAGTGCTTTGTTTCATTAACTCGAACCATCTAGATTACTTTATGCTTTCTGCATACAATTTTTGGATAATCAAAATGTTGGTATACCCATTTAGATGAATTTTATGCCTCAACAGATATTGGACAACTTTAAAAAAAACTAAATCTCTGAGATGCACTTTTTTGAGCTTCAAACTCCATTCGCTGCCATTACAAAGCCAGGAAGAGCCAGGATGTTTATTGATATAACTCGGATTGTGTTCATCTGAAAGAAGAAAGTCATATACTGCCCACCGAGGATGGCTTGGGGGTGAGTAAACCACAGGGATTTTTTTTTTTTTTGTGAACTGTCCCTTTAATACTATGTCTACTGTGTTAGACTAACTGCTTTATATGTTGCTTTGTATAAAGTGTCATTGTAAATCTATAAAAGTATACAGCAATTCACTTTTAATGTCAGTATTTTTGTATGTTCTAAATTATGTACTAAATACCTGTGTCCTCGTTGTCATTGATTGATTCTCCAAATCCTGCTGTCTGTTACCCCTCAAGGGTCTGCCCACAGCCATGGAGACGGCTATGCTTATGTTCAATAAGATCTTCCGTTATTATGGGATCCCTGAAGACAGTGTCTCTGATCGGGGGCCTCAATTTATCTCCAAGGTATGGAAGGTCTTTTTCAGTCTCCTAGGTGTGACCGCGAGCCTTTCGTCGGGATACCACCCCCAGTCGAATGGGCAGACGGAGAGGAAGATCCAGGAAGCTGGGTGCTTCCTCCGAACCTTCTGCCATGGCCACCAGAACCCTTGGATCCAGTTCCTGGGCTGGGCCGAGTATGCCCAGAACTCTCTTCACCAGCCCTCCACTGGGTTCACTCCCTTCCAGTGTGTGTACTCCATTACCAGCCTCCTCTATTCCCCTGGTCCGGAGAACCATCCGATGTTTCATCCATCGACTACTGGTTCCGAGAGAGCGAGAGAGTCTGGGACACTGCTCACCATCAACTACAGCGGGCAGTGCACAGGCGCAAGATGACAGAAAACCTTCAAAGATCCGAAGCTCCTAATTAACAACCTGGACAGAATGTCTGGCTGTCAACAAGCGATATCCGTATGCGCCTGCCCTGCAGGAAGTTAAGTCCCAGGTACATTAGACCCTTCACCATCTCCAAACAAATCAACCCGGTCACCTACTAGTTACATCTCCCTCCTCAATAGAGAATTCATCCTTCCTTCCATGTTTCACTTCTCAAGCCTTACCGCTCTCCTGTTTCTCCCTCCACAGAGCCTGGCCCGGCAGAGGAGCCCCTTTCCTTTGATTCTGGAGGACGGTACCATCTACAAGGTCAACAAAACCATGGACTCCCTGCGCCGTGGTGGTCAGATGGAATACCTAGTGGACTGGGAAGGATATGAACGGTCTTGGGTTCCCAGAAGCGACATCCTGGACCGACCACTTCTGGAGGAGTTCCACTCAACACGTCCTGACCGACCTGCCTCCCAAGGAAGAGGTAGACCACCACGACATCGGGGTCCTCGGCACTCAGGGGGTACTGTCACAGATCAGCCAGGCTCATTCACCTCCCGATCACAACGCACTCCTTCACCTGAGTATTAATCACACACACCTGCATGTCATCAACATCCTCATCAGCTAGCATTCAAAAGCACACACCTCACACTAGATCATTGTCTGATCTCGTTTCGTTCGAAGTGGACTGATGCTATTACAGCTAGTTACCTGCTTACTTACATTGATTCCCTACTTACTTATGTCTCATCTCCAGCGTGTTCTTCCCAGCTCTACTCCATCATCTGTGTTCCCAGGATTTCCACGTGTGTGTCTCCAGTGTCCAGGAAAGTGAGGTGTGTGCTCCGTTCTCCCTGTCCATGAGTTCCTGTGAAAACAAAGAAACATCTATCATCCTCCTCCTCATACTTCTGTGCTTGTTCCTTGAACTTATCACTCACCTACATCAGCTTCCCGTTGACTCCACCGATCACAATTAAACTCACCTGTTGTATTCTAAGCATCTGTTTGAGTCTTCTTCCTTAACATCACCATTTTTATCAGTTATTATATTTCTAAAGGTGAGCATTTTCACCAGATGTCGATAACAACTCAAGTAATCCATAAGAAAACAAAACAAATAAGTTTAGAAATTAAGTTATGTGTAATAAAATGGAATGACACCGGGAAAAAGTATTGAACTACTGAAAATCTTTTTAATTAGTTTTTTTTAATTCTTAAGCCTTTGTTGGTAGTGACCGCTTTAAGACACCTCCTGTGTGGAAAAACTAGTCGCATGCATTGCTCAGGTGTGATTTGGGCCCATTCTTCCACAGTCTTCAAATCTTGAAGGTTCTGTGGACCTCTTCTATGAACTCTGATCTTTAGTTTTTATTTTCTATTGGATTCAAGTCAGGTGATTGGCTGGGAGACAATCGTGGGAGCGGCTTTCGTCCGTGTGACATCACAGACAAGAAGCTAAGAACAGCTTGATTTGAGAAAGGGGATATTATTTTAGATACACATTAAATAAACATTAAATACACACATTAAATAAAAAACACTGGGTGGATTTTTTGCATTATAGGGTAGATGCGTACACACACTGCCAACACACATTTATGTTCAAACAACATGTACAAATGAATTTAGCATCCGATGACCCCTTTAATGTCTTTAGAGTGTGTTTTCGGTAAAATTGTCCCTGTGACACGTGTCAAGGTTGTGACGCTTCTAATCTCATCCACTGTTTCATCTGTCTCTCTCAGGATATGACAGACATACACACAAACATTCTGGGATTTTAGACCATATAAATAAAATGGTCATAAAACAGGGAATGTAATCACCGTTTATAAAACCCCATTCATGAAATATAATCCTTTATCCTTCATTATCCATACATCCAAAAATAAATAAAATGATTCTGCATGAGAGACATCCCGCATCCATCCCATTTGCCAGTTGTCTGCTAACTGAATAGCATTCGTATGAATTAGCCTCCTCGTAAAATGTGTATGAATTGCCGTGAGATCGGGCTGAATATATTTGGCTGAGATACAACTATTTAAAAATCTGGAATCTGAGGGGCAAAAAAATATAAACATTAAGAAAATCACCTTTATAGTTGTCCAAATGAAGTTCTTAGCAATGCATATTACTAATGAAAAATGAAGTTTTGATATATTTACAGTAAGAAATGTACTAAATATCTTCATGGAACATGATCTTAATATCCTAATGATTTTTGGCCTAAAAGAAAGTTTGATAATTTGACCCATACAATGCATGTTTGGCTATTGCTACAAATATAAACAGCGACTTAATACTGCTTTTGTGGTCGAGGGTCACATATGTGTGTATACTGCACTAGAAATGTGACTCCCTTCAATGCAACGAAAATCCATCGTAATGTATACTTTATCATTACTGCATGGCTAAAGGATAAAAAAATTAAATCAAATAAAAATACTCTGAGAACCAAGATTTTCTTAGTCACAAGCGTTGTCAAGGAAACTTGGCCTCAACTGTGGTCATAACTTTCTAGCTTTGAGTCTTGCTTGAGTGACTTACCATTTGGGTTACAGTGCTATTTAAAGGCAAAGCTAATATTACGTCATCTGTGGGACTTCTAGCTATTATAATTTCACAGTCACCACATATAATACATATTTTAGTGCTTACTAATGACATATAGTGTTGATGATAGGTTACACACACATATACACACACACACACAGTCTATATTTCAGCAATATCATTCACTCAAGAGTGTTGCTTTATTGAATATCAGCATGATTCTAATTCATATTTACAAAACTAGAAATTACGAGTGCATTTGGGAAATGTAACATATAGTATTGCTAACTTTGTGAGGTTTGTCAAAGAACTGAATTTCTGGAGAAGTTTACAAAAAGGCTTGAAACCTTCCTAGGAGTTCAGAGTAGTGAAACAAAATGAAAAAGACAAGACCCAACAGGGAGCAAACAGTGATATGACCCTTCTACCAAATTGTGCGGCTGGAAAAAAAGGGTAATCGTCAGAGAAGCTAAAACACTGACAGACTTTAAGAGCTCTTTGGCTGAAACAGGAGAAACTGCCGAGACATCGACAATCTGTAAAGCACTTCACAGGTTCAACCTCTCTGGGAGTGTTTTCACAGAGAAAGACAAAATCATACCTGCTTGCTAGACGCGATGTGGAGAAAAAAACTGTGGAAGGAAATGTAGTGAGTTGTTGTTGAGCTGTTTGGCTTGGATGAAAAAGTTGAATTATTGGTACAATTCAAATATATGTATATCTCAAAACTCGCCTGCTCAATCTCGTGTCATAGTGGCAGAGTGATCCAGATTCCTGCTCAATAGCAACATGGATGAGCCAAACACAGGTAAATCATTTTAGACAGAGGTGTCTAATCATGCTCCTGCTTTCCTGCAGAGTTTAGCATGTGCATCAGTGCATAAGGGAACCCCAGAGTATGACGGAAGAGGGAACACGCAATGAATCAAACAGTGAATAAAGGACTCAAAAAAGTGAATTAGTCCTCAGATGATATGTTCATCACAGCAGCATCTAAGAGACCGTTTTGGAAACAGCTGTGACTAGCTAGTTCATTTCTGTAATGATGCATCATACTATGGGGTTAAGCAGCGAGTGACATCATTGCACAGGCAAAAAATAAAATACAAAAAGAAATGGCTTGGAAGTTTCTAATGATCCTGAAACCTTGATTAGCTGGTTCATGTGTTTTTGATTGGAGCCGGGACTCTGCTGAAAGGAAAATGACACTGGTATATATATATATATATATATATATATATAAAGGTTTTCAGAATGATTTCTGAGGATCACGTGACACTGAAGTCTGGAGTAATGATGCTGAAAATTCAGCTTTGATCACAGGAATATATTACTTTTTTACACATGTTCATGTAGAATTAAAGTAGAATTCAATTAAATTAACAAACAAATACAATTAAATGTGTTGAATAAATGTGATGACACTGAAACTACGTAATTAATCATGCTGATAAAATAATAAACATTTATTTTGGGTTAAATTTTATGCAAAGCTGGCAGGATTTGTGAACATTTGTGTCTCCAGAATTGTTCTGTGCTGTCACTGTGTTACGTCTAAGTCTCTGTGCAAACATACAAGAATGTGTGTGTACTGCAAACACAATACAAAACTCCAACTCTAATTCGTTTCTGGCCCTAATTTGAGATTGAAGACAAATGGAGAAACAGCTCCCCTTTGACAGACAGCACTAGAGCTCAGTCTACCCTTATTTAAAGCCTTTCAGCCAACAACACTCATCATTCCCCTTCACATCAGAGTGACTGAGCACCGAAGAAACGTAAAGCACACATAGCATTAGAGTTATAGGAACTGCTATGGGCTAACATGAATCACGTGTCTCTCAGAGGAATAGTTTTACAGATGCCACTGTTTTCCTCTTTCCTGACGTCGACTGTGTGATGAATGAATTAAGTGGGTCACAGATGCTGAGACGAGCACATATTTCAGCTTCTGTTCAGACGAGCTTTCCTAAGGCTGTATGGGCGAAGAAGTGAACACGTTAGCCTGATATCCTCTCTTTTTTCTTTCTTCTGTACTGGAGCCACAAATGCATGAGACTGAATGTGAAATCATTTATTTACACAATGCTTTTACGTCCTCCTCCTGTCTCTCTGTGTGTGTTGTGCTTAGATTTAAAAGATTGTTCCAGGTCTAGCAAAAGTGTATGTGGCAAAATGTAGATTATCGCATACAATATACAGGTATATATATATATATATGTTAAATCTGTAGGCTTTAAAAGCATAAACCTGAAGCTCATTTCTACAGTAGTTAGATGAACATCTGGTCACATTTCTGTGGGTGATGTTTTCTCTATGTAAACTGTGCACTTTGCAAAAGGTTTTCTGGCATTAATAAAAATACACAGATATGCTATTTTTATTATTTCCACAATATGTCTGCATAAATATCCATGCTGTTTCTGCTAACTTAATAAATGACAGTTGCAACAGAGACCAACTGTCTTTTTATTTGTATTAAGTTATATTTATTCCTACAGTGCTTTATACACTACAGATTATTTCAAAGCAGCTTCAGAGTGATAAACAAGAAAACACCAGAATCGACTATGGAGGAAGTTACGATATCGCTGTAATACAGCTCTTAAAGACAGCAGTGTCATTTTTCAGCTCAGATCAATAAGTGTAAAGTTCCTCAGCAGTTCTACAGAAGGCACTAATGTCGTTATTCAGTTGAATGTTGATTCAATTCAATACTAGTGTTGATGTTGTGGGATGTGATTCAGCTTTAAAGCAGCACTACAGAAGACAGCTTAATTCAGGTCAAGTGTTTGTTCTCATCCGATGGTGCGAGTCAATGCAGACAAACTGATGCATTACAAAAAGTGTTTTTCAGACTCAAGCTAAGCAAGATGTAATTTACACAAGATTTGCTTTACAATTTTTGCTTATTACATTTGATATAAAGTTCTAAATTAACCAAATCATAGGACTGGCTAAATTAACTAAATATGTGTTTGTTTCTTTTGTTTCTTTTCAGATCCTGAATGGAGAAAGGAGTTTTTATGGAGTCAAATCATCAAACTGAGTCATGCCAACCAGCCAAAGCTCCAGCCTCTAGCGACGCATTTGTCATTTTCTAGCACTGCTTGATCTTTTTGCTTTGAGTTTCTGGTTTCATCTATATCCTTGAATGTTATTCTGTGTCTCAGACCTTACAATTCCTTTGTTACGTGCAATCCAAAGATCTCATATTCTATCGCACATAACAAAAAAGTTACTTCTAATTATTTTCCCTAATTAATTATAGCACACTAACACTTTATTGCAAATAGGCCTTTGTTCGCACCTCTTGACGATCACAGATCTGACAGCACATCGACTTCCTGCAGCAAATGTGTTAAAGCTCATACATCATATCTGAGTCTGTGATGATGGATGGAGGACCAAAGGTTCAGAACAGCAGCGAGGCCAGAGAGCGAACTCTTCCGCATGAGGACACATGTTCATTTACCCCACACAGCTGGACCCCGTGTCCGCAATCCTCACGAGATGCTTTGACCTTTTCACTCCACCACAGAAAAGCCATTAAAAGCACGGCACAAGTGAGACATCACTTATGCTAAAATGTATTATGGACCACCTACAATAAACCTGTCGTGTCCGAGCTGCGTTTTAAATTGACGCCGTCCTTCGGTGCATTCGTGCGGAGCCACCACTAAACGCTACGGCCAGTTGTGCAATGAGAGAAGAGGGAAAACTCCTGTTAGATTCAACATGAGCACTTCTCCAGTGTGATTCAGACAGGCCTTGGGATCTACAGTGTGTGTAAAAACACTTGTTTACACCAGTAAAGAGAAAACTCATAGGGCATAAAAACCTGTTTAAGAAATACACCTTCACATTCATGCCTCTCAGTTTGTGTGTTCATAAATATGCAGAACGCTGACACTGCACTGTACTGAATGATCAATGTCTCTTTTATGAACAGCAGAGCATATTCCAGCTATATACAGATTGACACAACAATACAAATCCCATTCTTGTCTTATCAAATCATTTTCAAGGTAGAGCAGGAAAAGTCATTCAGAAAAACACTCAAATGACCTTCACTGCTGGAGTAAAAACCAGCATGTCCCAGATCTGAATGCTAAGGTATCTGGGAAGGTTTACGCTGGTTTTAAAGCAATATAAACGCATAGGATAGGATATGAAAGCAAAGGAAATATTTTTTATTCCAAAATAAAAAAGGCCTATTCATCCTCATGTCATTAAACATGTATGACTTTCTTTCTGTGGAACACAAAAGGAGGAATTCTGAAGAACGTTCAAGCTTCCCTTTTACACACAATTACAATGAATGAGGACTGAGGCGTTCATGCTTCAAAAATGATGCAAAAGCACCATAAAAGACTGACTCACACTCTATATTCAAAGTCATCTAAAGTCATACAGTAGCTTGTGTGAGAAACAGAACTGTGTGTACACAGTTACAGAAGTGTTTTATACGAGCAACATCGCACTCCAGAGCAGTGGTCACCAACCTTTTTAAGACCAGGATCTCTGACCTTGGCCTTTATGAAAGACAACATATGCCTATTAAAAATCAATGGAAAAAGACAGCCAAGATTTGGACTTCCAATTTGAGGACACTAACAAAGTGCTGACATACAAGACAGAGCAGTTTACTTTTGGTATGAAACAAAGTATCTGCTTTCAAATGTAGTATTTTTTTAAGAAATTCAAACAATAAATACTGTTTCGTGGCTCTTTATTGTGTCATGACAGATCACTGTAGTGCCTCAGTTCAAGTGAAATGTGGACTAATCATCTTTTCTTCTTTAGTTAAATGAACATGAATGAACATCAAAGGTGTCTTATTTCAACCGCAGAAATATGTCAATACACACTATTCACAAGTTCAAGTCCATCAACATTAATGTACTCTCCAGTCTGGTTTGTTTGTCAGAATAAAATGACCGATTTAGCGTTTTGATTGGACAGATCGCCTGTCAATCAAACTCCCTGCAAAGGGTGCAGATGAAGAGTTATATATTTTCAGAAATAATCTTTTTATTGTACATTCCAAGTAATATCAATCAAACTGCTGTTGGGTTGTTTTGATTAAGTAATAATAAATTAAATACAGGTAAATTACAAAATTAAAATTCATAGAAAGTATGTTTTATTTATATATTCTATTAAAAGTTTGTTTTATAGCAAAGGTAGATAACTCCAACAGTCATTTTTTTTGGCAAAAGTAGATAACTCCACATTTCAAGTTTCTGATTTACAAAATTACAGTTAAGATAAAAACACTTGATTTATATTTGTAAACTTCTCATGTAGACGCCTGACAAACATTGTGGTTACACTTTATTTTGATAGTCCACTTTAGACAGTCTACGAACTATAAGTAACTCTGTAACTACATGTCTACTAATTCTCAGAGTACACTGTTAGGTTAAGTTTAGGGTTGGTAGATTAAGTTGACATATACTTGCAACATTTCTCATAGCCAGTATGTTGTATGTTGTGGACCCCTCAAAATAAAGTGTTAGAAGATATTAAACAGACAGTCTACAAATACTCTAATGTCTGCTAGTTGACATAGTTTACAAAATGACTTACTGTTAGTAGATTGTCTAAAGTGGACTATAGAAATAAAGTGTTACCAACACTGTTGTTGTGATCATAGACCAGGGCTATTCAATCATCTTCATCCGGAAGAGTCACACACGCGCCTCAAATCGTTTTTGCTCTAATTAGTTTGTCCACGAGGTGGCAACACTGGCCCAGGCCGTTGTTTCACAGACGAAAAAGAAAAGGAAGACACTCAACAACAACGATCTACCAGAGACGCTGACAAGCGGTCATGTGAGACTGGACAAAGCTGATTATCAACTGGAGTAGATAGTTTGAAAGGCTGCGCGTTCGACTTACCACTTACTTCTGAGTCGCTTCAGCAGAAAAAATGCACACAATTGTGTTAAAATGTGCAGTTATGGCGAGTTACCTCGTAAACACGGTCTTAAATGAGTCCTAAATGACCGTAAAAAGTTCATGTGTGTGTCAGATCCGCGTCACGTGCATCGGTTTTAAAGAGAAACCTGATGAAGTCTGTCATTGATGTAAATCAAAGAGCAAAAGAAAAGGAGAAATCACTCGGCTGCTCTAGTCGCTGATTAACTTTTGTTTGAATAAAGATTCATTTATATTCATTTTATAGTTTATATGCAATTTATAGTTTATGTGAAGACTGTATCAAGTTCACTTAAATTAAAAGTTGTCATCTTTTTCAGAGCCTATTAAATGTTAAAAATAATGGCTTTCAATTATACTGTAATGTTAAATGCTATAATGGCTAACATTTAGGGAAAATTAGTTTAATATAGATAAGTGGGTCATTATACGAAAACGTGCCATTTCCCACTTTAAATGTGTGATTTTCAAAGTACTGTTTTGAAAATCTTTAAGCCCCTTTTTGGATGAAGTAGATCCTTACCTCTCAGGAAAATGTGCCGTGCCATCTCAGGCTATCTTATTTTTTTTAATTTATTCATATAACCAACGTAAATGTGTGTGTTTGGTCAACCCTGTTACCGACATATTCATTACTTTTTGAAAAGGTTTTAAATACATATATAGAACAAATCTGATATACTGTGAAAGATAACCCCCCCTTGTTACATTAAGAGTGTTTGTGAATTGAGAATATTGAAAGTTGTATTTTTTTAGTGGATGAATATGTTCATTTCAAATGACACTCTTCCAGCATCTTCTGTTTTAAGAAAGATGTATGGAAACAAAATAAAACACCTCAATTCAACTTTGAGTGGATTATTAGCCTCTTAATAAACATTTACAATTAGTTTATTACATTTTTATTTTCATTGTTTTTATTATATTAGAATATTAAACAAGTAACAGGGTTGACAACAGTTATGCTTGTTTGAGTTACAGTTATGGGTGTAATGGAGTCTTAATTGGACATTCATAAACCTTTAATTCAAAAAATTCTAATCAGCATTTTTTGGAGACAGCTCTATTGAGATATTTTAGCATTAAAAATTATGAAAATGATGATGATTCTGGATGTAAATGTAAACCAATTGTTTTATTAAAACATTAACATTACATCACAATTAAATGACCAATTGAACATGTTTGGCCTTAAGGTCAAGGGTCATGGTGGAGCCTCTTTCTCTCCTTCTTTGACCTTAAACGACCCTGATCACGTTGCCTGCAACACAATGAAGCACTGATCAATGAAATACTTGTACTGACAATCAAATTATCATAAATAAATAGGGAGACGCATGTACATGAACATGCATGCACACCCACACGCACGCACACACACACACACACACACATACATACATACATGTTGGTGCAACTGCATTGTGAGGACTCTCCATAGGCGTACTGGTTTTTATACTGTACAAACTGTATATTCTATCCCCTTACACTGCCCCTATCCCTAAACCTACCCATCACACACACACACACACACACTGCCCCTATCCCTAAACCTGCCCATCACAGGAAACATTCTGCATTTTTACATTTTTAATAAAACATAGTTTTTTATGTTTTTTAAGCTATTTGATTTACGAGGACTTATGAAATGTCCTCACAAACAACGTTAAGTTGTAATACCAATGTAATAGACATGTCATTATACAAATTTGTGTCCTCATAAATCACATAAACCAGCACACACACACACCTTAAATCAAAATTTACAAAATTTAAACATTGAACAAAAGCCATAACTTCTATTTACTCTAACCCTAACCTTGAGGTCCCTGGTGCTGGCTCTACACCTGGTTCTGGACTTAGAGGTGGCGGCACTGATCTATGATTGCTGTACTTGCTGCTTTGGCTGTTCTGCTTTTCACTTGTGCTGCTCTCCAGTTCCGCCGCTTGGCTCTCCTTTTTCGGTCATTTAGTTCACTAACTGACTGCTTTTTCCCTGTGTCTCTGTCCATTTTGCCCTCTCTTTTCCTAAATATGCTTCTCGCCTCAGGATCAGCATCTCTCGTTGTCTGTATCTGCACTGTTTCTCAGCTGCAGAAAGAGGCATCCTAACAAAATCAAATCAAAATACATAAAACACTTTAACAGCAACCTTGCTAATTTATTGACTTCTCATAATAAAAATAATAATGACTTTTGGTTTATAAAGCACATTTATAAAACCCAATGCACTTGTGTGTATCAGTATAGATCAGTAACCTCAACACATTTTAGCCTACCTATCAGTAGAATAAATAAAAATCATGACTTTTAGGGATGAAAACTGTAAAAACATGTATATTATGTAGTGGTGGGCATAGATTATTTTTTTTTTAATCTAGATTAATCTCACTGTAATCTTGGAATTAATCTAGATTAAAATGGCTCATTTGAATTCTGCCGAAGGCATTCAGAATATGTGTGCTACCCAAATAATGACTAAAAGTAAGTCTTTGAGAACGGGTTTCTCAAGCCTCAAGGGTTCGCATTAGACCAGGGCTCATCTCCTGTTTCCAAAATGCATCACAAACTTTAATCTCTTCCCGTCCCAATCCCACAAAAAAACTGGGGGAAAATCCCGTCCCGTTCCACTCCCGGAAGAATGACTCCCATTCCCTCCCACTCCCGTGTTGTTGGTTTTTTTTTCCGCCGAAATCTGTCAGTTACAGTAAAAATATAGTATAGATCACAGCGTGCCCACCTTATTAGTTGAATAAAAACCCAAAATGTCGTTTTTTGTTATTATATTGAACTGAAAGCCATCTTATGCACAGTGTTGCACAGATTAAATTTCATGTAAATCATCCATGCTAACACACACACGTCTTCTATTGTGTTTTTTTGACATTTCACTCTCTATAGATATATTTTTCAAAGACGGAGTTTCGAAGTTTCTCGCTCAAGTTCACATGAGACCTAAAGCGCATCCTGTTTGCTTAAAAGCGCAACGTTTCGTTGTTATTCTGAGTGCACACAACAAACGAGAGTCTTTACAGATTCGAAAGATGTATTAGTCTACTTTTATCTCTATGACCAAAATGACGGAGATGTAAGAGCAAGTGAGCGCACCGGAGCCTGTCTTGCAGCAAACGCGCTTCCACAAACACTTCAATAGCGCACATTTCTCTAGGTTAACATCATATTGAGCGCCATGTAAAGTTGTTACTACATACATCTTTCAGATGAAAAGCCATATTTGAGGTTGATGAATGATAGGTGAGCGTTTGGATGTCCTGCCCGATTGTATTACCACACAGACCAGCCGTTAACAATCTGTCCTTCACGGACTGCGCCATTCACTTAACCAGCCACACCAAAGCAAACAGGAGGAGAGCATAAAGAGACAGGGCAACTAGAATTGAGTTCAGAATTTAAATATACAGTTTATAGTTTATTTATATAAAAGGTATATTTGTGTGTAAAGTTGGGTATCATTACTATTCCCGGTCCCGCCCACCCGATTAAATATTTTCCTCTCGTCCCAATCACGTGATTCAGTAGCGATTTTGTTTCCCATCCCGCGGGATTCCGAAAAATGCCAGCCTCTAGTTCAAGACTGCTCGCCCCTACAGTGCAACTCGCTAGGTATACATCCGCTAAAATATCAGGGTGAAAGTCATCATAGCTGAGTATAGACCCAGCTCCCAACCCAACTTTGAGAATAGATTAACGGCGATATTTTTTATCGCCTGATAAGAGTCTCACGTTAACGCAGCACGTTAACGCCGATAACGCCCACCACTATGTAAATACTATTAGTAAGAAAAGTACGCCTGTGGAAATTCTTAGTCATCCAGGTCATAGTTATCCAAGAAGGGTTGGCTCAGGGTGAGTTGCCCTTGATTTAACCCTTCTTGGGTATACAACATGGGTAAGACACACAAAAGCATATTCGTCAACCCTGTTACCCTGGAATGGTAACAGGGTTGACGGTAACAGGGTTGACGAAAATGTTTTTGGCGGCCATTACTAGCCATGAGGTATAGGTAATGACACCACATTATGTGCCTTAATGAGAGGCATACATTTTGTTATGTATGTACATTTTTAAATATGTACAAATAACTTTTTAACATATGCTTTTCTGGTAACAGGGCTGACACAATGAGCGTGTCCCTGTCTTTCAGACATTACATAAACTCAAAGAAAATTAATTAAAAGAAGAGAACACTTACTTGTCTTCTACCATCAACTTCATGAAAGGCAGATGATGTCACTTCCTGGAACTGATGGCACTTTTGGAACAGACCATTTTCTTTAAAGAGGTGTTTCATAAAAAGTAACAGGGTTGACGAGAACCTAGGGACCCGACTAAATTGTGTTTTTTTTTCAAAATTTGACACCTTTAAGAATAAAATCCATTCATGACTAATGAACTGACACTTAAGGCTTTATACAAGTATATGTTGTTTTATGATAGTTTGACTTTTTTGGCCTCGATAGCAAGTAGAAGTAGAAAAATCATACTGAGGGACAGGCCATTTTCAACATTTGTGCAAGATGCTTTGCACAAAAATGTGATTAAAATCCTTTAAAAACAAAAGAAACAGAAATTAATTTATTCTTATATTATGAGACATATTATGGAAACTAAATTATAAAATATTTTATTTGTTTTATGGTTTATTAAGATTTACAGGGCTTTTTTTTCTGAGGGACACAAAATGGCACGTTTTCGTATAATGACCCCAGTAACATTATTGTATCAATGATACTGGCCTTCATTAATAGGCTACTTAGTAAAAATAAATGCCATTAAACCGTATTTAGAATATACCATCTTTATGTTGTTTCTACATTCATTTGGAGGTTCAATGTGGAAATTATGATAACATAAATATATTAATATGCAATTAATCCCAATTAATTACATAAAAATATGTGATTAATTATTTATTTTCCAAACCGATTGATAGCACTAATGTTAGCCTTTCAAAGATATTATTGTTGGTATAATATTTGTTTATTTTACAGCTGAATATGCTTTTAAATGCACTCAGGCTATCAGGACAATGAACATCCAGAAATAATGGACCCTACTGCACACTCCCACTTTACGGCATGCCATGCACTGCACTTTAACACAGTTCAGCTGGACTACACACACACACTGCACTTTAACACAGTTCAACTGGACTACACACACACACACACTACACTAACACAACAACCTATCTGCTATCACTGGATACCATCCAATGCACATCCATGACATTGCGTATCTGGATTATGCATAATCTATTGCACCTTCACATACTATTGTGTGTATATATGTGTACATAATGTAGAATGTGTACATACTGTGTATTGATAATTATGTCTTAAACGTACACTGTGTGTACTGACTATATGTATGTGTATTCTGCACATTGTCTTCTGTATAAGTCTGTAAGTATGTACTGTCTATATGTAAATAGTTTCTGCACTGTCTGGAGCACGCTCTCAAGAATTTCACTCTCCAAGGCACATGTGCTGTGGTGATGTGACAATAAAAGTGATTTGATTTGATTAAATTACATTTCTTATTTATAGGCCCCCTAAAAATAAATTGGGATGACTGGCCCTCATCAAATTTTCAATTCGATAATCTGGCCCTCATGTGAAACTAATTGAATAGCCCTGTCTTAGACTATGGTTGTGATTACATGCAATACAGGAGCAGCTTTTCACTCACAATTGTAACGTCCTTCTCTTGCAAGGATCCGTGAAAAGTAACAGCTTTTATTTTCCTTTTATGCCATGAAGAAGATATCACAGGTTCATCAAGTTGACGAAACTCCTCTCAGCAAGCACATCTTTTCAAAGTGAAAGTAGCCTTGTCACCTGACCTGAATACAGCGCGCTGATTCGCTAAAATGGACTTATCGGCTTCTGTTCACAAACAACAGGGCGCTTGTCGGCCTCTGCAGTAAAACGTGAACTCAGAATGCCTGCTTTTTAACAAAACGTGGTTCAGATCATGCTGTATGTGAAGAATAATGCATGGCATTCAGTTAATTGTATTTATTTTTTTAAGTGGCGTTTATCATTTTGTGCAGATAAACTCTTCAGATGTAAATGCAGATATCAAATAGACGTCTCTGTGGTGTACCTGTGCAGTCAGGGTGGTTGCCTTTTTTCAAGCATATTCATTTACAGTTTTTGCCCATTACTTACACACTAAAACCGAATGCTTAGACCAAAGCCTCAATACCTAAACGTCTTGTAGCATACCTTAAACACAGTGTAACTATAGCTTAAACACATTGTCAACTTTGCACTTTGTTTGCAATTCTATAACACACTTCTTGCGAAACACTACACACGTTTTCTTACATTAGACACTTTGTTCAAAAACGAAATCACCTGTTATCATTGGGAAAACCCTCTGTTCAAAATGCAAAACTCATCTGGCAGTTGTAGGCACTTACATACACACCTGAAAACACTTGCACAGAAAACAGAACACCAATCGGTCTGAGACGTAGCACTACAAATAGGCCTCAGGTAAGCCGTTCTGAGAACTTTGCAAGCATGGAGGCAATGAGAGTCAGAGTAAGAGGAGGACAAAGAGAGAGAGGAGTCGGACGTGGAAGAGGACGAGGACAAAGACGAGGACCAGTGCGGAGACGTGTATCAGATGACATCAGGGCTACTCTGGTGGATCATGTGATAAATCATGGCCTGTCCATGAGGGAGGCTGGGCAAAGAGTCCACCCTAACCTCAGTCGCTACACACTAGCATCGATAATAAAAGAGTTACTGTATGTGTTTTCAGTAACACTATTCAATATTTTCTGTTACAGACAGTTCTGGATTTTGATGCCAGAGTTCATCTATGTGGATGAGGCAGGCTTCAATCTGGCCAATACCAGCGTCGGGGCCGTAACGTAGTTGGACAAAGGGCTGTTGTAAATGTTCCTGGGCAGCGTGGGGGAAATATCACCGTGTGTGCTGTAATTAGTGTCCAAGGAGTCCTGCATCACCATGCCACTCTAGGTCCCTACAATACAGGACAGATCATTGCATTTCTAGATGCACTGCATGCAGTTGTGCAGGACAGACCACAGCAGCCCAGGTTTGTTGTCATCTGGGATAATGTTAGTTTCCACCGGGCTGCTCTGGTCCGAGATTGGTTCAACAACCATAACCCTTTCACACTTTTATAACTGCCCCTTTCTAAATGCAATCGAGGCATTATTTTTTTTTTGCGCGGTGGTGGAAAGTATATGATCGGCAACCACACGCCCGCATGACTCTTCAGCAAGCAATGGAAGAGGTATGCGGAGACATTGAGGTGGGATCAATCCAAGGGTGGATTTGGCACACAAAGCGATATTTTCCCCGATGCCTAGCCCGTGAGGACATTGCCTGTGATGTTGACGAGGTCTTGTGGCCAGATCCGAACAGAAGGCGGGATCCATAAGCCCCCCAGCCCCCCACCACACACACACACACACACATGCACACACACACAAAACAAATATATGTATTTTTTTTCCCCCAATACCAATTTATCCAGTAATTGTTTTGTTTTTTTACTTTTGTTTTGTTGCTAAATTTGATGATTTGTGATTCTATTTTTCTTTATTTCTGTAAGAATGTTTGTTTTAGTAAAACTCTTGTTTGATTACTGCAGAAATTCAACTTTTGAGTTTTACAGAAGAATGAGTCTGAGAAAATGACAATAAAAATAGAAACACAAAGACTGCAGTGTTTTATATAAAGCCCATCAGTGTGTTGCTGGTGATATGAAAGAGTAATTAAAATGATGCTTGTGTGTATGGTTTTGTTGCAAGAATTTCATTTTTAGAAAGGAGTGTTAAGTTTTGATTGCAGTGTTTCATTTTGGCATAGACGTGAATTGTTAATCTCCAAGTGCTATGTCTGATTGGCTTGTGTGTAGAGTTTTGACATACTGAGCCAAATTCTGAAAAAAGTGTGTAAGCAATAGGCAAAAACTGTATTGTTTATTTGCTCTCTAACAAGCTCATTTGAAATTAGAGTCAACCACTGCATTTTAATCTTAATCCAAACAGAGATACCACAAATAAATGTTGCATGAGCATGCTAATAAATACTACTTTAAACGGAGGCAAGAGGAGAATAAACACCATTGCCATCAAAACTTCTCAAGACAGATCCCTTCAGAGATACATTCATATAAAACTCCACCCACAATTCATTATTTGTATATTCTTCCTGTATTTCGAGCATCGTGAACAGTGGTCTTGCTCTGCCCGCTACAGTATTCTCTCCTCTTTGCATCATCTTAAGCATCTCTGGGCTCTGTTCACATCCTGTTTACAGACTCAGGCATGATGTATTTTTCTTATCACTGTTACAGTAGCTCCCGAAAATAATAGAAAAACTAGTAAAAAGTACAGCACAACAGAATGGAGAAATATAATGTATTTGTGTTGGCGAGCACTGAGAGCTGAATATCTGTACGTCAATGAGCCACGGCCTCAAATCTCAGCCGGATCACTGATATTAAGCACAGAAGTACTGCTCATGTGACACATTCCCTCCTCGACTCATGCTCATCCTTTGCATTGAAACAGAGTCCACTATGGTACAATTACTTTGCAAATGCACCCAGACAAGTCCGAGACTAAATGAGTGTCTGCACTGTCACGTTTAATCAAAAAGCTAATGGTTTAAGTAAGGGCTGTTTTACCAGGTGCCTCGTTAGGTTTGACACAAACTAATTAATATAAGACCTCTTCAACCATACCTCACAACATAACTTTTAAAAGACCAATAATAACCCAAAAATAGCCAACAACATCACTTTTGTCACCATGAACACAAATTGTGGAATGTTGCAGTGTTTATTACAAATCATATCTGTGTACATAATAAAAAAACTCAAATAAACAATCACATGCCCTCACAATTAACTTCCCTTCACAACTTCTGATGACCGGTGAAAGGATGGGACAATACCCTTCCCGTCCAATGACCTGTCACTCGCATGAGATCACAGCAAATAACAAACGACAATCAATTCCAGTTCAAGTCCAGCCCTACAGTTTTTATTTTGTTTTGTGCACTCTGATCACAACTTCATTCTGACTTTAAGGACATTTAAGGCAAAGACAAACGCCTGCTTTCAGAGTATGAACACATATGGTTGGCTAATTGGTTTAGTTCTTCACCAGCTCTGTGGTGTGATTTATATAAAGCTTTCTTACTTTGTACTTTCCTTCCAGGTTCAGTTGAACTCATGACTGCAACACCTCTAATGAAAACAGATGCTCCAAACAAATTACCACCGTAAAGCTCGCTTTGGCATTTTCTCCATACGTCTTGGTTCCCCTTCGTATGCTTATTCGACAATATGTGAAAAATGGTCGAATCAATCGAGGAGGAATTTATTAGCCACCTTACTTAGACTGCCAAATCCCACCATCTGTTTTTATTGGACAAAACACAGAAATCCAATGCTTTGGTTTAATGTCTTGGCACGGGAATGATGTTGTGTTTTTTCTTTTGTTAGACAGCAGAGTTGCTTATTGCTTTTCTCGCTGATGCGCTTTCAAAGCGCTCATGGTGTCGGTCACCTTGCATGTCCCAGCAAACTTTAATGAAGCTACAGATTGACAAACACGAGTCATCAGAAACCTAGAAAAAGACAGAAGAAATCTTAACTTGCACAAATCCCGCTCAGTTTATATGTTGTTTTGTTATATGTGAAAAATAAAAAGATGAAAGTTCTTTCCAAAGATGGCTTTGCTCTGTGCAACTGTGACATATTTTATTTTCCTTCTACAGAAAGTTCTCACGCTGACTGGCTCCAAGTATGCTAATACAATCGGATGTTTGTTAAAGCGTTCAGGAGAGTTAGCAGAGCTCTTAACGCTGTATTATTCATGAACTCTGAATCATAGCACTTTTTAATATTACATTTATCTAGACTGTACAGGCGATAGTGACATCAGCACTGGTTCATTTAACTGCAGCTATCAGACTGATGAATAGGTAAATATGCAAACTACATGCAAATATGTACTTTAACCCTGCAGTGTACTGAGACAAAACATCACGATGGATGAATTCACAACAGCATACCATCATATGTTTTGTTTGCTAGAGAGTCAGTAGTGCACTGGTTTTCTTTATTTCAAACCAGAAATCCACCCCCACTGTATAATGTGATGGTTTATCAGTATTGTTGCCAAATGTTGGCACTTAATAATGTTAAAAATGGCACAGAAAAATGAACATTTACTGGTAGTACTAGCAGATGCTTTGGTCTAATTAAAGTAGCCAACCATGTTAGTAAAGTTATGTGTTTTGTATTATGAAAAACTTGAAGAGAAACAATACAACCTGCATATATTCCTTCTGTTTTCATTAGTTTATTGAATAATTAATGGTTACAATCTTCATTATTGAATGAACAGGCTTACATTGATCTGTCATTTTCTGTAAACTTTAAACATTGGGAAAAAAAATGCATAAAACATTTGAATTATAGTATAAAGTTCATTCAGAATAATTCATTCTTTTAGTGTTCACTATGGCACCGTCTGGCAAAGTTAAGCATGGGATTTGGTCAAGCCGCAGCAGCAATAAAATAAGATTTATAACAGAAAGGCCTTGGGTTTTTATGCTTTCAAAAAGAAGGATGATGCAACTGACAGATTTTACATAACATGAACTGACACTTAACTCCGAAATGATGAAACCTCTTTAACTTATGCAGATCTTGCCTTTTATTCAGTGGGGGAAGTGCAAACACTGCCTACACACACGACGCCTATAAACAGGTGGTGATATGATCAACTATTTAATTGGCTATGATGTGTAGATCTCTCTATCTCTGCTGTTCTAAAGAATATACATACTAACTACATTTAAAACCTCATTCTCTCTCTATTACAAACGTAATACACCACTAGTTTTCTCAACACCCCCCAGAATACTGGACTATACCGATTACACGCTCCTGTGGGTTTAGATGTCAGTTATCACAGTCAGTTGTGTTGTGTTGAGCTTTACTGGGCTGTCAGGACTTGGAGACGGAGAGCATGGTACAAGCGTTCAGGATAATTTCTCCCTGTTCTCACTCTCACAGATGAGACCAGACAGCTCGAGCTGAAGAAAGTTTCCTCTCGTAGCCGTTACGCATGTCTCAGGCAGATGGGGCTCTCGGAGAGAAGTCTGATTCCAGTCAACAGCGGAGAGCCCTGGAGATTCGGGGAAGTTTAGTGCATGCATCATTTAGCTCTTTAATTTCAGGCTCCTGACTGGAGCTTCGGTGTTCTATGGCTGATTGGCTGCTCTTCTCATTACTAACGTAGTTGCTCTCTAGAGAATATGATTTATTAAAACGCACTACAACATATTCATAAACAAACCTCAGCTTCGAATAAAATCGGTGAAATGTCAAAGCGACTCTGTGTCGTGGCATTTAATAACTCACGTTCATGCTTAAAGTCCATTTAGGAACTCACAATAAGACCGGTAGAGTAAGATTGCTGAAGATTAAGAACAATCTGTATTCACTTTAACATAGCAACACATTTAGATGTAAGCTCAGCCTGTACAGAATAATGATCCATCAGCTAATGTGTTTTTACAGGAAACAAATAAAAAACGTTTGCTAATTTAGTTGTTATGGCTCACAGCACTGGGGTATAATGGCACAGCTTTAGATTTTATGTCATCAATGATCAAAATAAAAAAATAAGTAGTGTGTCATCTTACCCTACTCCATTAAATCAAGTGTGCAAAAAGTATTTGCATGTGTGTAAAGAGATCTCTGTCGTATGTAAAAACATAAAGCTCAATCTGCTACCTTCTCTTTGAGAAGACTGCATTAGGTAAATTTAATGACAAAGTACTTCGACAGAGAAAGGCATGCAATTTCTAGTCTACTTTCCTTGAGCCAGATTCCTTTATTTAAATGTTTATGGTAATCAGTCTCAAGCCTTATTTAAGTTACATCAACTGTCACAGAAGCTGCACGTAACCATTTAAATAAATGCGTGTGTGTGTGTGTGTGTGTGTGTGTGTGGGTGTGTGTGTGCATGTGTGTGGGTGTGCGTGCCTGCGTGCGTGTGTGCGTGCGTGTGCGAGTGCTTGTGCGTGTGTGTGTGCGTGTGTGTGTGTGGGGGGGTCATAGCCGCAGCAGAGTTCGTTTGGGCTTTCCCTACGGTGGTCGAGAGAGCTCAACGCGCTGCAAATAGAAAAAACACCTGCAAATTAAGAAAACACTTTCGTCAATTTGACAATGCACACGCTGCAAATGCTCACAACACAACCAAAACGAAACACACTGCAAATGCTCACACACACAACCAAGAAACGCGCTGCAAATAAAATGTATTTGGTTGTGTTGTGAGCATTTGCAGTGTGTTTCGTTTTTGTTTGTGTGTGCATTTGCAGTGCGTGCATTGTCAAATTGACGAAAGTGTTTTCTTAATTTGCAGGTGTTTTTCTATTTGCAGCGTGTTGAGCTCTCTCGACCAGTGCGTTTTCTTTCACACACCTGCATGAATCTCTAGCAGCACCAGTTGTAACTGCCAGCGTTAATGCAGGGATGTGAGGGTATTTTGATATGGCTGACTTAAGGATTCAAATAAAATAAGAAAATGTGTGTTTTAGTGTTTGTGTGTAGAAAGAGAGAAAAATAAAGACACTGCTGTAATTCATTTGTGCAAGAATACTGTGACACATTTTTATGATTCATAACAATAAAGTAACTTTCTGAAGCCACATACATAACTATATTGTTTTCTTAAAAACACTAACTTAAAACACTAATTTGCTTTTATTCTTAAATCTGAGAACAATTCTGTCAAATAAGACAATGACTGATGTGAAAAAGCACAGAGCGTTTCTTTAACAGTGTACTGTGTGCTGGATGTCTGACGATGACAGATGAGGCTTTTCTTAGAAAAATAAACCAGAATCATTACCAAAGAGAGCTCAAATAAACTATAATAAATTACTCTGGGCATCGAGGAGCACAACATAGTAAAAAAATAGAATGAATGCATGAGTAACAAATGTCATCCCATCAATCTCAAACGAATTTATTATGGATTACTTGGGTAATGATTCACATTTACTTTTCTCAGAAAGATAAATAAATAATCAAAAGAGGTTTAGGTTTAAGAAAGAAAGAAATGAAGGAGTTTTGAAAAACATCTATTGTTACAAAGCTGAAAAATGTGGCCTTCTGTGGATGTATTACTGGAAGGCATTATATCTCTGAATCCAGCGTCAGCTTCATTTCTTCTCTCTTGAGATGCTTTCATCTGATCATGGATGTTTGAAGACAGCACAGATGTATCCTTCGCTGTCTTTCATATCCCACAATCCCATGTGTTCCCTTCCGTGACGGTTGAGCTACAAAAATAAATCAATCAATCAACACAAATATTGTTTGGTGAAGTTTGTATGCTGTGCTGGGTAGTGACTCATTACATTTAATCTGGATTATGTAATTAGATTCCACAAAATAAAGAACTTGTAATTACATTATATTACATTTTAAAATACCCGTAATCATATTACAGTTACTTTTTATAGATTTCATGACTGCATATTAATCACACAATAGCAATAATTTATTCATAATTTAATTCTCCCTAATTCTTATTTTTCATTTTTAAATTTTCCTTTGTTCGATCAGTTCGATTTTAAAAAGTGTTTTATCAACATTTCAGCATTGCATAAACTTCTGATGAACATTTATTTTTAATTGAATTATCAATGAGATTTTAAGATAATGAGTTAATCTAGAAACATGTTCACGATTCTCTGACATTGGTTAATGGTCACATGACATGACAGGTGTTTGGATTGTTATTTATATTTTATTTTATAAAATTGTATCAATTTTTCACATTTTTATGATTGTATTAATGATTAGCTTTTAATTAAACTCATGAACCACCTGCCGTTCCCTCCAGCTCCAGAAGTGTTTAATGCTCTTCATGTTGTTAATAACAACAAATGGGATGTATTTTCTTTCTCTTTGCATTTTTATATCAATGTGGTACAAGATTATCCTATTTCAATTAATGTGATAAGTGAATAAGGTCACAAGTTTTCTAAAAAGTAGTCTGATTATATTACCTGAAATGTGTAATGCAATGGATTACATTACTAACTACAATATCTGTCATGTGTTTTGGAATCAGTAAAGAATCTACCCAGTGTGTAAATGTATGTTTCTGACCAACATTTTTCACTTTTGATGTTACTTCTAGCAAGAATTCAGTATTATAGTTAAAAACGAGCTTAGCCAAATGACCAACGTATGACCAAATCCCGCTCTATTTTGTTGTAGATCATATCCAAACAGTTACGTGAGGTGCCTTTGTGCTCAACCGCTGCAAGTCATTGTCTGATTAGGCAGCGAGGCAACAAGTCAGCATAAGCTCTCGGACATAAGAAGCGTTAACGTGCTACCTCATACTTGAATTTATTATAGCAAGCAGGAACAAAAGTTATGTGCCATTTCTTCTTCCACAGCATCCTCACAGGTATGTTGTATTTCAGCTCCAGGACTACAGACAGGAGTGTAGGCAGGTTTGGAGTGGAAACATTACATTTGCAGAGTGTGGAAAGAGTGCCATTAGCCGAGCTGTCTTGGTTTAATCTGATCTCACCGTCGCACAGGTGCTTTAAAAGAAAATGTGAGCAATGAGCATTAGGAAGGACGCGTTACACCCTGCTGTACGATCAACAGTGAAGCTCCTGGGGTGTGAGCGAGTACAAAGTAATTCAGAGCTATTCAGGGGAGCCATCATGGACTCCTTTGGTTGTGTATCAGGTGTTTCTGTGGTTATTTACAGAGATATTCTTTGCTTTAGTTACATTGTAATGACTTTAGTGGGGCACTGAAGAGCTTCCTAGCCTGAGGTGACTAGCAGCGATCGCTGATGAAATCCAAACAGCAGATCATTTTCATCTTGACCTTGTGCCAAGCTATGGGTCATTTCTCAAGGAAGCTAAGTTACATGAATCTTGTCGACTGGCAAGCCACGACTCCTGAAAGTCAAGTTTTTTCAGTGTCAATAATCAGCATGCAGCAGAGATTATTTCCATAGTAATGAAGCTTATTAACTAAAGCAGTTCAGCAGTGCTTTAAAACTCTTCTGAAGCGTTCAAGGCAAACTGTGGTCTTCAAACCCATCTGCTGAAAACCCAGTCATTCAGTGATGGTTCCTCATTATATATTCCTAGTTTAGGATTCAGTAATTGTTGATGCCGTAAATACAAAACTATAGGCCTCTTCAAAGTAATTATACAGTAATCAAATCATGTAGTTTAATTGTCGCCTTTATATAATTTAAATATATGAAGTCTTAATTAAGCCAAGTGGATTTTGAATAAATGAATTCCCAATATAATGATTTTTTTATTGCTGAACACAGCAGGGGATATTACTAACATGGCAGGTGACCCATTACAGACAAAGTAAAGTTGCAGTCAATTTCAACTTCAATTTTGCTTGTTTTAAAAATAATATGATAAAAAATCTATTACCCATCGCTGGTCACACTTTGTGGCCTATGAGAAAATTCCATCAAAAAGCACTTTTATATCTCACTTTTCCAGCTGAACAAATGTGATGAAATTGGCTTACAGAAACCCTCTGCATGGAATGGCCTTTCAGAGATATCAGTTCAGAGAGATATTCAGCTGAAAGAAAAGGGCAGATAACATTGTTTATTACTGGCTCTCTGGAATACTTGACTTAGATTGGTCAATTCCCGTATCCTGAAGTCAATATTTCCATGTAATCTCTGGAAGATGATCACTTGCTTATGAACAGCAGAAACATTACAAACCAATATTACATAATCTAACATTAAAAAGTATACAAATGACACGATTTTCAAAAAAACCCGTCAACAGTGACACCAACAGGTAAAGTTACAGCGTCTCTCTTGCCTCCCCTGAGCCCACTGAGTTTTAACAGACCCCCTAAAGCGTGGTGGGGGTAATTGAGAATGAATGGGGGAAAGTCATGTGTAGGATATCAGAGCGAATCAGATCATTTAAGATTCAATCAGAATATGGTTGGAACCACCCAAATAACCAAATTCCACAAAGAGGCCCAGGATAACAAGACAATGTCATAAATATGTCCATGATACCCTGACGCCACGATCTGAAGCAAGTTCACCAACTAGCAACTTTGAGCATTCTCACGGCATTGAAGGTGCAATTGGTGATTGTCTTCAGAATCATTGTTTGTTATGCTGGTTGATAGACTCTTCACATCCCGATAGCTAACATTAAGTTAAGTGGTCTAAATGTATTTATCTGTATGTAATAGTGGTGTCAAAATTAGCATGTTAATGCAGGGGGTTAATGCAGTTTTTCGTGGAATAATCTGTGTCTGGGAATTATCAATTTTATTTTTTTTTTATAAAAACTAGTGGTGTTATCGGCCGTGAGAATCGGGCGATAAAAAAATATCGCCGTTAATCTATTCTCAAAGTTGGGTTGGGAGCTGGGTCTATACTCTATGATGACTTTCACCCTGATATTTTAGCCGGATGTATACCAATAGAACGAGTCTTCGAACTAGAGGCTCGCAGTCCGTGATGGACAGATTGTTAACGGCTGGTCTATGTGGTAATACACTCGGGCAGGACATCCGCTCACCTATCATTCATCAACCTTAAATATGGCTTTTCATCTGAAAGATGTATGTAGTAGCAACTTTACATGGCGCTCAATATGATGTTAACCTAGAGAAATGTGCGCTATTGAAGTGTTTGTGTGGAAGAGGACAGGCTCTGCGCCACTTGCTCTTAAAATCTCCGTATTCTTGGTCATACAGATAAAAGTAGCCGAATACATCTTTCGAATCTGTAAAGACTCTACGTTTATTTGTGTGCACTCAGAATAACAACGAAACGTTGCGCTTTTAAGCAAACAGGATGCGCTTTAGGTCTCATGTGAACTTGAGAATTCACTCCCGTGTCACCCTCTGCTTGAACCTGTGTGTATGCCTAACGTTACTGTGAAATTACCACATCAGACGTGACGTGCTAACATGGATGCAGCTATGAAGCCGCGGGTTTGCTTCAGGGAAAATTTATTTTAAGAAGCTTCCCAATGGAAACTGTAAACAGTTCATCACGACCTCTTATGTAGGCCTACAGTTCAAAATTCATGTTTAACTGAATAAACAGTTAGTAAACACAAGTACATCTTATTGAACATAGTTTATTTTCATCACCAATTATCATAGTAGAACAGCTTTCTCAAGCAGTTTGTGATGCATTTTGGAAACAGGAGACGAGCCCCTGGTCTAATGCGCCACCTGGCTTGAGAAACCCGTTCTCAAAGACTTACTTTTAGTCATTATTTGGGTAGCACACACATATTCTGAATGCCTTCGCAGAATTCAAATGAGCCATTTTAATCTAGATTAATCTAGATTAATTCCAAAATTAATCTAGATTAATCTAGATTAAAAAAAATTATCTATGCCCACCCCTAATAAAAACATAAACTCACTCATCTTTTGATCACCCTCAACACAACTAACATGAGCAGGTAAAATCACTTTATTAATTGTTTTAAATAAAATATTGGGCTGCTTTGAGTTTTGATTAATAATATTTGAAAAATTAGCTTTTGCAGCCTTTGCAGTGGACTGAAAATGTGACGGGCTTCTGTTAAAATGTCAAATGATATTTGCAGCCTATCCTTCTTCCATCTTCGCTCGGCCCTTCGACAGACCTGTCTATAAATACGAATTTCATTATTCATCCATGGCTGAGGCTGAGTTTTTAATTCCTGATACTTTAAAGGTGCAATCTCATCTGAAATGTTCGTAAAACAGAATTAAATGAATTAAAATACTCATCCACACTAAAAACAGGATTGAATAACTCTAAACTGTGGTAACATATCGAAGCTAAAAAGGCCTCATAGTAATCTAGCAGATGTAGAAGTATTTATAGAACGAGAGTAGTGGCCAGCCCTTCTGTTAACAGTTTTTAAACAAAGGAAATGCAGCATCGAAACAAACAAATACATGATCAGATAGACACACGTCATCTACAACAACATTCGTGACAGAGAGACCCAAAGACAACACGAGATCAGTGGTGTGTCCACCCTATGAGTAGCTCCAGTCACAAACTGAGTAAAATTAAAGGAATCATTCAGCTTTAAACATTCACTAACTAATGCTTGGGAGGACAGCACACATGTATATTAAAATCTCCAAGAATAAGAAAATAATCACATATAGAAACTGTGCCAGATACAAATCCTGGTAATACAATCCTTGTTGTATTTTGGAGGCCTATATACAACCCGAATTCCAGAAATGCTGGGATGTTTTTTAAAAATATATAAAATGAAAACTAAAAGATTTTCAAATCACATGAGCTAATATTTTATTCACAATATAACATAGATAACATAAAACAATTTAAACTGAGACATAAAATAAAAAAATGCACAAAATGAGCTCATTTCAAATTTAAATCGAGAGAATCAAGTGAAATTTAAAGTAAAATTGCTGTGAATATTATTTTTTTTGCTGTGACCAACATTTACAGAGCTTTGATGAATGATGACTTGAAAAATAAAAAATTTAACAATTAAAAATAACTGAACATCAGCTCACAAATAACATATATAGTTTAAAATCTTACTGCCTTGAGTTATTATTTTGAAATAAATGTACAATGATTAAAATACTAACTTACTACATACTTTAATAAATAAAATATTGATTACATTGTGAATGTAATAGTGTAAGCAATGTTTATTTAACCAAGAAAATGTTGACTGGGACATGAATTTTATTATTTTTTTTAGATGTATAGATAAAAACAACACCACACACCATTTACAATATCCGACAGAAGTGAGTACACTCCTCACATTTTTGTAAATATTTTATTATATCTTTTCATGTGACAAAACTGAAGAAATGACACTTTGCTACAATGTAAAGTAGTGAATGTACATCTTGTATAAGTATAAATTTGGTGTCCTCTCAAAATAACTCAACACACAGCCATTAATGTCTAAGCCTGGCCACAAAAGTGATTACACCCCTAAGTGAAAATGTCCAAATTTGGCCCAATTGGGCATTTTCTCTCCCCGGTGTCATGTGACTCGTTAGTATTACAAGGTCTCAGGTGTGAATGGGAAGCAGGTGTGTTACATTTGGTGTTATCACTCTCACTCTCTCATACTGGTAACTGGAAGTTTAACATGTCACCTCATGGAAAAGAACTCTCTGAGGATCTGAAAAAAAAGAATTGCTGCTCTACATAAAGATGGCGTAGGCTATAAGAAGATCGCCAAGACCCTGAAACTGAGCTGCAGCACGGTGGCCGAGACCATACAGCGATTTAACAGGACAGGTCTCTGCTGGACAGGACTCGCCATGGTCGACCAAAGAAGTTGAGTGCACGTGCTCAGCGTCATATCCAGAGGTTGTGTTTGAGAAATAGATGTATGAGTGTTGTCAGCATTGCTGCAGAGGTTGAAAGGGGGGGGTTAGCCTGTCAGTGCTCAGACCATACGCACACTGCATCAAATTTCTGCATGGCTGTCATCCCAAGAAGGAAGCCTCTTCTAAAGATGATGCACAAGAAAGCCCGCAAACAGTTTGCTGAAGACAAGCAGACTAAGGACATGGATTGCTGGAAGCATGTCCTGTGGTCTGATGAGACCAAGATAAACTTATTTGATTCAGATGGTGTCAATCATGTGTGGCAGCAACCAGGTGAGGAGTACAAAGACAAGTGTGTCTTGCCTACAGTCAAGCATGGTGGTGGGAGTGTCATGCTCTGGGGCTGCATGAGTGCTGCCGGCACTGGGGAGATGCAGTTCATTGAGGGAACCATGAATGCCAACATGTACTGTGACATACTGAAGCAGAGCATGATCCCCTCCCTTCAGTGACTGGGCTGCAGGGCAGTATTCCAACATGATAACGACCCCAAACACCTCCAAGATGACCACTGCCTTGCTAAAGAAGCTGAGGGTAAAGGTAATCTGTGGGGCATCCTCAAACAGAAGGTGGAGGAGCGCAAGGTCTCTAACATCCACCAGCTCCGTGATGTCCTCATGGAGGAGTGTAAGAGGACAGCAGTGACAACCTGTGAAGCTCTGGTGAACTTCATGCCCAAGAGGGTTAAAGACAGTGCAGGAAAATAACGGTGGCCATTCAAAATATTAAAAGTTATTTTGAGGGGACAGCAAATTTACACTGTTATACAAGCTGTACACTCACTACTTTACATTGTAGCAAAGTGTAATTTATTCAGTGTTGTCACATGAAAAGCTATAATAAAATATTTACAAAAATGTGAGGGGTGTACTCACTTCTGTGAGATACTGTATATCAGCGTATATCAGTATATATAGATAGCAGAGAGAGAGAGAGAGAGAGAGAGAGAGAGAGAGAGAGAGAGAGAGAGAGATACTCTCAACCAGTGGACAAAACTAAAGTAAGATAATTTCTTACTTGTTTTACACTTGTACAGTTTTTGGTTTGTTTTTAACAATGTCTTAAATATTTATCATGTGTCTTGTTTGTGGAAAGAGAGAGAGAGGAAGATATGACCGAGGCTACATGTAATAATTTGCAAGAATAAAGCACAGTTTGTGCCACAGTATTCTGTGAATTATTTGCTGCCAAGAGCAAGAAACCATAAAAATTCAACAGACAATTAGAAAGCATGATCGTCACTTTTTTCTGTTCAGCCTATGGCATGTTATTGCACATATTTCTGGGCCAATGGGTCCTTTACATAAAATATGCACTGTTATGTTTACATAAACAGCATAAAGGGGAATACATATTCTGCAAAGTCCTAAAAGACAAAAGCAGCAGCCAGAGGCAAAACTGTTACTTGAAAAACGGACAGTATCAAGTGGTATTTCATGCTTGAAATTCCCCAAATATTAGTAGATGGATAAACACGGTCAAAATGAACAAAGCTGCAAAGTCTATCAGGTTAAAGCTAGATCTCTCAGAAATCCCTGAAGAGGTCAACAGTCATTTCCGCTTGTATTACGGTAATATATGGGTAGACAATGAACACACTGGAGAGTTTTAAAGTGTGGAGGTGCCTTACATGGGCGCATGGATGTGAAACAGGGAACAAGCAACAACGCTGGAAAGAAGAGAACAAACGAAAACAGATTACAGGGATTCAGTCATTTATCAAGACCAAGCAGACAGATATCGCCTCACAGATAGCAGAACGGCTGAAAACAGGCCTTTTGAAATCCCAGGCCTGACTCCAGCCCACTGGCTGCGCATCTACAGCTGCATCCGCTCTGCAGCTCTCATCCCAATTTTTCTTTAAATGGAGGATTAATTCACAAATTCAAAAACGTTGTGCGCTGGCTTAAAAGAGTCCTTGTACTTCACTCTATTCTTAAAAGTAGGAGACTGCCTTCACAGCGGCTCAGATTTGTCTTTGGCCTCAGGTTCAAGTTTAAGAAATTCACACACACTTCACTCCTTCTGCAGTACGAGTAAGAGGACAATTTCTGTCCTCAGGCTTGTCGCAAAGCCGTAAGAGTGGAAAATCCTCCATAAGGATTCTGCAAGATAATTCAATCCTTTAAACAATTTGTCAGGATCTCTCATACAAAAGATTGTCTTTAAATCTTCAACAAACCATTGCTTCATGACAGACCGAGGAAATAAAACTCATGATTCACTTCAACTAGACCTTCATCTCAAGGTCAAGACTGCTTTTTATCAGCCCTGAAAACTGCTTAATGCTCATTCATCTGGTCCTCAGAAATAAAAATAAAAAAACTGCATGATTATGTTTTCCTTTTCCATTGATGTGTTCATTAGGTCTGAATCCATTTATTGCCCCAGAAAAAGCATTTGAAGTAGATATGTTCACTTATAAGTTCCCTTAAAAACGAACATTCTGTCATCGTTTTTCCTCATATTGTTCCAAACCTTATTTTGAAAAATGTCTTGGTGGTTTTTGTCCATACAATGGAGGTCAGTGGAGAACAATGTTATTTTGGGCTCCAGTGTCTTTCATTCTATGGAGAAAAATTATTTTGTTTTCAGAAAGCTTTCCTGTAGCTCAGACAGTAGATCACAGCACTTGAAATGCCTGGGCTTTCTGGGCTTGATTCCCAGGGAAAACGAGCTGATCAAATGTAAATGTGTCTTGAATGCTTTGGATAATTACATAAATGTGAATGTAAAGTCATACAGGTTTGAAAGACATTCGAGAGAATCAATCACGGCAGAACGTTCAATCCTGTGGCCTGTAGCACGAAGCGAGATTAACAAACTCAGAGTTGCACAGTAAGATTTGAGTTGACAAATCTCGATAAAGCCAACCTGGTTTAGATCAGATTCACCGGGCTCACAAAGCTCAATAGAAACATTCTCTTTCAACTCAGTTTTAACCAGAGTTTGAGCGCGTGCACCTATATATGTGACACGTGCAGCAAACAGCCAATCACATATGGAGAACATCAGCAAAGCATCAGCTGGATTCACTTTTCACGAGAGTCAGTGCCATTCATATTTCTGATGAAGATTAAGAGATGTTGTGTTTGAAAATGTAATAAATTTAAATGCATTTACAAGGCAGGAATAAACAGCAGAAGTAATATAGGACTATGCAAAGGAATCAATTGAACTTAATTATTTCTATATTACTGGATGTATTAAAGCTTATCTACATGTACACATGTATACAATTTAAATTCATATACGCTTTAAATAAGCTTAAAATGAATTGCCACTTCATGTAATAATTAAATGAATATATTATAGAAATTAAACAATTAATACAATTTAAATATAATAAATAAGTAGCTGCAAAAGTCGGCCAATGTTGTCTCTAAAATTCTTTGACTGTAAACTGCTTTAATTTGGAGCGAGAGATAAGGGGGCATGGCTTCATTGCATCAGATATATGTCACTTTGCTCACAGCTGATTGGTCCAGTTTGGGTTTGCAATCTCTAACCCAGAATAAAACCTGCTCCGGAGCAGGATAGCTGTGTAGCGCAAGCAGGGTGTATTAATGCACATGCTTCAATGGGCTGAAGCCCAGGGGCCTACACTGGAAAGGGGGCCCACTGGCTGCAGAGAAATTGTATTTTTCAAATAATTATTGTGACAGATATGTAATATACAAAAGATTTGCTTTATAGGCCGGCGTGTCCTAGAGAATGACGCATTGGCACATCTTGAAACACATAAGAGACGGGAGATGAAATCACACACACGGCGAGTGGAAAAGAGCGTCATTATTTAAGTGTAGCTTTCATTCATGCCAAGGATCGTCTCAAGGACGCTAAAGGGGAGGGTTTGCTTGTGCAGACACTAGGAGGAATGCATTGGGGGTTGGAAACGTTCATATTCAGCATTCACAGCTGTTTTTCTGCGTGACTGTCTCGTTCAAAGATAGATCAATCATTTGGTTTGCAGTCTGCTCTTTTTACATGTACATTATAGTACAGAGAGCATGTTTGGTTGCTTTAGAGCAGGGATCTCCAACCCTGCTCCTGGAGAGCTACCATCCTGCAGACTTGCTGCAACACACCTGTCTGTATTTATCAAGTAGCCCTGAACACCTCGATTAGCTGGTTCAGGTGTGTTTGATTGGGGCTTGGAGCTGAAATCTTCAGGACGCTAGCTCTCCAGGAGCAGGATTATCTACTGATAATAGAATCAAACATTCATGTTAGGTGTTTATTTACATCTCCGTGTACAATAGAGCAGGGTAAAAGACATGCAAAAGAAACATATACATTACATTTGGGTAGTTTATTCACTACCTTTCCATATTTAGATTTCTAAATGCATTCTATTTTTTTTAGATTTCAATTTTTTACATTTCAATTTTTTATGTTTAATAGTCTCTTCTGCTCAGCAAAGCTGCATTTATTTGATCAAAATTTCACTACACATTGAAATATTATTACAATCTAAAATAGCTGTTTTCTATGTGAATATATTTTGTTAATATATATTGTCATTTATATATTGTAATTATTACTTGTGATCAAAGCTGAATTTTCAGCATCATTCTTCAGTGTCACATGATCCCTCAGAAATCATTCTAATGATTTGCAGCTCAAGAAGCATTTCTGATTATTATCAAATTTAAAACAGTTGTGCTGTTTCCTATTTATAGTAGACGGTCTACTTCAACATGAGCTGCCTTTGAGAATTTCCAACGGCTTTTTGCACAAAATAAGACCTGTGTTCTACATTACCTTAAAAACATTTTACATGTAATAAAACATTACACATACCTCAAAGGTAAATGTTAACACTGCTGTAAGTTCTTAACAATTCCTGAGTAAGGTCCGCTGGGCTCGGTGCTTTTCAAGAGTGGAGAAACACAGATGTCTGCCATTAGCAAAATATGTTTTTGTTTTGTGTTTTAAATTTCTGCGGTGCTCATCCTAAAAGCGGTGTCTTCCACTAAACAGTGAAATAACCATTACATCTTTGACAAAAATACACTGAAAGCCCAGCGTTCACTGAATCAGATGATGGTTCCAATGCAAACAGCACCCATCATAAGTCCTCCCATAAACTCTTACTGAAACACAGCTTCTTTAAAGTTCAATTTAAAAAAATCTTAAACTGTTATTAAAAAAACAAACATTAGCATCACCCCATGGCTGGGAAATGCTAATTCAGAACAATAGCGTGATTCCTCCGTAAGAGGAGTGAGGTAACAGAGGTTCGTCTGTGGGTGGAGGAGTATCTGACAGTGAGATGTCCTCCATCGGGGGGCTGAAGTGACCTTTGGGACGTTCTGATATGTGGCACTGACCTCCAACGCTTCAGATGAAATCAGTAGTGAGCTTTCCATCAGTCCCTCACGCCCTGGGTCAAGAGTCAGAGACAGTTCAGACATAAAATAATCTGTGGAGAACCTTCTATTCAGTGAGATCAATCCAGCACGTGCTGTTAGCATACACACTGCATGTGACCTGGAAAATCATGGTCATCTTAAAATCATATTGTGTGAAGCTCGAGGAATAATAGGGAACCAGGAGAATCTGCAGCTGCATTTCCCAGAGCAGTGTATGTCATTCTTCATTAATGTGAGGATAATTAGGTTTCTAATATAATATAATATAATCTATAAAATCCAACAGCCAGGATAACAGGTTAGTCTCTAAGTGAACATTTGATCCATTCTCCACAGACTCAAATTATAAACATCATTTTGTCCACTTAAAAGATTAAGTCACCCAGAAATGAGAATTCAGTCATTATTTACTCACCCTCACAAATAAAACATTTCTATGCACAGAGATTGAAGAACTGAATGTTCAAAATAGACATTTGGTAAGACTTATGATTGATTTCCTTAGCGTATTCCTGAGAGAAGTAGCAAAGTCTGCTTCATTTGATCATGACGATTCGTTTATGAATCAAACTGATTCAGTTCTGAGTGGCTAATGATTAGATTTCAGTGTTTTCCTCACCCAATGCTGCTGTTTAACTTCAGAAGAGTCATATGGGCTACTCTTATGAAACCTTTATGTGATCATGATTTAAGCTTGAAAACTGCATGTATTGTTCATTATAATGGCATGGAAGAGAGCGACCACGCACACTGATAAAAAAAACAAGTTGAGTCAACTTAAAAGTTTAAGGCAACCAGCTTCAGCAGATTATTGAGTTTTTGCAACTTATTTTTATGAAAGTTCTCAACTTTTTGTTGTATAAACTAATAACAAGAATTTGAGAGAACTCACAAAGCTGCTTAAGCTGGTTGCCTTAAACTTTTTATTTTATTTTATTTATTATTTATTTTGCAGTGCAGCACAGCATAAAAATGTCTCCTTTAGTGTTTAAGAAGAAATAAAGTCATGATGACAGAATAATCATTTATGGGTGAACTATCATTGAGTTCAGGTTAGTTCACTGAAAAATTGAAATACTGTCATTAATTACTCACCCTCCTGTCGTTCCAAACCCGTAAGATCTTCCTTCATCTTCAGAACACAAATTAAGATATTTTTGAGGAAATCCGAGAGCTTTCTGACCCTCCATAGAAAGCAATATTTAGCTGAAATGCTCCCAGACCCAGAAATGTAGTAAGGGTATTGTTAAAATAGTCAAGTGACATCAGTGGTCCAACTGTAATTTTATGAAGCTACGAGAATGCTTTATGTGCATAAGCTAAACAAAAATAACGACTTAATTCAACAATTCTTCTCCTCCAAGTGACCGACTTCCGCCATTCCTCTTGCTCGTAAACTTGTTCTACATAGCAGCGTTACACGCATGCGTCATTAGACTCTATAATGGCAGAAGACGGTAACTTGGTGGAGAAGAATTGTTGAATTAAGTCGTTATTTTAGTTTTCTTTGCGCACAAAATAATATTCTTGTAGCTTGGTAAAATTGATGTAACGTGGACTGTTTTACCGATGTCCTTATTACGTTTCTAGGTCTGGGAACATTTCAATTGCATTGCTCTCTATGGAGGGTTAGAAAGCTCATCAAAATTATCTTCATTTGTGTTCCAAAGATGAATGAAGGTCTTAAAGGGATAGTTCACCCAAAATCTGTCATCATTTACTCACCTTCAAGTAGATGTAAACCTGTATGAATGTCTTTGTTCTGCTGAACACAAAGGAAGATATTCTGAAGAATGTGGGAAATATAGCAGTTCTGGGGCAACATTGACTTCCATAGTATGTTTTTTCCTTTATGGAAGTCAATGGTGCCCCAAAACAGCCTGATTACAAACTTTCTTCAAAATATCTTCCCTTGTTTTCGGCAGAACAAAGACATTCATACAGGTTTGAAACTACTTGAGGGAGAGTAAATGATGACAGGATTTGCATTTTTGGGTGAACTATCCCTTTAAGGGTTTGGAATGGCATGAGGGTGAGTAATTAACACATAGTTCTCACATATGGGTAAACTAACCCTTTAAAAAGAGGATTTGACTCAGTCAAAGCCTTTAAAGAGCACAGACAGACACCGGCAACTCTGTTTCCCTCTCATGAACACACGGAGTCGGTACAGTATGAGCAGCAGGAGGAGCGGATGAATGGATGGAGATGTCCTGCGTTTGTCTGCGCAGAGCTCCATAGTAACAGCGGCTGCGGCACGTGTCCAGCGCTCGCATGTCACGCCGCTGCAGCAGGGGGCTGATCGCTTTCTGATGTCACAGCTGCAGGAGATCACTAATGGAGTATAGGCTACATGCCAAACGCAGGAATAAATAATTAAATACATTTTATAAATCATCACAAGACAGCGGCTACATAAACACTCGAGACACAGTCTGCAGGCTTGGCAGTAACCTTCAGGGGATTGTCTTCATTAGTATGCAAAGGACATGTTTGTTTAGACAGTTAATTGTGGTATGAAAGTGATTCGCCATGGCAGAGAAAGTGTCAGTGTGAGTCCCGTTTGTACGGCGCGCTAATCAAAGCTCCTGCAATCTGCAGGACATCTTCATCATTTCATTTCTACACACAGCTGAGAGAAGTTTGAAATCATCATTTATACCTAATCACTTCCGACTTCCTGCTGATAAAACGCTTTAGTCCGATAAAGATCAGACCTTGGAGGAAGCGACAGACTACTTCAGTGCTTTTCTAGGAATTCATTCTTTCCTCTGTTTCATTCCTATGTCTAAAGACTGTAGTCAGAAATCATATTTACAGTATAAGGTTCTGCGCAAATACCTGTTTTAATAGATCTGTGGTCACTGCATCTTTGGTTGAGGACTTTTACGCCATAACGATATAATCTGTAGTCCCGGGCCAGGATGAAAATACACATTCAAATATACTAAGTAAGTAATCATAACTTCAGTCAGTTAAAACATCATAATCATGATCTTTAAAGTTTACAATCAAGTTTTGCAAGCAGCCAAATACAGGTACAGATAGTGTGCATACGAGGATTTAAGTCTTGAAGATATAAAGTGAAGAAATTAGTTGTCATCAGGCAGAAACCATAATCCACTTACTATACATAATCCATTGCGATATATTTGTTATTAAATAAATGCACATTTCGCTCTCATTCAGGTCCTCGGTTTACCCGCGCCACAGCATTAGCACAGAATCAGTTGTCCAAAAGAACTGGTTCAGATGTGCTGTGTCAGTCATAGAAGGCAATCGCTGTTCGCTGAATCACGCAGGCGCAGTATCATCAGGACGTGTCCGAAAGAAACAGTTCTCGGTTCAGTGTACTGGTGATACGAAACCGCTGCAACCGGTTCTTCACTCGAGAACAAGAACCGCTGTAACCGGCACACTGCATGCGCGTTTAATGTATCAGCTGCTCTGCTCGTGCTCCTCGTCAGTTCTATTTCATACAAACTCAATTTGTGAATGTGTCATCATTAACTATAATTACAACACAGCACATAAATCATCCCTTATTCCTTAATTAGTCTTCATTATGGTCCAACATCCCTGACAAACCCCTTTGGTCTATAAACTAACAGAATCTACAGCACAGATTAGATACATTCATCTTTTTTTAAATAAAATAAAATATGTTTTATATATCACACTTTCTGATGTTTAACAAAATACTTGGATAACATGCTTTTCATCCGCTTGAAAAATGACACGCATGCTCAGTATCATCAGATCATCGGTTCTCAAATCGGACGTGTCCGAAAGAAACGGTTCTCGGTTCAGTACGAAAACCGCTGCAACCGTTTCTTGACTCGAGAACGAGAACCGCTCTGTTCGTTCGGCTCGCGGCTCTCTGCTCGTGCTCATCATCAGTTCTCTCTTCACAGCAGTTCACTCAGTGTACTGTTTGAGTAAAAACCGTTTCAAACGATTCGGTCCGATTTGGTGAACTGGTTCGACCGGACGTCACTACACGCTTTGTTAATTCGTTTTTTTGAAAGAAGTGTGCCGCGCGGCCTGGGCCATTTTTCTGGGCCGATGATATACATACATTTTCTACAATCCATTTTTTATATATATTACGTGCAAAGGGCCGGTGTTCTACCCGCTCAGATTGTGCTACCTCCCATTAAAAAAGATAGGTAGCAAAAATCAACAGCGTAAAATGCTACCTATCAGATTGTGCTACCAGCATCTTATTCATGTGGTTTGAGGCTTTTTTAAATGTCCATACCTACCCCCTACCCGTCCACGCCTACCCTTTGTCATGAGTCCAGGTGTTCCTCTCTCTCACCACCAGAGGTCGCATCTCCCTTCCTCCTGGACTCGTTTCCCTTAACTCCACACACCTGCCACTCATCACACTCCCAGCTGTTCCCCATCATACTTGTACCACTCACTCCCGCCACTCTGTCTGGTTTCATTGTGTATGTATGTGTTATATGTATTATGTGATCCGAGTACGTTCGGTTTATACTCTCTGGACACCAGCACTGTGTTGCCGTCGGTGGTGTCCCGTTCAGTTTTTTCCTGCTGTTGGACCCAGAGCTCTGTTTTACGGTGATTTCTCTCACCGCCCCGTGACACCCTTACCCTAAACTGACCCTTAAAACAATACAAATATATTATTGGTAGCACAATCTGATAGGTAGCATGTTTCATCGGTACACCGGCCCACATTGTCCAGCAGCCCACCAGGAAAACTCCCGGTGCTCCAGATGGCCAGAACGCCACTGATTAGAGATGATCTTTAGCTTGAAGTCATTGAGAAAGCTATATGGGAAAAGGGGCATTAACAAGTTTAAACGCTGCTGTCTTAGAGCATACTTACCATTTAAAGACAAATAATTATTATAATTATGATGATTATTATTTGAATATAAGTTAAATGTATTAAGTTTCTACAATATATAAATCTATTAAACAAACTTAATTTCCTGTAAAGCTGCTTTACAATGATTGTATCGTAAAAAGCGCGATACAAATAATCTTGAATTGAATATGGCAAAAATAGCATTACATTGTGTCACTACAACGAGATGGTGCGGTCCATATAAAGCGAATAATGCTGATAAGGATAATCATGGCATAATAATCTCAATGCAGTAATAAGAGGCGAATGAGAAAATAATTGTGACACTAAAGCAAATGGGGAAATGAGTGCAGCTCTTTAGTACTGCTAATGCACTACTGAGGGAAGAAAATGATCGTAGATCTTTGCCAAATTATCAACGCTCCTTGAGCTGCTGGCCAATATGGACGCGCTCTCGTCAGTTCATCAGACTGTAGCTTATTTTTAAATACTGACATCAGATTGTTGTGGTTTTACAGTTTCCAGCAAATGGTGTTGCTTTAAAATTCCTTTCAGGCTCTGTTCTTATTCAAGCTGTGGAAACGGCTCTGTTTGGTGAATTCATCTCCTCCGGCTGACGGATCCGGGACACACGTATAACCTTGCGCTTGTGAATCCTGGCCACACACAGACAAACACACACATCTGCATTCATCTCATTACACATTTATTTTCTGATTCATATTAATGGCAGCTGATAAATTATTTAGCTTTTTCTTTATTTCTCAAGGGTCATATCAAAAGGCCATTTCTAAATCCTTCCCATTATCTATTCCAGAATAAATTGTCTCTGTCCCACTGGTCCACATTTCACCTTACTGACTACAAACTTTGAAGGAAAATCACGCACGTTGCTGCATTTTCCTATTAAATCCAAAGAGCAGTAATTTTAAACATACAGGTTGGGTGGCAAAAACAATAGGCATATTTTTCTATTCAGTCATGTTATGGTAATATTACTGTCAGGACTGTGCAGTTCATTTTTTTTAGTACAGTGTTGTGTCACCCAATTTAAAAACGGTGAAATAATTTGATAATATTTTCTTGTTGCTTTTACTCTCTCTCTCTCTTCTCTTCTCTTCTCTTCTCTCTCTCTCTCTCTCTCTCTCTCTCTCTCTTCTCTCTCTCTCTCTATCTCTCTCTCTCTCTCTCTCTCTCTCTCTCTCTCTCTCTCTCTCTCTCTCTCTCTCATGAGAGACAAATCCATAACAGACTGACTTTATGAACTCGACTACAGCTTTAAAATGCTTAGATCGGCTTTTTGCTTCACTCAAAGGGAAAGTGCTCGGACTCAAGAGTAAGTGTTTCATTATTCTTCTAATAAATGGAGAAAATGAAATGGATCTGTTGTGTTTAAGTGAATGATTTTTCACATACCTCCCTGCTAACTTCAGCAGAGGGGATTTATACTTCTACCGCCCACTCCAATTATGAAATCCATATCTCCTTCAGTTCCCCTCTACATCTCCGTCCCTTTCTATCTCTCGTCTGTGTTCAGTTATCAGAGCGCTCAGCATGTAATCAGCTGTATGATCGCGCTACTCAGTAGAGCTTCACTTGGTAAATGTTGTCATATATCTTGGGAGCACATTTATTGCTGCTGGAAGAGGAGATTACCCTTAATGAGCCTTCCTGTGAAATAAATAATCAGTAATTATGGGCACTGAAGTGTACACTTCATGATGAACACAGTAGCATCAATTATGATAACCCAAGTACATAATAATGGAGGTCACACTGCAAATCGATGGATGAACTGCTGATAAAAACGGGTCAGGGTGTTTCCAGAAGTCATTTTCAGGACACGGTAAATGCACATATGCCAGTCCTGAGTGAAAAATGTAGAAATAAGCATTATTTAATTAATTGTTTTTCTATATTATTATTATTATTATTAACAAAACAATTTACAATTATAATTGGTAATGTATTTGTATTAATCTACACAAACACAGATAATGTCTGGTGAAACTGATTGCAGGATAACTAAAGACATAAAAACAACTGCGGACGACGCCACGAAGGCGGTTAAACTCTATGGTGGTTAAACATGAGATATAATTCATTTTGGGTAAATATAACGGGTAGTCTTTGGTCTCATTAATCTATTATGTGTTCCAAAGCAACTAGTTTGTGGTTGAGGACAAAGTATCAGAGCGCTGCCTTTATACTTTTGACTGAATTACCTGGCAACTTTTATGATGGCTGTAGTAGTTGTTTATTAAATAATATTATTTAATACATAATATCATATATAAAAATAGTAGTTTTTAATTACACTCTAAAAATACTGTGTTGTTTTTTAACCCAAATGCTAGATTCAGCCTGTTGGGTCATTTTATTGGGTTATTTTTAATATTTTACCCAGGTGCTGGGTTATTTATTTTAACCCAAATACTGCGTTTAGCTTGTTGGATAATTTGATTTGGTTATTTTTGTATATTTTGTACCCAGGTGCTGGTTAGTTTTTCTGTAACTAAGTTGCTAGGTCATTTTTAATACTGGGTTATTTTTTTTCTAACCAAACACTGGGTTGAACCTATCTCCAAAGAAACCGTTAGAAAAGAGTTACAGTCAGATTGTGGGCTTTCTGCATCCTTACAGGAGAGAGCTGTTCAATTAGGTGCACTTCTTCAGCGAAATAAAGGTTTGTACTCGTATTTTAAGAAACACAACATACAAGGACGAGATGTAGCAGCAGTCGCTTCGCATGATGGAAACGCCTATTGCCTTGCATAACATAAATCGATTTTATTCATTAAAATAGTTTAATTAAATTTGATCTTAAAATATGTTCTCTAATCCCAGTACTATTTTGTTATTGGCAGGTTATGGAGTAAGTTAAAATACAGTTAAATAATAAAAAAAGTTATATTTTATGTCTAAAATGCTTTTTAAACGAGTTTAAATCTATGTAATATTGTCAAATATGCTGTGTTTACCCAAATAAATGCAATTATTTTATTTATTTTGTCCATGTGTTCTTGCTTAATAATAAATGCTCATCTTTTGAGTATTGCTGTTGCCTCTAGTAATTGTGTGTGTGTGTGTGTGTGTGTGTGTGTGTGTGTGTGTGTGTGTGTGTGTGTGCGTGCGTGTGTGTTCGTGACAGTGATTTTAGTAGCAATATTCTGCCTTTAGATGGTGTCAAGAGACTGGTTTCATGAGTGAGTCACCAGTAAAGACTTTTATATTGAAAGACACTGAAACATGATTGGATACAAATTATTTTCACTTCCAACAACACCTTGTAAAATGCATCAAATGCACTGAGCAGCGCTGTCATCGGAAATCCCCCTTAAAAGATGAAAGGATAGTAAAACAAAGATCTCGCTTTCCTCAGCAGATATCCAAACTAATGTTTTATTGTGAATATGAGATTGAGCTGAAGAATGGTCACACTCACGCAGTCCATCTCTCTCATAATACTCTACATAGTGCAGTGAGCTTTTAATACAGTAATACACTAAGCTTTAAATGAAGCAACTCAACGTTCCTTTGTTACTAAAGTGACGTTTTCAAATTGTTAAACTGCCAAACTGAGATTTAAATCCGTGGCGGAAGTAGTTTTGCACAAAAGAGGGTTTTTAAAGACACTGTTGTTGTTTCAATTTTTTTACACACTTGGTCATTCAAACTGTTGTATAAATACAATATCACAATCGTAGCAGTGTGATTTGACTGTATATCAGCATGCTGTGATTACCTACGGCGTGTCTAGGGCAATAAAGCTATATTGCACTGCTACTCATGTGATATTGCTCATGAATATCTGTATTGTAAACAAACGCTGATGATCAACACTTTAGTCTGTGATTGACCTGAAGACTGGGGCAGTAGAAACACTCATAACTTTGACCATCATGTTCTAATTTTCCGTGCGCTCTATGAAAGTCCTCCAAGCGCCCCATCAGCACCTCAAACCGGCCGGCGGTGAACAGTATGTCAGCGGAGGAATAGTGAGAATGCCGTCAGTCATTGTGAAAGACAGGCCAGGCCTCCATGCCTCACCACGGTACACTGACTTAGGCCCTGTTTGATTTCAGAGGGCTGGTGTGCTGAGAAGAGAAGCAATGCATCAAAACGCCTGCACAGGGGCTGCAGATAACAGAGCTCAGCCTGAGGAATAATAGACTTGATTGAATTAGCCATCCATTTCTCGCCATGCTCATAAATCTGGGATGCCTTGATCTCAGTGGCAGCCAAGAGGGGCCTGGACTGAAAAGAGAGACAGCCTCTCAGCCACAGCAATCACAATGTGCCTGAGCCCAGAGAGAGCCGCGTGTCACGCACTTAATACATGGCTGCTTCGCCTGTATCTAAAAGCTTCTCCCTTTAATCTGAGAGAGGGAGGACAGGGACCTTCCCCGGCTAGATTGAGAGAAGTCTCGGTCGCTGAGCCTCTGGGTGGCAGAGGACACGTCATTATAATGTCTCCGAGAGATTCAGAAGAACACAAATAGATACAACCAACAAATGTGCTGAACAATAGCCTATAATGCAAAACATCTAAAGCATATGTCTGACAATGTTCTAGCATCTGACTGGATGTGCCATAGACAATCAAAACTACGAGTGTGAGTCACTGTTCTGAATAATGGATACTTATGGATTATAAAATCTGAATTTGAATTATTGAACACTCTGACCTTGGGCAGCTCAAACTATGTTCATATCCTACAGTCATGACAGCCATTTAATCTATACGAGTAGCTGTTCATTCATTATTCACTCGGCCTACTATGGTCAACAACCGGAGGAGAAAAACTCTTTCTGTTGCTGTCCTGTAGTGAAGACCTAAATAAAAACTTTACAGATATTTATATATGAAACTGATAATTCAGTGATGTTCCAAACCCGTAAGACCTTCGTTCATCTTCAGAACTCAAATGAAGATATTATTGATGAAATCCGAGAGCAGTCTAAACCTGCATAAATACATCTGCCACGTTCAAGTCTCAGAAAGGTAGCAAGGATGTTGTTAAAATAGTCTGTGACATCAGTGCTTCAACCGTAATTTTTATGAAGCTACGAGATTACTTTTCGTACACAAACAAACAAAAATCATGACTTTATTCAACAATTTCTTCTCTTCCATGTCAGTCTTCGAAGCACTCTCACGAAAGTACCATGATGCATGCAACACAATAAAGTCGTCTTTTTTTCTTCTTTTTTTTCTGCACACAAAAATATTCTCATAGCTTCATAAAATGATTGATGTCACATGGACTATTTTAACGATGCCCTACCTTCCTGGGCCTTGAACATGCTAGTTCTGTTGCTGTCTATGGAGGGTCAGAAAGCTCTTGGATTTCATCAAAAATATCTTAATTTGTCTTCCGGGGTAGAACACAACGAAAGTTATGTATGAAGGTCTTAATGGGTTTGGAACGACACGGAGGTGAGTGATTAATGACAAAATTGTTTTGGGTGAATTATTAATTTAATGTTCATTACAACCGTGACAGAGAATTATAAGATCTTACCAACAAACTTCAAGTCACTATTATCTTAAACTAGAAATCCACATTGTCTTGACATTCTTACTATCTTGATATATCAGTTCACATCAGTACAGTAGTTCTGTGCTTCTACGGGGCTTATTAACTAATTATTAACAAACTATACTATTCATATAAAATGCAAAGGTCTCAAACAGACTTAAATACAAGACTAACTGCACTAAAATGAACATTCGGTGTGAATACAGAACTAGTCATAGTTGACATGATGAGCACACCATCAGCAATGCTGCGTTGTGTTCGTGTGGCTCCTCGTGAACAGCTCTGCATGTATGAGGACTGACGGAGAGAAACTGTTCAAATATGTGAATGAATCACAACACATCTCTCTGTTTGTGGGATGTTTTAGCAGCAGCACATCAGACGAGCTGTCAGAGTCTAACTGAGAGCATCCCCACTCAGCTCTTTACACACTATGATTTAAATTATTTAGATTACATTTTAAATATTTTACTCTCACACACACACACACATTTGTGACATTTTTGAAGAACATTTGGGTCTAAACAACATTGACAACTTCTTTGACATGTATGGAGGAACACACACACACACACACACAGAATTAATTCTCAGTTTTGAGAGTAAACGATGACAGAACGATCATTTTTGGGTGAATTATTGTTTTAAAATAAAATGAATATACATGCAATATACATGCATTTCATGAATAATGACATGAGTTAGCCAATAAAAAACAAATAGCAATTTTCCTCCATTTTGTTTTTTAAATCAAAAGAGAGTCTGCTGCATGGACCCAGAGGCGGGAGAAAGTGGAAATAGCATGGCTTTTATATTACACACAGCACAGCCCTCAATCCTGTTGGGCCCTTCAGACTCAGCCCCCGAACACGGTACAGGCCCATCAATATTCCTGTCTTACGACGCCCTTTCATGAAGGCCAGGCTGGGGTGGGCTGGATACCTAAGGTACATGCTGGAGGAATTTTCTAAAACCTGACCAGCAAGCAAAGCTGCTCTCAATCGAGTCAGCCTGCCAATATCTGTGGCAGTGCTTTATATGTTATACACACGCTGCAGCGCAGACACTGAAAACATTAAATCATCGTGTTCTGCTACATCTTCATAATTGAAGTCATCCATTTTCTTGGCTCTAAACCGAGACAGTGGTTATAATGCGTGTTTGCCCCACACTGCGATGTGAATGGCGTGGATCAGGAAAATGTGTGCTGATAATTATGGGTCCTGGGATGACAATGACTCAGTTAATTACTCTAACCTTTCCTTGCCAAGCTGGAGCCGCATGTCAGCGTTGGAGGTAATTTTTTTGCTTGTTGTTGTTCAGCTTCATTGATTGCTGTATTTGCTGATTTATGATTCATGTAATCCACAGCCGACAGGCCGTACTCAAACATGATGCTCACAAACAACGTTGCACTGTCATAAAAAACACAAGAATACAAGTTCATAAGTGGTAGCTAATTTAAAGACAAGCACATAGATTGAACCCAAAATATGTTTCTCAAGTCTAGCCATTCCCAGGTAAAATGCTGTATCAGCCTGATCTTTAATATTGTATTGATATATAGAGTGTAGAATCCCACCATTACCTTACATCTGACAACTCCTCAACAATTAAAACAATGTCATATGCATGTAAACATACAGCACCTTTTCTAATTCAATATCTATAGGTTTTATGCCACCTGGGCCATGATAAGTAGATACTAATGTAAATACGTATTTCTAATCATCTGTTCATAGAATTTGCATATGTGTACACAAGCCTTCTGCTTACTCCATGTATACTACTTTATTTAGTATGAGCTGCTGAAAATGCAACAAATGTGTTTTGTTTTTGTGCTCACAGTCTGAATCCATGCAACTTTTAAGTGGATTTAACCTTTAAACCTTCTTGGATGTTAATTGAAATTCAATTTTAAATACGACTTTTAACATCAGAAGTGTCCGCAGCAATTTCTGATGTATTTAAGCCATTTAAGCCATTGAATGCACATTCTGTTGAGTTTGTATATGCTCCCTGAGATTCAGTGGAAATAAAAATCACACTTTCAGCGCATCTCACCTGAAAACTAAAGCAAAGCTTCACTGGTTTTGTAAAAACATATGCACAGTCATTTTCATTCCCTTGAGAACAGGTAGGATACTGTTATTGATATTATAGCCAGTAATGCAGCCCAAAAATGGAGCAGGAATGTCATCCTTCACACGATTATGCCAGTATCCATTCACTGAGTGCCAGAGGAGATCCTAAAACGCTGTACGCTTTGTGAATGAAGCCAAGTCCACCAATCGGTCTTGGCATGGCCCAGTGGGCTGCAGGAATCACTACAAATTGCTCTCATCCACCGAACCTGCCAAATCTCACAGTCAGAGGACAAATGTGATAGTTGGTCCGTCTTCTGAGCTGTCAGTGGGTTTATTTTACAATTAGACATCTCCAGGTGGCGTGGCTAAACAGAGAAGACTCGTCTCCAGACGTGAATCCTGTTTACGTCAGACTCGGGTGAGTATCTGACAGGTAGGTCTCTCATAAATGTTGCCTGAAATCTCATTATGCTAGACCTTCGCCCCGTTCCTGATGGGGGTTTTGCCACACGTCCTTGACGCACAGATACACGAGCAGATATTTCACGCTAAGGTGTTGTGAGGATCGTAATTGCATTGGGTGATTTGTGCTTCAAAGCGCTATGACGCTAATTCAAAGCAACTCGATCCTTGGGTAAACTAGAGTATGTGCGGATGTGAATACACATATATAACAAATGCCTTTTGTTACTATCGTACTTATGAAGTGATTATTCATGCTCAGATCCCTTAGTCCCCAAATAAATGAAAAGAGCTCAGCTCTGCAGACTCATTAAACAGACAACGACTAAAACAACTCAGAACAGATCAATGAAGCACTAGCTTATCATACTGATGATTTCAAATGAAAGCCGCAGCGGTGAAGTGTCAAATTGCACACTTCAGTCCAATTAAATTATCATCTACACTGCATTCAAGGCAAAATATGATTGTTTGTTTTCAGAATGCGAAGAATCTCATAAATTCCAGCCCTATCTATGGCAGGCTTTCTCCAAAGATAAATCTACCTGATTAAAAAAGAGACTGTGATACTTCAGCAGAAGCACAGGGATAAACTCAAAGTCTCTTTATGGCAAGTCAATGTGCTTGGCAGCCATCTTGCTGTACAGCTGTTTCCTATTTTCATCTATCGCAAGTATCTGAATTGGGCCAAGACATTTGGTCAGGACTGCAATCCAATACCACGTCTTTAAGTCAGCAATAAAATCTGACAACAATGCTTTGGATGTTGGTTTTATAGCTCAAATCATGATGTAAAAAAATAACAACATATATTTCCCCCACAGTGGTCCAGCGATTAAAAACGTCTCTGGCTCTTTTATCTGAAAATGCATTGCATATTTCTATAAGTGGTCCATATCTTCCTCCTCACACTGCCTTATAAATGTTACCAGTATTAAGGATTCACCTGATATTAACATTCTGGCTGATACCAATAACCTAATGGTGGATAACAGACAAACATCCTAAAATTATAAACTTTGTGAAAAAAAAATTATAATAATACAAATTGCATTCACAACATATTGTCTGGTGTAAAAAATAAATAAATAACACTTTATTGTAAGGATCAATTCTCACTTTTAACTAGTTGCTTATTAGCATGCATATTACTAGCATTTTGGCTGATTATTAGTACGAATAAAGCACATATTAATGCCTTATTCCACATGACCGTATTTTAGATCCCTTAATCCTACCCCATACTTCAACTTAATAACTACCTTAACTAACTATTAATAAGCAGCAAATTAGTTCAGGGAATGAGTTTGTTCAGGGAAAACTATTAGTTAATAGTGAATATGTGTTCTCTATTCTAAAGTGTTACAAAAAATTACACTTTTTAAATTAGTATATTTTAAAGGTCAACTTTAAGTAAGTTTTATATGATAAGTGTCAGACCTGTGTCCCGAGTCTTGTGTCTCCCTTCCTCTTGTGCCCATATATGGTCCTTCCTGTTTCCTGTTCATTATTAGTTCAGTTAGTCCCAGCCCTGTGTCTTGATTGTGTTCCAGGTGTGTCTAGTTGGTCCTGTCTATTTATAGTTTGTTCTGCCACATGTTGTTAAACGTCATATCGACGCTCCTCGACAGCACCCGCCAGTGCTGGCTCCTCGACAGCACGTGCCAGTGCCGGCTCCTCGACAGCACGTGCCAGTGCCGGCTCCTCGACAGCGGCCGCCAGTGCCGGCTCCTCGACGCGCAGTGCCAGTGCCGGCTCGACAGCACCCGCCAATGCCGGCTCCTCGACAGCACGTGCCAGTGCCGGCTCCTCGACAGCGCCCGCCAATGCCGGCCTCGACAGCACGTGCCAGTGCCGGCTCCCGACAGCGCCCGCCAATGCCGGCTCCTCGACAGCACGTGCCAGTGCCGGCTCCTCGACAGCGCCCGCCAATGCCGGCTCCTCAGCACGCGCGCCAGTGCCGCTCCTCGACAGCGCCCGCCAATGCCGGCTCGACAGCACGTGCCAGTGCCGGCTCCTCGACAGCGCCCGCCAATGCCGGCTCCTCGACAGCACGTGCCAGTGCCGGCTCCTCGACAGCGCCCGCCAATGCCGGCTCGACAGCACGTGCCAGTGCCGGCTCCTCGACAGCGCCCGCCAATGCCGGCTCCTCGACAGCACGTGCCAGTGCCGGCTCCTCGACAGCGCCCGCCAATGCCGGCTCCTCGACAGCACGTGCCAGTGCCGGCTCCTCGACAGTGCGTGCCAGTGCCGGCTCCGGACCAAGAAGCTCACAGGGTCCATTCTAGACCGCCCCTAGAGTCCGCGCCTCCCGAGCGCCCCCAAGTGTCCGTGCCCCCAGGAGTCCACGCTTCCAGTGTGCCCCCCCGGGCAGCGATCTCCCCAAGAACATTTTTTTGGAGGGCTACCAGCCATGGTCCAGAGATTCCCCTGATCCGCCATGGTCCACGGAGTCCCCAGATCCACCATTGCCATCCCAGGCGGGCGCCGCCTCTCCTGTCTCTGTGTCCCATGACCCACCCCCCCTCCCCGTTGGATGTTATACGGCGCGGGACACGCCTGTTGGGAGGGGGGGGGGGAGTAATGTCAGACCTGTGTCCCCGTGTCTTGTGTCTCCCGTCCTCTTGTGCCCATATATGGTCCTTCCTGTTTCCTGTTCATTATTAGTTCAGTTAGTCCCAGCTGTGTGTCTTGATTGTGTTCCAGGTGTGACTAGTTAGTCCTGTCTATTTATAGTTTGTTCTGCCACATGTTTGCTGTCGGTTGTTAAACGTCATATCCACGTGCTATATGTGTGTTCTCAGTGCTTTGGAAGAATAAAGACTGTTGTTTGTGGAAGATCTTCTACATGCTCCTCACAGTAGCATACGTGACAATGAAAAAGTAACCTAAATTAAAAAAAAAATGATATGGAAATAAGCATGATTTCCAATATAGTCCAATTCCTGTAATTTAAATTTGAATCTCTACTATTGTCCGATAACATATCATACTAATAGTTCATGCATCCCTAACCAGAGATTTTACATCCTAACTTAGATGAAAATATGAAAGTCAGAGCAAGAAAAGACAATGTAACCGTATATCATAAACTGTAACATCATAATGCTCATGCTATTTATTCCCAAGCACATGATAATAAGACTTATAAACTATTTCATAACTGCCCCCTGAAACGAGGGAACTAAATCAAGTTTGTCCTTAAATTATTATTTTAATTTCTCAGCACAAGCACTCGGTCTGTTTAACACAATGTTCAGAGATAAAAGCCTCATGTACGATCTACAAGGAGAAACACAACACAGAAATAAAAGATGATGCAAAAGAATGTGCCTGCAATACTCCAGACAAAACATCAGATGAGAAATTCACTTCTGAAAATTGGAATCCTTAAACGAAGGCACTTGACTTGTTTTGTCTCTGAGGAACGATGTTTTTAGATTATAAAGATTATAATAAAGATTGTACTGCCATTTCAATAGCAAATGTCTTACGAGAAACCATGCAGCGTCAAGTGCCTGACAAAACATTAGCTGGAAGACAGGTAAAAGGGTCTTTACTTCAGAGAAGGCAATGACTGAACAGCCTTTTAATAATGGCACAATGCACGCTGGGTATAAACCATTAAAGACTCGTAACAATCAGAACTGGGGCTTTACAGATTTGGTCCACAGCTTTGATGCATCTATGTGCAGGGGTTTGAGACTGAGGGAAGCAAGGGAGTTCAGGGGTTCACAAACAGACACTACAACAAATAATAATAATACCAAAAAATATTTTACATATAAATTAAATATAGATTTATTATGGGTCCTTGGCAACAAAAAGCTTAAAGGGGTCATGAGCTAAGAAATCAAATCCCTACATCACTGGCTGTTTAGCCCCACTCACCGATTCAAGCAGATAGTGGGAAATGACAAACGCAGGTCTACACAGAGACCAAACGATACACTTTATTTGAATAACTTTATTTTTAATGAAGTGCCAGACCGCGTCAGTAAGAATCTGGTCCTTTGTTCACTTAATTTTACAGCTAATTCGTTTGCAAACAAGGCACAATTCGACGTGGGATTTTCAGAAAGATTGAAACTAAAAGATGATGCTGTACCGAATATATTGGATCCGATGTCGCACCACACAAGAGCGCCCCCCCGGACAGCATTCTCCCAAATAATTTTTTGGGGGGCTACCAGCCATGGTCCACGGAGTCCCCAGATCCACCATTGGACCCGGGGCGGGCGCTGCCTTGGGGAGTAACTGGTTTTATTAAGTGATCACTATTACTTTGTCTGTTATTACAGATCGCGTGATACGTAGTGAGTATTTATGTGCTTTAACCTAAAAGCAGCATCCATCTGTGAAGGATTTAGGCTGTCAAACATACACAAGTGTTAGCCAATCATAGCAGTGGGCGTCTACTTCCGAGTCTACACTCAAACAGAGCGCTCTGATGGGGTCAAAACAGGACAGAGCATGGTCTATTACTTCTAGACTATGATGTTTTTGGATGCAAAAATATTGATGATATTATAAGTGTACCTCAGAGAACAGTACAAAATAATAAAAAAGGCATGACCCCTTTAACAACCTCTGCTAATGTATTCATCCTGCAATGCAGATTTTTGTCCAATCACATGTGAGAATACATTCTGCAAGAAATCAGCAAATACATTTATGGTTGTGAATTACCTCAAGCATATCGTCTGTTTAACTCTGAAGAATGCCACTTATCTTCGAGATAAAGATTGCTCTTTTCTTCTTTTAACAGGTTGTAAATTGAAGTTGGCTCCTGATGGATGCAGTGGTTTAAGTCTAACTTCATCAGTTTCAGTTGGGAACACAATTCAGGATATCTGTCAGCATGCAGAAGATACGTTAGCCATGTCGCACGAACGTGGTTTAATCATGTACACACAGCCAAGCGCCTCATGTGGGCTTCAGTTCACAAATATCCCCAGAGCTTTAAAAAGAATAGCCAGGAATGATGACAAAATCATAATCATCACAGATGGATGAATCAACTGTGCGTTTAGATAAACCTGCTGTGTGAGGATCTGTTGGGCGAGATAAGACTGATCTCTCTTTCTCTCCGCGAGCTGCAGGCATTGTGATTATCTTTGCTAAATCAAACGCGTGGGGATCAACTTTTGTGTGTGGGTTGAACAGGACAGATCTACACTCGACGCTGCTGCAGGGTGGGAAGATACATTCTGTTACTAAACACACGCATTCGATCTGCATGCAGTCAGTCGAGCCTGTCTAACTAAGATCCGTCGATGAAAACATGCTTGCATGTCACGGGATGCTGGCGCATTGTCTTTCAGCTTGATTAAAAGACTAGAAGAAGTGACGTTTATCACGCCGCTGTCAGATGAGATACATGGCTTTTGTTGGCACGCATCCAAATGTACAACAAAATGCACACGCATGCACTTCAGCTATTATTCGAAAGATTTCTTCAACAACCATACAAATCCTACCCAATAAGCCGTCACTGAGACGGATAATAAAACAAAACTAATTAGCCTCCTTCCCACTCCTTTTTTCTGAATTATTGCACTGCGGTTGTGGCACGGCTGATATTGAACGCTCACAGGAAGGTGATGAACAGGAATGTAAACACAGGAATATGAGAGCTTAGAGCCTCCTGGTCATCCATAGATAAATGACCTTGGACTGACACAATTGAACGAGTGCACTTTGACCCCGAGGAAGTCACAAAAAAACCTGCTCTCCCACACTTCGCCCGCAGCGTCAACAGTCTGATCCAGAAACGCTCGACTATCCTTGATATGAGGCCCGCAGACTCACTGTTACGTAATGTACTTCTCGTCCCGGGGACCATCTGATTCCTCAAATTACTTTCACAGGCTGTCATTTCTTACATAAAACATCCCAAGATTTGGGAAAGTTGCCGGTAAGAGACGTGGAGAAAGTGAAACGGGGAGCAGCAATGCCTTTGATAGCAGAACAGGCATGTCTGCTTAAATACTCAGAGAACTCACGCGTGTCAGGACTACAGATCCTTTGGGAAATCAAGACTTGGAGAAGGCAGACGCTCTGGAAAGATCCCCAGCTCTAAGCACTGACATTTTGAAATGTGAAGTTTTGGACCGCCTGCTGTAAACGGAGGTCCATTCTGAGGCCTGATTAGAAAGAGCTGTGAAAGCCCTCATTTGTCTTGTTACATCTGGTGCTCGGCTCTGGTTCTTCTGCTGAGAATCTCTCCTGTAATGAGATCAAGCTCTGTGTGATCGCGGTGTGATGTCTATGTCTTCATTCATCTTCTGACGCTGAATTATGCAGCACAGATCTGTTCTTCGCAAAAGCTGTTCTAGCAAAAATAAATATTTGACATCGTTTCCAATAAGCGTTAAGACCCATGGAGGTCTTGTAAAAACTTTCATTAGTGATTTGAAGGCACGAGGTCACGGTGGCTAATCGGAGACTCTGTGATGAGTGTGTGTGTGTCTGTCTGTGTGTGTGGGGGGTTGCCATTTATTGATTTGGAGAAACAGAAACATTACCGCTGCAAGCTATTGGGATTGTTGTATAATGTTTTTAAAGCATTATTAATTTAAACATTTTCACAGGCTGCAGATTCAGACTATTAAAAACACATTGGCATAGGCCTACTATCTTTTCCTCTGAGTAATGAATGATTTACTGTCCTTCGCATAAATGATTAAGCTCGATACACAACATCATATATAGCTATTGTGAATTTCACAGCTTCAAACAAAATGGCCACTCTGACCCTGCAATGCAGTCTATGACAACGCCAGAGAGTTGAGCTTCTCTTAGTTTACAACTGCAGCACAAAACAGCAAGTTGAGGTTAAATTCATGTAAAGAGATGACAGTCGTTTTACTGCTGTATGATCAGTCACAGAACTTGTCTAAATCCTGTCTCTCGCACATTAACATGTGCATCCTAATATTGCTGTCAGGAAAATTGCTGTTTCTTTCACCCTAACGTTCCACTCAATCCTTGTATTTCTTCTATGAACAGTTCGGAAAAATGCAAACTTTTTACTAGCGTTTGTCCCCCAGGACTTAATTATTTCCAACACCTTATTATGCTTGTCCCTTGTCAAAATATCGTATCCTCTGGCATCATCAGTCTGAATGCCAGCTGCTCATTTCTGGAGGAATATCTCCACAGTGTGGAGGGAATCTATAACACATTACTGAGACATGCTTTTACTTCTCACATGGATTGTTTTTATACTAAAAAGGCTGTTATTATGTTCTCGTATCATATGTACTCATATATTAGAAACGGAGGTGTAAATGAATGTTTTTGCTCACACACTTTTTATTATTTGATTCTAACAAAACGCATGTCTGCAGGTTCTCGCGTTTTGTGAAGATCATTAGCGCCATCTGCTGGTCAGATTATATTAGCAACTGTTTTATTTTTCAGAAGAAAAAATAACCTAGTCGTTTCTTTCAATATTTCATAGCTAGGGATGTTTATATCGTAAAAACTTGCGAATCATATTTTACAGGCTTTTAAAATACAGCTAGAACGACACTTGAAATATACTTTCATTTTCTTCACACAGCTGTCTTCTGAATGATTAATCTTTCCTCACACATTGGTGTTTTCAACGGTAAGCAGTGTTAAAAATCACGTCTGTCGACTGAGGGACTGTCGCGCAATTTTGTAAAGTGGATACAATAATTTTGACACAAAAATTGTGTAACATTAGTTGATTTTTTAGTTTGGACTCATCCACTTAAGCGTTCCCTGGGATTGAAACTCACGACTTTATGCAAATAACACTGACTGTATGTACACATTTGAAAAGCGTGCATATGGCACGTCTGGTTTTCTCAAAACAACTCCGCGTGCCAGCGCGCGTACGCGCATATTGAGGGTCGTTCTGGTGACGTCACATACAGGGCGGCGCTCCAAACAGGTGTATTTCACAGGTGTAAAGAAAAGTAAATGCCAGAGGAGAAGTACGAGTCCATTTAGTTCCGTAGATGCATGTAGACTCAGGCGTGCAATGGCCCCAAAGTGTATTGGGGGCTGCGCCGCGTTATTTGTCCTGGCGATTACATTTGATATAATCGGGTTTGCTTTGCTTTTGCTCGGTATTTTTGGCAATCTGAGATTGGACGGTATATTTTACGGTGACTTCTTAATCTATACTGGCTCTTTAATCGTTTTTCTCAGTCTTTTCTGGTGGATCATGTGGTACACTGGGAATATTACTGTTTCCTCTGAGGATCTGGAGAAGATGACTTTTGATAGTTTTGCGCACTGGGCGCGGAAGCTCTCGGAGCGACTGTCCAAAAAGGGAATAAGCAGCGAGAAGTGCATCATTAACGGTAAGAAGCCGATGAAAGACGACGTGACACATCACGTTCCGACGCGGATAACGTGGCAAACCTCCGGAACGACGGGATGCGTGAATGAAGCTTACGAGCGAAGCTCCGATGCGCCACCGACAGAGAAGAAAGAGAAGACCGTGGAGCTGGAGATCCTGAAGTCCGAGATGTTCCTGTAGAGCAGCGGGACAGCGGGGAGATTTCTCTGAACAGCGACGGTACGGTGGCACCTTTAGCTGCTTTCTGTTCATTTTGGAGAATAAACTAATATGGGACATCCTTTAGCAATTTCACTTTTAAAACTTCTCTTGTACTGTTTTGTTGTTAATTGCAGAAAAGGGTAACATTCAAACTTTTCCTGTGCTGTAGAACATGGACATATTTATAATGTCGGACTTTCATAAATAGGCCTATGTGCCTAGAGTTATTAAAAATGGATTTAGCCTAAACTGAGGCAAGAAAATAAATCGCATTGAAGTAGAGATTGAGAGTTAGCCTACATTAAAGCGTCAACAGCTCATTTCGATATTTTTAACCATCTTTTGTAATTGTGATAATATTACAGCCTGATTCAGGTCATTTTATCTAACTGGATGAAGTGAGACAAACCATTAAACATGATGTAATGAAGTATCTGAAATCTCGTTTTCGTATCTGTCCACAGTTTGCACATCTTTCGATCTGATGAATCTTTATGAATACTGTATAATCTCATCGTTTGATGTTCTGCTTTGTGTTCAGCAGGAAAGTACACGTCAGGACATTGGGGCTTTAAATGGGGATGTTATCTAAGACGATTTAAACTAATTGATTTATCAATTAAAATTGTATTTGCGAGAAAATTTTTAATTTGATTTGAGAAGTTTCTGCAGACACTCAATAATATATATATATACACGAACATACATACATTTTACACACTTGTGTGTGTGTTTTCAATCAACCGAAGAAAAAAACATAACAGGAATGACCTATATAATAACATATTTGCTTCAGGGTCATATTGCAGTTTGGTGTATCTTAACTTTACAAGTTCAAGCTCTTTGTAGTCATCAGTCTCTTCTTGTAGGCTTACTGTTTTATGAAAAAAGACAAAGATTTGTTAATATCAACTGTGGTGGCTGCTGTAGACCTGAGGCTTGTTTTGACCAGTACTGAAAAACACTGTTAAGATTATATTTCAAAACTATATTCTGAGTTTTTGTTGAATGGATTCAATGTCTTGAGGATATCGTACTCTTGTGAAAGTGATGCTGTTCTTCTCTTCTCAGGTGTTTTACTTCTGTTCGTCAGAGTCTGAGACGAGGAATCACAGCAAGACTGGAATGTTTTAACCAGACTGACATTAATCAGGGATTTTTAATGAGTAGGCCACTTTACATATGATTAATACATTTGTACTTCTAACTTATACTGAAAGTTTAATTTCAGATTTTAAGCATCTTTATCAAATAAAGAGTTTTACATTTTACACAATCTGGAAGCTTCTCTTTACTTCTAATAAATCTTATTTTAATGTTATTCTTCTGAAATGTCTGCATTGTTTTATATGACCCCTTTATTCTGGCTTTACGCTGATGTAAAATGACTTGTTTCTGTTATATTAGTCATACAGTCCTAGCAGTTGTGTATGAACTACTATTTGAACTCGGTCAAAACAAACATTAGAAATATTCCTCTGCAAACTTTTATTGGGATCAAAGTATTTTCTGCTGTCCCTGAGCGTTTCCGGAAACCTGTCGCACCCTTTTCCCATCTCTCCAGTGACGCAGGAATGGACTGAAGACCTGTTCGGTGTGTTTACTAGAAACACAGCTCTGTTAGGAGTGAATTACGCATGTTCTCTTATCAAATACCACAACATCATCGCTTTTCCACCTAACATTGATAACAAACCCAGAGAAACACAAGAGTTTAAAGACACACCCTGCTATTGTGTATCTGGATATTTGAGCCACTAAATCCTCAAGTCTTTCACAATCACAGTAAACGGACAATAAGGTAACCACTGGGAAATTCATGAAAATCATATGTAGAAGGACTCGTTTTGATATGCCACAGAAACTCAAGCAGTACAGTTCAGTAATCTGCTCATGTAAACTCATGGCAGTATTACCGCACATTAACTGCTGTTTCAGAGTTTCTGCAACTATAGAAATGCAAATTACGACTCCTGTTAATTCATTAACACTGAAGAAATCAGACAACCTGTGCAACAAGCAGAACAAGACGGCCCAGATGGACAGCGGGTCATGTTTCTCATCAACACCTGAGGTGAGAGAGCGATATCTAATGATCTGAACACCTTCAAATCACACAACCCTGAAGAAAACATCCCTGTCACGGTGACTGGAAGAGATGCTCTTTAACTATCCTTTAACGAGGTAATATTACCTTTGAAGGCTACTGCAGTACATACTACCAAATCACATGTGTGATATAGATTAGGACCTCCTGAAAACATCTCACTTTAGAAACAAAGGCAAAAATAAATAGGAAACACTTAAAGACACTGAGCAACAATTAATGTATCCACATCATTACATGTAGCTCTCTTCCATTTAACAATACGTTTCTGTCAACACACTATTGAATCGTTATACATACAGTGGGTACGGAAAGTATTCAGACCCCCTTACATTTTTCACTCTTTGTTATATTGCAGCCATTTGCTAAAATCATTTAAGTTCATTTTTTTTCCTCATTAATGTACACACAGCACCCCATATTGACAGAAAAACAGAATTGTTGACATTTTTGCAGATTTATTAAAAAATAAAAACTGAAATATCACATGGTCCTAAGTATTAAATATATTGTATTAAATCAAAAGGGTGCTTCTACTAAATACTGAGCAAAGGGTCTGAATACTTAGGACCATGTGTGTTGTGGCAATTTTCTAACAAACATCATCACTGAGTAAGAGACAACTCTGAGTCCATATTATAATAATAAAGGTATTTATTCCCTTGCAAGAGAAGATCCCTCAGTTCTAACACACATAGCTGTAAGTCAGTCAGGAGCGAGAGAAATAGAGAGAGAGCCAGAGAGATAGCTATAGAGAGCCAGAGAGCCAGAGATAAGAAGTAGCAAGAGAGCAAGAGCGCAAGAGAGCGAGCTAAGGGAAAGCAGAATAGGTCTGTTTTATAGTCCTTTCCTTCCAAGGCCTCCTCCTTCCCTCCTCTAGAGGGAAAGATACCAGTTTGTTTACCGATTGATGGTTATACAGAAAAGGGAGGCAAATGCCCCCTTGACCATCTGCGTTTCCTTACCTCTATCACTTCTCAATCATAGTAAATCATCACACATAGAATGCTTATCTAACTACGAGAAGAAAACATATAATACATACATCTGAATCTATGTCTCACTGTTTGATTACTGTCCATAAAGGAAAATTCCTTTACAATTCCTCTCTGTTTATCATTCTCTGATAACTGATTAATCAAACATTGTAATAATAATAGTACAAATAATAATAAATACAAGTTCAAGCCATTACATCACACTTATACTCTTCATCTCTGATTTTCACATAAATGATCACTCTTCTTGAACCTGTGAAGTAAGTTTTTTGAATATTTGAAAAATGCTTAGGCTGTAAATGTTTAGCAAGCATAGTAAAGATTTCATTCTATCGCCGGGCTAAATGGACAGGCATTGCTGTCGCACTCTCGGCCTAGACCGAACCCTCAGTCACAATAGTATAAATAAGGAAAAGTATAGTTCAAAGTAGGAAATAAACATATCAATTTATCACTGTTGAGTTACTCCTGTAATATAAAATGTAAATATTAAAAGTATGTAGAAAATCCTCAGTTTCAACCCCTCTCCTTGTACGTCCTCTCGTACTCTCGGATAACTGCTGCTTTTAACCTTCTTTACATACCAATCATTCTTAAGAAAAATAGAAACATCATAACTCAATTAACACATTTCACTGTAACTTCCGCTACTTGTGTCATCATATTGTTGGTCTGATCTCCTGCTGGTAACACCTTCAGACCTGTTGTGAAGTGTAGTATTACCAAGCAAATTGTCACTGACAACAAAGTCATTATACATGTGGTTTTATACAGGCCACATTCCTGTTACTCTGAATGGGTGCCACGGTCTAGGACGCCTGCTTCTCTCAGTTACTCTTTATCAAAAGATGCTGTTATGACCAAAGAATGTGAGAAAGTACTGTTTTGAAACACTAAGAGTCTTATCTGTTCTGTTGATTACAGTGTCCACCCGTATGCCGGTTGCGCAATCAAAGTTGTCTCCTCCTTGCTGCTGATATTTTTTCAAACTGGATCTTAGCATTTATTGACATTCGCGTTGAACCTCCTCCAGCAATTGCTCCGCCTCCGCAATGGGCGGCACCCTCCTTCATGGTTAACGTGAACCCACGTAGCCCTCTCTGCGACCTCCACTGCCGTGTGCGTCACCAGAAGCACCTGGAAAGGCTCTAGCCACCTTTTCGATTTCCAGCTCTTTCTCCTGTGATCACGAATCACCACGAAATCACCAGGTCTGACCTCGTGCAGGAATCTCTGCAACCTTCAGCTTTTACCTGCACAGAAATATTTGACAACAGACAAGACACTTCTTTGCAGTAATTCAACATGTCATTCTCACACACATCCTTTGATGGCAGCCTTTGTTTACCCCTTCCATGCCCATGAATGGTGGCCTGGTGCTGGTTGAGATGCCAAGGGTGTTTTTATTCCCCTAGCCTCATTGTGTGTGTTTACAAGTGACACATCTTTTGCAAAAATTTTCAGCAAACACTGTAACCCCTTTGTAAACCATAATTCCCTCATCTGCATTATCATACCCGCTTTGACACATGATCCAACCCATGTGTCAACTTAGCATAATGCTGAAAGAAGTGTTTGGGCAAACAAGGAATGTCATCAACACTCATCCATACACCCCGGAGACTGCAGCCAGACGACCTCCATCGTTGTTTTTCTGTTCCTGTGGAAAAGACTGCATACTCTGTAAACAAGGGAAATATCAGGGTTAGTCACAGATACCAAAGCACACGCTGTTTCTTTTTGTCTCCTGTGCTGCCGCCTCGCTGCCGCGTCTGCTCTCGCGTTTCCTGTGGAGATAAAACTTTTATCGTTAGTGTGCGCTGCGCATTTACAGATCGCGACCTTGTCTGGTAAAAGAATGGCCTCAAAAGCTTAGCCACCAGAGCTATGCGTTTAATATCGGATGTCCATCCGACTTCAAAAATTTCGGTGCTTCCAAAGCGCCAAAGTCGTGAGTGACCCCAAAAGCATAACGCGAGTCTGTGTAAATTGTCACACACTTGTCTGCCATAAGTTTACACGCCTGTCAGAGCAACCAATTCCTGCCTGAGCCGAATAATTTGATGGCAATTTGCCAGACTTTACGACTTCAAATTCAGTGGTCACCGCGAAACCAACCTTATTCAAGCCTGTTTGTGGATCTTTGGACGCCGACCCATCCACAAAGAGGACATTGTCACAGTTTTCTAAAGGTGTGTCCAACAGGTCTGGACGTGGTGTACACACCTGTTCCTGCTGATAGACAACAGTGGTGTATCTTTTCACCGTTACATTTGGCATGTCAAGCAAAATCGTGATACCTCAGCCATCGGGCTGTTGATAAATGTGATGTTCTCTGCTCTTGCAAAATCATGGAGACCGTCTACCATCTGTGTAAAAAAAGGCCTTTCAATCTTGTCACATGACCTCAGCCCTTTCCCTGTTGTCAGGGCTCTCAAGGGCTTTTCAAGAAGTGCATAATTTGGAATACGTTCGACAATATGCACACATTCCCAAGAATGATAACAATTGTCTTTGTTAAAGGTCTTGGTACATCTTTGATAGCTTTTATCCGTTTCTCAGAGATAGCTTTACTGTTTAGTGTTAGTGTGACCCAAAAAAATTATTTCCTGCTGCACAAAACTGTAGCTTTGTCAGACTGACCTTGTGACCCTCTCTCGCCAGATGGTTCAAGAGAGTTACATTGTCAGCCACGCACGTAACCTCATCTCGTGCACAAATCAATAAATAATCTATATACTGCAATAGCGCCGTTCCGCTCGATAGAGTTAATGGTTCAAGGCTCCGTCCTGAGCGCTTCATTGTAAATCGTCGGAGACTCACAATAGCCCTGACACAACCTGGTAAACGTGTACCCTTTGTTGTCAAAATCAAACACAACCAAAACTGACTTTTTCTTCCACTGGGACGCTAAAGAAAGCGTTGGCCAAATCAACCACAGTGAAATACATTGCATTTTGGAATTTGTGACAAAATTGTGTATGGATTAGGTACGCGGGCAGCTCTTGCAATAACGGCTGAGTTTACAGCCTGCAGATCCTGCACAAATCGCCACGTGACTGGTTCACTTGTGTTAGATGTTATTTTCTTTACGGGAAAATAGGAGTTCGCACTGGAGAATCATGACAGGGAATTATTACTCTCTCCTTCAGGAGAGACTCAAAACGGCTGTATCCCTCTCAATGCCTCCTTCTTCAGGGATATTGCGATTGACATGGCCTGTAATCAGACTTTGGAGTGATTACAACTGGTTCACAAACCTTTAATCAACCCAACATCATATTTGTGTTTTGCCACAATTTTGGAGGTATTTCTGCCAGGACAGGATGAATGTCTGTGGCAGAAATAGATCCTGCTCACATTTCTCCATTGCATTCCTGACAATAGCAGTCACAGTTCTCTGTACGGCAACATCAAACTCACATTCCTCCATAAAACACCTGCATTTCTACTGTGTTTCTGCCCGTTTGGTTTTTCAATCCAATCTGTGGCAGAAAGACATTTTCTCACAAACAGGCCTATTTCTTCCCATTTCTGCTCGGTGGCCTTGATTACTGATAAGTGAGGCGCAGACTGGCCTGTTATCAAATACAGCTGCATTTGTTTTTCTGACAGGCAAGCTGAAAGCACACACATTTTCATTCCAGAAAATCTTGTCAAAAACATTTTCTGCCCAATCAGATACTGTTCGATCTTTTGCCCATTTCAAAATCTTTGATACTGTGCCCACTGTGGCTCAAATTTTGCACAACTCATCTGCTGTTCCTCTCTATCTCTATCCCAAACGGCCCAGCAGTGAGTTTCAGATTTAATTTACACATTAGATCCCTGGCCATTAACGGAACCGGACAGGTTTCAGAGCACAACAACGCATGTTTCAATGATATGCCCTGACGGACGTGCTTTCAAACACTAAATCCGTCATTCTTGGTTCACAATCAACCATAAAGTCTATCATTGTCCCGTCAACTAACATGGGATATCTCTAGCCTTAAAAAACCCTAAACTTTTGTACATTCTCAGACATTCATCAGTCATTATTCAAAACTTCAGCAGTCACACATAACGGTTTGCAAGCATGTCTTCATTGCAGATAGCCTTATTCAAAACTTCAACACTCACACATAAAGGTTTGCAAGCATTTCTTCATTGCAGGTAGCATTATTCAAAACTTCACAATCACACATAAAGGGTTTGCAAGCTTTCTTCATTGCAGAGAGCGAGTATTTGAATCAGTGTATGTGAGCGTGTTGTGTGTGTGTGTCAATAAATTTTTACTTCCCTTTTTCGTAGCTTGCTGAATGCCTGTCACCCGCCCTCTCCTCTCCTGTTCTCCGTTCCTCTCGTTTCAATCCGCCTTACGCGCCTCTGGACAATCCTGTGCCCAGTGTCCATGGTTCTTGGACAACCTGCACTTCGTGCAGCCAGAAAAGTCATGTTCACCCCTCGCACACAGTTGTGCCGTCTGCGCTGCCGCTCGTGCTGCTTTAATCTGTACAACAGCCAGCTGCATCTGTCTCCCCTTTGTCACTCGGCTGCTCGTGCTTGTTCATTCAGCGTCTCGCTGCTGCGGTTGTCTTGGACGGAGAAACAGTCGAGGTCGGGGCGAATTTCAATGCATCCAGCTGAGCCATTGGGTAGATGGGTGTTTTGGCGGTGCCGGCCTCACCGTATTTTCATGTGGGAAACACAAACATACTGTGGGTCATTCGGTTCTGGTGGTGCAGACACATACAAATAGACTTTCACACTTTTCATTTTTCCTTCCTGCTAACTTTCTGCACTTGCTTTTTCCTTCCTATCTACTTCCTTGAGCCAACCATCTACTTCCTTTAGCCAACAATCTACTGTTTGTTCACATTTTTAACATACATGTTTAACACATTTGCAACAACAACCTGGTTGTTGAAACCACTTTCAGTCTTGTGAGGCTCAATGTTCACTCTTTGGGAAAATCATGATGCTTGATTAATTTTTCAATATCTTGCATACATTTCTGACCATAATGTTTTTTTTCATTTGGTAGTACACGGTGTATCATATTTCACAAGCTTGCTCTGAGATATCCCCATACTGGCTGTTTTCTGCTTTCTGTGGATTTACTCACGCTGCTTCTTTAATCTGCTAGACGTCTCCAGCAGATCCGATTTTCTCTTATCCCGCAATCGGATCGGGTTGCACTATTCAGTGCCCTCTTAATTGTGATTTACCAAAATCTTTAGATTTTTCTAACCCCAATTAACCTCGGTACCTGTTTGAAACCCTCTTGATCCGTAGATCTCAAATTAATCTCAGGTTACCTAATCTGAATGTTGCTCAGATTACTCTACCACAGAAACAAATCTCAGCCAATATGGTTCAATTTCACTCTTTAAACTGAATTTCACCCTAATTAAATTGAATTTAATTGTTTCTTACCAGAGATGTCGTTTTGTGCCACCTGGGTTCTTTTTGATTCCAGTGGTCGATCCCTCCGGTCCCAACAGCGAACGGTCCCTCGTCTCTCAATCTTTTTTTTTATGAGGTAGGGTTGGAACTTTTCAGCTCCAAGGTGATCAGCCTCCGTCCGCTGTCAGGTCCAGAAGTCACGCCCAAGGAATCCCACTATCTGACACCAAACTGTTGTGGCAATTTTCTAACAAACATCATCACTGAGTAAGAGACAACTCTGAGTCCATATTATAATAATAAAGTATTTATTCCTTGCAAGAGAAGATCCCTCAGTTCTAACACACATAGCTGTAAGTCAGTCAGGAGCGAGAGAAATAGAGAGAGAGAGAGAGACATAGCTATAGAGAGCCAGAGAGCCAGAGATAAGAAGTAGCAAGAGAGCAAGAGCGCAAGAGAGCGAGCTAAGGGAAAGCAGAATAGGTCTGTTTTATAGTCCTTTCCTTCCAAGGCCTCCTCCTTCCCTCCTCTAGAGGGAAAGATACCAGTTTGTTTACCGATTGATGGTTATACAGAAAAGGAGGCAAATGCCCCTTGACCATCTGCTTTTCCTTACCTCTATCACTTCTCAATCATAGTAAATCATCACACATAGAATGCTTATCTAACTACGAGAAGAAAACATATAATACATACATCTGAATCTATGTCTCACTGTTTGATTACTGTCCATAAAGGAAAATTCCTTTACATGTGATATTTCAGTTTTTATTTTTTAATAAATCTACAAAAATGTAAACAATTCTGTTTTTCTGTCAATATGGGGTGCTGTGTGTACATTAGAGGGAAAAAAAAAAGAACTTAAATGATTTTAGCAAATGGCTGCAATATAACAAAGAGTGACACATTTAAGGGGGTCTGAATACTTTCCGTACCCACTGTATATAATTTTCCTTTGTTTCCGAACCGGATTCGATTAATCAGCAGCATCCTGGAAAGAAAATGTAGTATATTTCACAACAAATCATTCATCCTTAATGATGTGGCAAACCTTCCCTTCTGGGTGTCCTTTAACTTCACAAGGAGAGTCAAAGCCTTTCACAATAACGGCCCGGCTACGGTTGAGAACAAGAGGCTTTGGTTTAAAAACACAAGGTTTGGATGCTGATGCGACAGCATTTATATCATCCTCCACAGAAGTGTCATACAGCGCCATCATCATCATCTTCAGCAGTCACACAAACACAGAACAGGAAGGATGGAGTTTTTCAATTTCATTTATAAAAAAACGCATATACCCACTGAAGCTGAACAATATCTACCACTTATTTGTCCTTGTGGAACATGTACTATCTGTGAGACTCTTTTAGTTGTTTGAACAGAATAAAATAATATTAACAGGCAAAGAGACAACTTCAACACAAAGATAACAAACACAGCCAACGACATCTTGAATAGAAAAGGAAAAACAATGGGGAGGAAAGGAAATATCAGAGACATAAGGTAAGTGCAGTAATGATCCCAATTGTATCAAATATTCTTTTGCATTTTTCTTTCATCTTCTGCAGTTTCTTGCAGTCAGGAAACGAATCCGATACAGCACGTTTTCTCAACACGTTCATGCAAGCTGATACATTTTGAAGTACAAATGGAAATATATTTATCTCATAGGTTGGTGGTTAAAATATAAAAAAGAGGAAACATCATTTTGATTTGATGTAATAGCAAATAACCCTCAATAGTGTTTTTTTTTCTGAAAAAATAAAAAAGAAACTACATTCATTTCCATGAGTCCATGTCTTTAAAAATAAACATAAAATAAAAATGAAAAAAGACCATTGCAGCACTGCCTGTTTAGTTGAGTATTTGTGTCTCAGGAAACACACACAAATAAGATCCTAAGGTACACGTACGACAAAACACTGCATATCTACTAAAGACTGCATTAGGTCAGTGGACATGGTAGCTAGCTGCCATGATACAGGTAAAAAAAAAACTCCCCACATTTCCCTTTGCCCAAGAGAAAAAAATGCTAATTTTTCCATCTGTGAATATGAAGCTGAAAAAAGGAGCAGGTTCACATTTTAAGAGCTAATCGGTGTTAAACGATGTTTGGCAAGTCCATACCTGACCTGTCTTTTCAGTCGAATGCAAATGTTCAAGACCTCTGACTGGGAACACGGGAATCTCGAGCACACATCTGATACATGTGCGTGACATTAATTCATATTTATATTGGTCATTGGCCGGTCGTTTGTTCGGTAACACAAAGGGGGTTCATCTATTTGCTCTCCATCCACGTTCAGCGCAGAGTTCATAGTGATGGAGACCTTGTCTGCTGGGTTACACCCACAATACATTTCATTTTATAACTTCAAGTAGGCTATATTAATATATGTGTGTGTATATATCTGTGAGTATTAACCTAATCATGTAAAAGGCCCACCGTCCCTCCTTCAGAACAGCAACTTCTCTTTTCTCCTCCACCTCGCATTACTCTCACCTCGATTCTAATCGTTACTGACTTTCATCTCACCTCACTATTTGGCACCTCGGATTCATTAACAGGTGCGTGGTAGGTGGGGAAGAAACAAAAAATGGGTTGAGGTCAAAGTTCGTGACATGGCTGCCCTAGTCAGTGGCGTTCTGCTTGTCTCTCTCCGCTGTCACGGGGACGGCGTCCCCTCCGTCTTCAATCTTGACTCTTTTGGTGTCAGGCGGCTCTGCTTGGTCTCCGTTGTGCCGTTTGGTTGGTAGAGACGCCGAGGCCGAGGCGTGGGTCGCCAGCATGTGCAGGGGACTCGCTGAAAAACAGCAGACGGATCGCGTTAACTGTGCGCTAAAGCAATGCTCTGGGTTCAAAGCTAGACGTAGTCAACCACATTCCCTCAGTTTGTAAAAACACAAAAGTGCTGACAGGGGAAGTCTGTGCTTTTATAGACTCATAACCATATAGAGGAGCGTGGACCGGAAGCCCGAGAGCACTCGTGAAAGTGAAGCTCTTTTCCGGTTATGTGTGAACTGTCCTGACTGCCCTAAACCTAACATTTAACCAACCACCAGGGGCAGCATTTCATTTCTTTAAAGGCTTAGATGTATTTAATGACATTTCTGCATCATAAACACTAGTCTTGCTCATTTGAATTACAATTATTTTAATAGTAAGATCATGATTATTTTGCAAGATTACTCCCTGATGTTGGAAACATCACAATTTTCTAAAGCTTTTATCTTTTTAACAGTGGATTTGCTTGAAGATATACATAATTCAACAAGGGATGTACATTGTCGATCATTCCCAAGATCAATCGTTGTTTAAATTAACAATCAATTAATTGATTAATCATTAACCTTAATATTGCAAAATGTGTCTACTGCTGCGCCAGCTTCCTCGCCCGAATGAATGGGGTTTAGTCTAATTAAAAGACTAGCAGCAGGACTGTAAAATGAATATCTCGTATGAATATGAATAGCTCATTTAAGCTCATAAATGTAAAATCATGCCATATGCAGCTTGTCTTGCGGCAGTGCTGGGTAGTAACGGATTACATGTAATCTGGATTACGTAATCAGATTCCACAAAGTACTTGTAATTAAAGTTACATTTTAAAATACTCGTAATCAGACTACAGTTACTTTATTGATTACACGATTACATATTATTCACACAATTGCAATACATCATTTATTGATTCTCTCCAATTCCTCTTTATTAGCGTTCACATATTTCTATCTAAAATAGCCTACCGCTTCTATACACTCAAAAAGTCCAGTTTTGTGGACATTCACACAGAGATCGGTCATTATTCAGGTGGCGACCAATGATTAACACAAATCATTTCAGGTTTAAGAAGTGTTTCAACATTGCATCAACTACTGATGAACATTCATTTTTATTTGAATTATCACTCAGTAGGTTATTTAACCGTGTATTATATATAATTGAAAAGCTTTGTCTTTCAAACTCATTAAAATGCACAAATTCTCGTTATTTCTTGACACTCAAACCTTGTCATCTTTCACCTAATATAATTAATTTAAAGATGTGGTCAATCAGCAATTCTTTAAAAGACAATATCTCCTTTGCATTGAACTTGGAGCATCGTAACTTGTTGTTTATGCTCAAACAGCAACATTACACACTAACTAAAGTTAAAAATGTGAAATCATAGTCAATAACCCCTTTAAATAGCCCCGAGATATTAAAATAAATATCGTAATGATTAAGCATAACATTTGCATGTTCACGGTTCTCTGACATTGATTAATGGTCATATGGTGTGCAGGTAAACACAATATTTATAATTTTATTAGTAAGTCAATCATTTTGATTGTCATTTTAAAATTAATTAATTTAAATGTTTATGATTTAATTGCTTTTGATTAAACTCACAAACCCCCTGCAGTTCCTTTACGAACCCCTGTTTGGGAAACCTTGATGTAATATTAGCGCAGTCAATCGATTCAAAAATTAAAGCGCTTTAATCACAGTCATGGACTTTGGTTTCTCCGTTTATGACCCCTTTAAAACCACGTAATTAATTCTTAGAACACCACAATTAAAATAAATCTATTAAAGCATTATCGGATGTGTGGATGTAACGGAAAAGGATTAGAGATCGACCGATATATCGGTTTACCGATATTTTTCCCGATATTTAAGCATTTTACCATAATCGGTTATCGGTTTTGTAAAAAAAAAAATCGGTTTTGATTTTTTTTTTTTATACATAATTATACAGAGTATAACCAGCAGTGAAATTTTGTTCTCTGCATTTGACCCATCCAAGTGCGCACACACTTGGAGCAGTGGACACACACACACACACACCTGGAGCAGTGGACACACACACACACACACACACAGACACCTGGAGCAGTGGACACACACACACACACCTGGAGCAGTGGACACACACACACACACACACACACAGACACCTGGAGCAGTGGACACAAACACACACACACACCTGGAGCAGTGGACACACACACACACACAAACACACACACACACCTGGAGCAGTGGACACACACACACACACACACACACACACCTGGAGCAGTGGACACACACACACACACACACACCTGGAGCATGGGACACACACACACACACACACACACCTGGAGCAGTGGACATACACACACACACACCTGAGCAGTGGACACACACACACACACACACCTGGGCAGTGGACACACACACACACACACACACACACACACCTAGCAGTGGACACACACACACACACACACACACACACACACACACACCTGGGCAGTGGACACACACACACACACACACACCTGGAGCAGTGGACACACACACACACACCTGGAGCAGTGGACACACACACACACACACACCTGGAGCAGTGGACACACACACACACACACACACACACACCTGGAGCAGTGGACACACACACACACACACACACACACACACACCTGGAGCAGTGGACACACACACACACACACACCTGGAGCAGTGGACAAACACACACATGGAGCAGTGGACACACACACACACACACACACACACACACACACACACACACTGTTCACTCAGGAGAAGCTCCAGCACGGCCACCGCATGTAACTTTACAAGATTCACTCGTTTGAAGCTGCTAAATTATATTAACATTTACTATAGAACCATTATTTCACCAATAAACATCTAAAAATACATACATCGCTATAATGATTATTTATTATCTCCAGCGATCGCAGTTTGAGTATAGTTCTGTGTAAATAGATAAACCGAACTGTCAGCAGTTTTATAATTTATAATGACAAAAACATTTTAATAATTCTGATAAAACATACAGTTATGAAATGCAATAAAATATGATGTTTTGTTTGTTATAGTTTATTTCAATATTCCAGAGAATATTATTCAGTGAATTATCTTCAATTAGATTTGTAATGAAAGACAAAAATAAGAAAAAAAACCTGTAGTTGAAAATATATAATTAACCACCCAGCTCTAATAAATGTACTCAGTTATGCCATATAAATTCTACAGTTATCATGTAAATACAGGGTAATAACACTGACGTTGGTTCCTGACCTGTGTTGCCAGATCCTTGGACAGCAGTGACCACATGCGTCCCATTCTGAGTGATGGCCTTGACAGGCAGCTGATGGTGGCCAATTGGAGCCTGTTGCACTATGGTAAAGGTCTGTATCGGGCTGGACTTGGACGTCTGAAGAATGTGACTCATCCCACCTATAGAAGTGGTTGTGATAGCAGGCACCGGCTCCACTTTCACTGAGAAAAATTTAAAACCAGTATTAAAGATTAGCAGTTCTCTATGACATCTGAAATAGTTACCGTACATCCAGCCTGTCTTACTCCAAACCTCTTCACGGTGATACACCGGCTGGATATGCATTATCCTGCTCATTACATGGTTACTTGCCACATAAGTAAAGAACTGGATGTGGAATATTGATTTGAGTTTAACTCGAATTCTGGCTTTTGACCAAATAAATAGATACATGGGCAAGAAATAGCATCTAAAGGCTGGGACACACCAAGCCGACTTCATAGAACTAGCGACGGCGAAAGCCGATGGTGTTGTCGCCTCGCATCGGCAAAAACGGTCAAAAATCTGCACTTGAAAACACCACAGTTTACAAACAAACATGTGTGCCTGCGTGAGAGGAATTAGCTCAATATTGTCAATAATGTGCAGCACAGTACGAGTATCGTTACCCTGCTGGGAAAAAAATACAATAGAAACTATCAAAACAAATCGATGGAAATTCCTAGAGTTTCCATAAAAACTATTAAAAAATTCCTTTTTGTTTTGGACATTTTTCCAATAGGAATTACTGTTTTTCTACTGGTTGCAATCTGCTAGATTACATCCCACCAATATAATCAATGCATCAAATATATTTTACATTAAAACCAATACAAATGCCATTATAAGCCTTAAATCCATTACATTTTCTATTGTGTTTTGGGAGGGGTTCTACTGTTATTTTTGAGTTTTTTCTTTTCTGCAGGGAAGATTATAAGGGTTATACTACTTTTACAGAATTACTGAATTTCACAGGAACGATTTGTTTATTTTTTATAAATAAAGAACTATTTCTTTAGTCAATTATTAAAATATTACATGTTACACAGGCTGATTTATTCATTTTTAAGAATTTGGGATTTTAAGAACAAGTGGGAAATGTGCTGAATGTTTAATTTCATCCAAGTGAAATTGGCAAGCAGTTAGACTTACTTTACATTAGTTTTAAACGCGGAGCCAGGTGCGAGTTGACACAGGTAGCTTGTGTGCGTCAGGCCTCGTCCATATGCGCTCGTGAGAGACTTGCGGAGCAGAACCGGGCGCGAGACCGTGAGTATTAAAGAGCATTATGAGACAGGCTGCATGCGTAAACGGCTCATCGTGAGACGCACAGCGTGGGGCAGAGCGGAGCGAGTATGAGAAGCATTCAGAGACACGGGCTTCTGAATTAGCAAACATGCATTATAAAAAACTTATTTCAAATTAATCTGTTTTGTCTGGAGATCAAATGTGTAAGATACCATTCATGTAGCCTATTAATAAAAACATCTAAAAATGTATCTTTTGTTCTCCAGTACTGAAAGCAGAGCCGATAAGAGAGCTCTTTATATGTGTTGTGACGCAGCTCTTGCAAATGTCATTTTGAAGCTGTAGTTACATACGTTTTTCTTTAGTTTTAAATTGCCTAACTTTCTGACCCTTTTTAAATGATGGGCGTATACGCAGTTGACCAGAGCAGTGCTGATCAGGTAGAGCGAAGGTGCGCTCTCTCTATTGGTTAGTAAGACTGCCACTCAAGGCTGGCAGTCATGCATATGCTCTGGAACAGAGTAATATCGTGTCCACATCGCAACGTCTCAAACCGTGATCGCGATTCGATTTCGATTAATCGCACAGCCCTAGAAACAAACTAGGCCGACAGACACTCACCGGCAGTCCGAAATCACCTACTGCTCTGCTCTCTGATTAACTTTTGTAACTTGAAAAATATAAATACATAAAGAATATTTAACATGATTAAAGCCTGTGCAGACCTCTAATTCGGCATGCTCACCTTTGAGCTCCTGGTGCTCTCCGTTTTCATAAGGTTCTGCTTTAACGATGCTGGACTGGGTAAACACAGGCTCTGCCACATGTGCGTTGGCTGTAGACAGTCCAGATGGACCGTCTGCATGACAGACTGCTGGGACGTGGTCACAGGTTTGATGGTCTGCGGTAGCTTCCGCTGAACTGTGATGAGAACCGGTTGGGTGTTGAGAGGCGAACCTGTGTAGAAACCTAAGTTTGGTGAAAATGCAGCTGACCACAGATGATGATTAGCATTAAAATATAAAAGACGCTACATATTTACAAGTTCATTTATACAGTGAGCAAACAACAGTACATATGATACTACAAGTCCAATATGTTGATTTAAGATTAAATAACTGAAAAAGGGGAGGAAAGGACCGTGTTCTACATTAAAACCTTACATAATTTCTCACTAATGACTTTTCCAGGCATTTGTGATATGTGGGTAAGGATGCTTCAAATTTGATTTGATTCAGACTGATTCACCAGTGAACCACTCAGGCCAATTTGTGAACATTATACTTAATACCAGTGGTGGGAAAAGTACACAGATCAAGTACTTGAGTAAAAGTACAGATCGTATAATAAAATATTACTCCATTAAAGTAAAAGTACTGCTTTTTCAATTTTACTCGGTGAAAGTACAAAAGTACTCAATTTTTTATGTACTTAAGTAAAAAAGTACTGATAGACAGATTTATTTTGCAATTTTATATAGACTACTTTATTTAATTTTATATTAGCACATATTTTATAATCCTACTGCCCTTTCCCAAAATAACCACTATATAGAGTCAAGATATATATTTTGTTGATATGGACTACATTGATGAGAGTGATGTAGTAATGTTCACTGTGAAGCTTACACTGCTGTACCTGAGAGAAAACAGATTTCACCATCTAATCTTCACCAGTAAGAGAAAAAGTGTTTTAGAACTTGTTGTTTTGCAGAACGTCAGTTATATATGACATGAGAATTAGGCCTGAAATTAGGAAGAACATTTTAAGGAAAATCTAATTATATTTTCATAATGATTTTTTCTTCTCAAACCTTGTCTGTGGTGTAAAAACACCCTGACCCAATGCCCCAGAGGGCATCACTTCCCACTCTGATAATTACTGTAGTTACTATGTTCTGAACATCACATCCTTTCTTTTTCCCTCAGATGGAATCTATCTAGGTGGCTGAATAAAGATATTTGGACTTTATATATCTAAACATTTCCTCAACTTAGTACCAGCAAGCTTGTTAGCTAGACAGTTAGCATCAGCTAACAATATTTACTTATTTTCAGTATGGTTATGAATAAACATTCATATCTGTCTACTCGGCTAGTTGATCTAAACAATATAAAAATGTATACTGTTGATAAACAATATAAAACAGACATCACATAGGTCTAAATGCATAGCATTTTAATAAAACTGCTAACGTTACAGCAGCGGGAATATGAACGTGCATGAGTTATTTTATTTAATCGGTGTTATTTTAATGTTTTGTTTTTGATCTAAAACATAACGTTAGAGACACTGATGTTGATCTGTCTGCATTCAAGCATTTCAGTGGGCTTAAATAGATCACCCTTTACAGCAGATTTAGTTCACAAACAACTGACAGTTTTACCTAAATATTATTTTCAGTTACAATAATTAATCCTAAAATTCGACATTAGTAACGCACTTTTCACAGCATCAGTAGCGCTCACAAGATCTCCCGGTTCTTTACTTGTGAGTTCAGTTCACTGAAGAAGACTCGCTCTAAACGGATCATTTGCATCAGTGAGTCGTCGACTCGAGAACAGCTGCGTTTGTTGCGATCCGATTGAACAGGTTCATCGAAAAGAATCAGTTTGTTCATGAAACAGACACCGCTTCTGCGTCTCGGAGCACGTGATGTTTTATAAGGAGTAACGATATGTTTTATGAAATGTAGTGAAGTAAAAAGTACGATCTTATGCTTTGGAATGTAGTGAAGTAAAAGTAAAAGTTACTCAAAATAAAACTACTCCAGTAAAGTACAGATACTTGAAAAATTTACTTAAGTACAGTAACGAAGTAGTTGTACTTCGTTACTGACCACCACTGCTTAATACACAATTCAATACTACCCTTAATTTCGGCGGAGGTCAAGCTTTAACTCATGCATGAGGAAGGAGCTTACCTGGGGCATTTTGTGCAAAACAAGCCTTTTGTATGACTGCTAATTTGGGCTGAACGGCTGGAGCAGGAGCGGAGGCAGGCGTGGGCTCCGGATCCATAGGAATAGGTGAGCCTTCTCTTGATAAGCTTTCTGGAGTCTGACCGCCGCTGGAGTGGGCCGACAGTGCCCCCGTGTGGTTAGGAGACGCTGGAGCACTCCTGAGATGCGACGGGAAGAAAACTGCATGAATAAACTCAAGTGACATTGTTCATGAAGGCCTGTTTGTTAAGAGAGCATGGAAAGAAAGCACTCATTCTCAAGGGACCCACACCACCATAAAAGCATATAAGAGCAATTTAAGTCTGCTTGTTACAAAGTGTGACTATTAATATAGGAACAGTTCTTCTAAAAATAGTCTAATAGTAACAACAAGGGAAGAATACTAATGATCACCTGGATGAGAGTGGCCCGAGTGGGGTCCTGAAGCATGGCACACCGCGCGGCCTGCGCTTGCGGAAAGCTTGTTCGATGAGCTTTCCCTCAGATGAGGGGTCTATTCTCCAGAAAGAGCCTTTGCCCGGCTCCTCTTGAGATCGGGCCACTTTGATAAAATAGCGGTTTAAAGACAGATTGTGACGAATCGAGTTCTGGGAGAGAAAAAAGCAACAAAAAGGTTAACGTTTTTGCAACCACTTAAGCTGCTAATTTAATTGCATTTGACACTTGTAATGATAATAATCCTAGGATTATAATATGGAATATTACGGAAAAGGATAATAATATCAGGTAATGAGAGATGGGCAAATCCACATATGGAGTAGGTGTTTTTAGGCAAAATTGTTTAATGTTAGTTTTGCTCCATGATCACTCTCCAGTAGAACGCTCTTTATTTGTTAGCAATATGAGCACTAGCTTTGCACCCTTACTCCGGCTCTGTGGCTTGAGAGTTTGGTGTTGTGTCTGTCCCATCTTTCAATAACAGCCTCATTAAAAAGTCTGCATTATGTCCTGACTGTATGTGTAATATGCACTGAAATGTGCCAAACAAACTGTAAGAGTCAGACTGAAACAAGCAACAGCGCAGAGCTTTGGAGTACTTCTCATCTCTTTGGTCATTAAGAGACAATAGCTTTAACTTCTTTAACTAATAAATGCAGATGATCATGCATTGACGTACCCATCAGTCTGACAGAACAAGTTTTCATATCAAAAGCAGAAAGAAAGCATTGATATTCCTCATGGTGTGACCTCTTTAGATATTCTCAGTAATTCAGAAAGCTACTAACAAGTGCTTGTTACTCTCAGCTCTCAAAAAACATACCATCAATGCTGTATACATTTTGTGGATCTTCCAAAACAATACGAAAATTTTTTTAAAATAAAATATTAATAAATCAGTCTGTCTGAGTCGGGGCAACAAGTTCACCTCAACCCCTGAGACAGCACTAAACAATGACTTATTACATTCAACAGTCTCAAGACACTGCACACAGAAGAGCTGCTTGACACTCACTTGCCAGCCCTTGTCTGCTGTCCGGTAATATGGATAATTCTTAGTAATGTGGGTATATATTCCATTCAGTGTTAGTTGTTTGTCTGGTGCCATTGTGATGGCCTGAACAATAAGCTGTGCATACGAGTAAGGAGGCTTGGAGTCATCCTGTTAAAGACAAGAAAAAGAGCATTGGGACAGGTTACTGCATTTCAAATTTGTCCAATGCGTTTCAGAAATGTCCACATGAACAGTGATAAACAAGATATCGTTATTCTACTTGGCAGCATGCAGTTTTTTAATGTGTCATACTTTTGGACTGTCTCCTCCAGACGCTTCCTTGTCATTTTCAGATTGGGAGTTTTCATTGATGAGATCAGCTGTGAGACCACGACCCATTTTATAACCGGACAGTCCCGCACCTCGGGGACTTGACGGACAGGAGTTGGCAGCGCTGAAGAAAAATGACAAGTAATAAAAGCATAATTAAATTTGAGATTTAAAAAATTCCTAATGGCACTTATAGTTGCCCTCTAGAAGCGTGCGTTCTGCAAGTGAACGGCGCATTACTGTGCCATCCCACAGAGACACACAATCACTTTCACAGACTTTTACATTGAAGGGGTCATATGATGTTATATTTCTCTTTGGAGTATTACAAGCTGTTTGTGCATAGATTACATTCCTGAAGTTGCAAAGACTAAAGTCTCAAAACCAAAGAGATATTCTTTATAAAAGTTAAGACTCGTCCACACCCCCTAAAACGGCTCATTCAACCACACCCCCACATGTCTACGTCACGGTGTGGGGAGATTTGCATATCACCACCCAAATGTATACGTAATGAAAGAAGGCGGAACTAATATTCTCACTGTACTATTGTTGCTGCCGCCGGCGCCATGTTCTGGAGACGCTGTGTTTCGTTGTAAAAGCAAACTTTGTTTGGGCTTCCAAAAGAGGACACAACTAGAAATCAGTGGTTAAGTTGTATTTACAACACTGTTCCAGAACAGCTCAATCCAAATATTACACTGTGAAGCGCATTTTACGGAGGACTATTTCCTAAACCTGGGAGTAGCCTGCCAGCTAGAGCTGCAAGATTCTGGATAAACTTAGAATCACTATTTTTTCTCAAATTGATATCACGATATTCCCACGATTCTGAACTTAAAATAACGCATAATTTACAAAAGGCTGAGACAAAATATAAATAGCTACAGTCAGTTTAAGAGCGTTTCATTTAAATATATAAAATACATATTTTAAATAATATATTTAACTAAACAAATCTGTTATATTAAAATTAAAAATTGGTTTGAATGAATGATTCAATGACTCGCTCAAATACTTCACTTGTTTCATTTCTGGATGAATCAGCATTTTTTTTTTTTTTTATTTTATTATTATTTTTTTAATCATTGTTATAATTTTTTTTTGAATTACTGATTACTGATTCAATGACAAATACATTTTTACCAGCCACTTGTCGCCACCTAGTGGCGAAACCATGTGATGTAACCTACACAAACGTTATTTGAAGCGCAAATTACTTTTAAAAGGTAATTTGCACTATTTTGCTCGCTACCATAGATAGTACCATCAAAACACAACAAGGTGTGTGTATAGACTCAGTTGGTTACGTATAAAATGAAAGTAAACAGCCGAGACAAACGGATGCGTGTCTGTATATTAGATGTGTGCAGGTCTTAAAGGGAGTATTAAACATGCCACCAACTGTAATTAAAGGGATAGTTCACCCTAAAATGTAATTTCTGTCATTATTTATTCACTCACATGTTGTCACAAACCTGTATTAATTTCTTTCTTGTGCTGAACACAAAATAAGATATTTTGAAGAACATGGGTAACCAAACATTTGCTGGTCCACATTGATTTTGATAGAAGGAAAATATTACTATGGAAGTCACTGAGGACCAGCAACTGTTTGGTTTTCCACATTCTTCAAAATATCATTTATGTTCAGCAGAAGAATGAAACTCATTCAGGTTTAAAACTAAACTTGAGTGAGTGAATGATGGGATAAATATAAAACATTATGACAGAATCGACAGACAGATGACAATTTTAATTCTTTAATGTTAAAACAACAAAATGCAAAGAGAAAAAAAATATTCTTGACAAAACCAAAAAAAACACTGCTGCTTTAAAAGGAATCGATCTATAAAGTGTTTTACTTTTATATTTGTTCATTCAAATTTATTGAATGCTTCTGCTAAATATGCCTATTGTACCTGAAAATAAAGCACTGTTAGTTTTATTTTTTTATATTATGTGTATCTTTGTTCTTATTTTTAATAACAAATATAAAATGACAAAGATTTGTATCTTTGCCCACTTTGGCCTAAATAGCCACCATTATTTTTATTTTATTTTTACCTTGAAATGCTTTGTCTTTATAGTAGGGAAATTATTCTGGCTGCACTGCTCAGACAAAATATAAAAACAAACATGACAAAGAATCCTGATAAAATCGTGAAAAATAAATAAATAAATTGTATATGATATTTTTGCAATATCGCCCACCCCTAGGCGTAACATTTCCATCACACGCTTGAGGTATTCGGCCAATCACAACACACTGGATAGCTGGCCAATCAGAGCACACCTCGCTTCTCAGAACGATGAGCTTTGTAAAAAATGACACTTTTCAGAAAGGCGGAGCAACAATAATGTACATTAGGTGGAAAATAATGTGTTTCTTGAACCTTAAACCGCATACACACAATGAATTACACCTAATACACAAAATAATGTTATTTTAAGCAATGTCATATGACCCCTTTAACGGTTCCCTCCTGGTGGAAAGCCCTGCCCAACTCGATACGAGTCCTTACCCATCTCCAAGAAAAGGCTAAAAACAACTCTTCCATCTTTTTGACCCTCTAACTCTAGCACGGTCTATTCGAACACTTGCACTCTCTATTTGTTTTTTTTAAGAAAAAAGGCCTCTAACACTAGCTCTCTCTTCTATCTACGGGTTCTCTTTATTTCTAATTTAAAAAGACCCTCTAACACTAGCGTTCCCTATTCTTCTTCTATTGTGTCTACTTGATTTATTTGTATTTATTATATTAAAAAACATCTTGCTACATGTACTGCGTTACATGAACTGAGGCTTGTCATTGCACTTGCATATTATTATAGCTCTTTTGATAGTTTGATTGCTTCTGTTATCCTCATTTGTAAGTCGCTTTGAATAAAAGCGTCTTCCAAATGACTAAATGTAAAATATAAGGCCTTTGGAATACATTTTAACATTTATGTATTTAGCAGACGCTTTTATCCAAACCGACTTAAAGTGCATTCAGGCTATACATTTTTTCCAGTATGTGTGTTCCCTGGGAATTGAACCCACAACCTTTTGCGCTGCTAAGGCAAAGCTCTACCACTGAGCCACAGGAACACCGGTTGAATAAAGGTCAGACTGAGTTGAAGTTGAAGCGCTTACCTGAGTGTACCTGTTGGAGACGGGAGGGGACTCATCAGGTGGGCGATGTTATCTGGAATGTTGATGGTCAGCGGCGAGATCTGGGGTTGGACCGCTTTCACAGGAGACTCCGGCGCGTTCCTGCGGTCTTTCTTGTCACTGGCCAGGGCAGTGAATGTAATTTTGATATTTGTGCTTGGAAATCGTAAAGTGCACCTACAATAGGGAACAGAGTTGGAATTTCAACCACTGAATGCATTGATGGAGTAGCATATTAAAAATACAGCAGACATGCTGATACACAAACCAGCCAGCAACAGAATACAAAAGTAGAGCCGGTTTATATATGGACACCAGCTTGACCCGATTACACGACAAGACACATTTTATCAGAAATATATTTGAACCTCTAACCACCATTCAACACAATAACCCTGCAGTGCATTCACATTTCACATCATACATAAAGCATGTCAAAAAATGCTCAGCTGTGAACTAAGAGGAATAAATAACTATGATTTGAGGTGAAGCTAATCTGATACAGACGCACCCCTCTGCAACAGCAAAACACAAGGTCATATTTTGACCATCCGTTATACATATAAAAATGGAATCACTAGAAAATGTAAACAAATTGTAAATGTACACAATGCAGCTTTTTAATAATGCACGCAATGCCACTGAATGCAAGGTCACAATACTGCGTTAAAACGTGTGACTGCAATAGACACGACATATTCTCATAATCATTCATTAGAGTGCATAAAACATTAATTATTATACCGCGGCTATTGTTTCTGATAACCATTTCCGATCCTTTCATTTAATTAGTGCCCGCATACGTCATTTTACTTTAACTTGCAAGATGTGGGTCAGCTGAGGGCATCGGGGACTGAATGAACCCAAAACACACCAGAGGATTTTTATGTTGGCAATAATAACAGTACTGCGGTCGTTCGTTATGCTGGAATCTTATAAGATGACATTAATAACCATTTAGGGTCGGCTCCTAAAGATAACGACAAAAGCAACCCTCGAGCGTTGTGACTAGTGTTGTGTAAACAGACTGAGGTGAATTGTTCGCTGTTGTGCTAATCGAAGGCTGAAGCGCGAGACGTGCGTTAGTTGCGGTTGTCATTATCAACACGTGCTGCTAGCGAAACAAAACAAATACCGCGAGCGATCGTCGCAAACGCCTTCACGCGGCTGGCGCTGGTCTAATTCCAACCGACAGTCGTAAACTTACATGCGGGGAAGCTGGAGAGGAGGAGCCCCTCGTCTCTGAAACACCCCGTCCACGAACACCCCGTTTTTGCCGAGGCATCGAAGGTAGAAATCTCCGCTTCCCGTTCCATCCTCGCCGGCGGAGAAAATCTCGAGGTGCCTCCGAGAAATAAAGCTCGAATGGCCCATGCTCACGTCCACGGAGCCTTGTGACGAATTCCGACCGATGGTGACCGAGCGCTTCTTCATCAGGTACTCGAATTCTCGGCCCTCGAGCCGGGCAACAACCGACCCTGACATCCCGCTCACCGCCATCTTTATTATTTCTCTTGACGGGAATTTGAGACTATAAAAATTAAGCAGCTGATGCTCGGTCGGAAGGCCTGCTTGCAGAATTTAGTGGGGGGATCGAATCAAAGGATGATAAATAAATACGAAGGAACGTGCCAGCCCAGGGACAGCGGCTCCAACCCACAGCCGCGACAGAGAGAAAGAGAAAACGAGAAACTCTACCAAACAAACCCTGGAGGCGGGGCCAGACTGATTGACAGCGGTGGCGGCCAATGGCTCTGCGACCTACGAGGAGAAAAATTTAATCCACCAATCAGCAATGAGACGAACAAGCGTGTAGCGCTGAGGGTTGGTTGCGCTGTGTGCTGACTGACACGCATGTAATCAGTGTGTTCAAAGAGGCTGATTGGCGATGCTAGAGTTTGGCTAGTGATGCTGTCGTTTCATGGCATCCTACGCAGATAATAACACACTTAGACTACAATGGTGGCCGTAGATTTAATGGCGATATAACAATCCACTCATCTCCACAGGACTTCGGTTTCCTTGACTATAATCGTGTCTCGTAATTAACGTTACGGTTATAGGAACCCAGCTTGGAAACTGTTCCATAACCCCGTTAGTCTAATTTACTCTGTATTAAAGGTGCTTTTGTAATGTTTGTATGATGCATCGCAGATTATTGATTAATTATATAAAATGCAAAATCTATGGATAATTTCAAATTTTTCTTTACCATAACACTGTGAACAACAAATCAACATAAAAGCAAAATCTACTTTGTAAACTGTGTCATGTATGTTTACCACGTTACACAACGATAACACACATTGTAAAACCACATAAATGAATCCTAACATCTCTCACACATCTTTCCACCATCTATCCCATCATTAAAGGCCTGGAGGAGAGCTATATGAAAGAATTACCAATTCTTAATTTTACAATCATCTTTAATTTGTCATATGATACTGAATTCTGTGACCACCACCTTACATCATTATCTTCATGAAATTATGCATATTACTTGCAGGTTATCAATGACAAAAGCATCAAATGAGTAACAAAATAGCTTCTAGATGCATTTCAAAGAACGGTTATAAGAATTAAGACAAGAACATAAAAACACTACGTTCTTCAGGTGACACTTATCTAGAATTTGAGTGCATTAGTCTTTAAACGAGAAAGATCAGGGCGTCAGTGTCTACTGCAATACTACATAAAGTGCTAATTCTACAGCTAATAAAAAAAAGATGCAGTTCAATACATTCATCTGTAACCAGGCTTAAATAGTTTGCAATTCACCTTACAATTAACTTCTTGTAAAGTAGCAATGTAGTTATTCTCAATTACCTTGTGAAAAAACGGTATTTTAGAGTTGATCATTTAGTTTTAACCCATTTAGAGTGTAAATGTAGACTAAATGCGATTCTTCTTTCCTCGCCACAGCCTAATATGTTGTGTATATCAGTCACGTATCTTGTGTGGTAGTACGGTGACTGAAGTAAAACCTTTACACAGCACTGATTATATTCATTTGATTTTCTTAAAGCCAACAAATACGTGAAATGAGGAGCACACATTTACACCATAAAATAGCTGTTTTGTTATACTTGTCTAAATACTATGTATTTACATAATTTCCATCCGGTATCCTGCGTTCATACAGCAAGAAAAACAATATCTAACATTAACAAATAGTTTGCAAATACATAGTGTGAATGTACATGTTTACCCGCGCCTCTGCTCTTTGTTACAGAGGCATTACATTAGGTTTTGTTAGTGGATTACAGAGAGATTTGCTCTCGCTACCTAGCCAAGGACATCCAAAGCTTAAAAAAATCCAATGGAAGACAATTTAAAAAATGTTGTCCTTTCAAAAAATTAAGTTTCCCCTCTGGTCACTCCACAGAATGTGTTTTCTGTGGTCACAGTTTTTCAGTCATCTCTCTGTGTGTTCAAAGAAAGGTCTTTAGAAGGTATTTAGAGTTTATTTTGGTCTCTCCTCCATATGTCTGTGTCACGGTCATCTCCAAAAAGTCTGTGTTACGAATGCCACTCGAGTCCTTTGACATCCTCAAGAAAGAAACGATCTGGTAAAGTGAAGTAGTGTCTATGCTCAGATCTTCTCGTCAGTCATCTCCAGGAACTGAGCGTAAACATCCCTTGAACACTCCCCTTTTTGGTTGAACAGAAACTTGTAGTAGCTGCCATCAGCACAAATAGCTGGAGGAGGGTTGGAGGAAAGTTAGTCACAACAGTTCTGCAAGTCATATCAGTAAATGATTGATTAGTCACAGCACATGCATGTTACAGGCCTATGAATACAGGATTTAAAACAACATGACCTCTTGTTTAAAGTGTGCATTTAATGCACTTCCCTCTACCTATAACAGCGTTGGGTTCTGTTCCAAAGGCACAGACACAGGGCGAACCGGACAGGACCTGGAACTTGGAGAAACTCCATTTGGAGCTGAAATACTTGGGGAGAAAACTGGCCGATGCCAAGCTGTGGTAAAAGAGGGTTTGAGGACTGTTAACATTGTTTGCAATAAAACACTCAGCATAAATACCAGATCATAAAAAGTTGATGATTTCCACTAAAACATTCAGTGTGCTCGAACACAAACCTGGACTGCTTGTTCTTTTTGGGATCCTCTGCAGCAAATATGTGGACTGTGCCATGGTCACTCGATACGCAGATAAGAGAGGCATCTTGGTTGAAATTGATGCTGAAATAGAAATACACTCTGTTATAAATACACACATATTCCCCTTTACAGTAATACAATAGGATAGCACGTGTGCGGTGGATTACCAGTATATATTGGCAGTTTGCGATCCTCTTCTCAGCTCCTGAATAAGATGACCTGCTGAGGTGTCGAATATTCTGATCAGGGTCCCCTAGAGAGAAGACATTTTCTCCATTAGCCAATCACTGACATGTTCCTTGGCCATTTAGATTAACAAGCAGTGCTGGAATAATCCCAGTGTATCTAGTGGCATGATCAAACATGATCAGGACATTTGCTCTGCGTGTCACAAATAACACAAATGATAAAAATAATGGCAAAATCAACAGTGGCTCTGAACTGACTTTTTCAGATGCCGTGGCTATCCGTGTGCCCTGAAGGTTGAGAGCGATGCAGCACAGAGCTCCTTCATGTGCAGGAATATCCACGGGCTGTTTCTCTGTATTGGCCAGATCTATGATCTGAACGTGTCCGGAGTGAGTGGCTGGGAACGCTAGCAATGAATTGTTGCTGTTTGGGCACAAAACACACAAACCTGCAAAAGACAATCAGAGTTTTCAATTTGTCCTGTAAAGATTAACAGGTATTATTAATGTTTGTGGTTCAGTATCTAAGACCACGGATGAATCGCTACTACACGACTTACCTTTAGGGTTGTAGCATGTTTCAAAGACATGCAGCTGATGAGGATTATGAGTAAATGTGAACACTTTAATCATCGAGTCCAGGACCACCACAATTCTGAAACACAAAACAAACCAGACAAGGACTTTACAAGGAACTTAAAGCGAATCTTTATTCTGTTCCTAATAAATCCTTAAACTAAGGACCAGTTTTGTCAGAAGGTGCCGACTCTGTATTTGTGTGCGCTCTGGAGCTTCAAATGTTTCTAATTTTAATTTGTTTTGAAGCGTTGTACAATCATAGACATGCCTGATGCAACGGCCGATCAGAGGCGTTTAGGTTTTAGTGTGAGCTCACTGAGTTCTGCATATACACCAATCCTCTCATTTTAATCAGAGTAGATATGATGTAAATAAGATTCATAATGCAGTGTGGTCATCTTCATTGATTGTACTGTGAGAGTGAAGAACTACGCATGAAGTGACTGATATCTTCAGGGATTACAAAGGCAGCTCGATTTAGTCGCTTGTAAGTCACTTTGGATAAAAGCGTCTGCTAAATACATAAATGTAATACATTCACAATTTGAACAAAAGTAATGCGGGTAAAATCCACAATAGTGATACCGTCTACTAGAGTAGCTTTAATAAGCATCTACAGTTAGATCCTAAATTAACTCTTTGTCCTATTAATTGTAAGTGTTTTTACCGACTTGCCACTTTATAAAAGCAATGTTTACTCATGTGAAAAATATTTCAAAGCTACATAAATGTTTTGGCATATTTAAGAGTTTATGTGACAGCACTGGAATTGGTGCAGTACCGTGTACCTAGTATTACTAGTATTCTTCTTATTACGATATTTGTCAGTCAATATCAAAGAGTCATTTCTGCATTTGTGATATTGTAACTTTCAATGTTCTCATGCAACTTTAAAGACGAAATGATTCCAGCTTTTTAAAACCAACACATGAAACTAATTTGCCTAAAAAAAGATCTTTATAATATCCTAACAAATATTATACCAAATAATTTAAATGAAGAATGCAACTACAAGAACATACGAGTTCAATACCTGTCCCGGCGAAGCTTCACAGCTTTGACCTCTGTGGAAAACTCAATCTCTATCACAGTCTTTTTCTTCAGGTCATCCCAAATCATCACTAACACAAAGACAGGAAAGATTTACTTCTGAAATAATCTGTGTCAACCAGTTGCAAAATCCAGTAGAACATGCATTAAAAAGAAAATGATGCAATGAAAACCATCAAACAACTGCCATCTGAAAGAGAAATGTACCTTTATTGGGAGGGTACTTTGGTTTCTTCCCGCCTCCTACTAGTGCAAGATAATTGCATCGAAAAAGCATCTCCACGTGACCGACTCCTCCCTCAAGAAACTCTGAGAGACGAGAAGATTAATGAGTCAACAGCTACCGCAACGAAATACTGTCGCTGACAGAGATCCCATAAACTGTGAATGGTGAATGAATAACTATTGCTAAATGCTAATCCTTATGTTTCTAAAAGAGATGTTAACAATGTCAGTCCAGGACTTGATGTGTGTGTCGTCTGTCTGTAACTGCTCTGGAAAAATCATCGTGCATTTATACTAAAAACCTCTGCGAGACAAAAGACAAACATATGTCTTCATGTGATGTGTGTATTTACAGCAAAAATGTGAAGTTGCTAACCTCCACGTATTATTTTATTATTTGTTAACCCATGCTAGAACCGTCTTGTCTTAGCACCTCCAAACATCTGTCAGTCTGTGTCTAGTGAATATCTGCAGCATTTACCATGTCATGTCATTATTAAAATATTACTCACCTTGTTTTTCCTTTTCTTTGAGAGGGTCTGTGTTATACACCCTGAATCCATTTTCCATTCCACATGCAAAACATCCTGGTGGGGGAAAAATATATATTAAGGGAAATACTGGGATATCCTGCTGCTCAACAGTTTCACCTTCAAGAGGACTGTCCTAGAGACGGACTAAACAGACGAAACATCCACATGGTGTCAATAATAAAACCACAAGCCTGTATGTCTACATGTGCTTATGAGAACGAGCTATGAGCATCTGCTCACAAGAATGTACAACAAATGATTTCAGGCACATATACAACTCTGGAAAACAATAGGAGACCACTATAACTTTGTCTTAAATCAGCATCTCTACATGTATGGCAACCTTTCCATTCAAGTGTCTGTTGAATTCCAACACAGGCACACCTAATTCTGCTTAATAAAGAGAGAAGGGTGATCACCTAAACCGAATCTTGTTTAAAAAGGAAACGCATTAAAGGGGTCATATGACGTTGCTAAAAGGAACATTATTTTGTGTATATGGTGTAAATACAATGTGTTTACTCGGCAAGGCTGGAATCGGGTTACATTTGTCTTTGTGAAGGGAACGTGAATCAAGCCATGTACAAGGTTGTCCTGAGAGAAAATGTGCTTCCTTCTGCTCTGACAATGCTCTTCAACTCTGTGGATTGTTGTTTTTTCCTCAGCAGGACAATGCTTCATGCTACACACTACAGCCGGGTCAATCAGGTGCGGATGAAGGACCACCCGATCAAGACCCTGTCATGACCAGCCCAATCTCCAGACCTGAACCCTCACTGATAAGAATGTGATCAATAGGAAGAGGGAAGGTCACAAGCTATCATACAGCCGAGCTGCTGTGTTTGTGCCAGGAGTGGCATAAATTCAACCAACAGTAATGTGACGGACTGCTGGAGAATAAAAGCTGTGATTGAAAAACAGGGTTATTCCACCACATATTGATTTCTGAACCCTTCCAAAGTTAAAACAGTAGTATTGTTGTTTAAAAATTAATATGAACTAGTTTTCTTTGCTTTTTTGAGGTGTGAAAACAGTGCGTTTTTGTTATTTCGACCAGTTGTCATTTTCTGCAAATAATAAAGTCTGGGAGAAATGTAGCCAGTACTTAATAGAATAAAACAAAACGTGTATTTTACTCAAACGCATACCTATACATAGCACAACCAGAGAAACGGATAATTTTGCAGTGGTCTCTTCAGTCCCGAGCTGTATTGATAGAGACGGAGCATGTCAGCACTCTGTGTGATGATGAAAGAGCAGCACTGTTATTCACTATATGACGGGTCTACATGACATCCGGCTATGACTCGGTGTAAATGACTCTGTGCCAGAAAGTTACCTGCATAAATCCTTCGTTTAAACCGGTTACCTTCTTCATTTTCATGGGCTATGCGTCAGCAAATGCTGTTTTTAAAATACAGCTAACGTTAGGTGAGCCCACATTGTAGTATGTTCATTAATTCAGCGCACACACGTAAATTAATAAACTTAAATTACACTTTATAATATACATTTTGTAATACAGTGTTAATCAAGTTCAATGAAATCCAAATATCCATATTCATCTCCTGAAAGTAACATTATAGCAGTTGTAGAGCTAGCGCTGGCATTAGCCTGGCTACATCAGCTGGCAGTCTTTATTTGATAATATGTTGAAATGTGGTCCCTTTTAAGACAGTTGTCGGTCAATTAAAATACCAATAATAAATGACAAAAACCGCTGACAGCAGCCCTAAAAGGAAGACACTCGTGTGACTTCATCTTTATGGCTAACCAGCTGTTCAAGTACGTTAGCTTGCAAAGCAAAACAGTAATCTTGTTTATTAAGTGTGACATATCTTTCAACAAACGTTAGACGTTTGGACTTGCAACATCTAACGTTACATAAAAAACGGATGTGATTTTGATGTCTAACATAACAGTTAACTGGCTTCTGTGATTCTTAAAGGTAACGGTAAGGGTGATGTTAGCTTGCTGTAGCTAATAGTCAACATCTTACCGTGATCCTGGTTAAATCCAGCATAAAGTAATCCATTGCCGTGGGGGTTTGATGGTAATAAATCCATAGTGCTTGGCGTTATTTGGCTAATCTAAATAAAACACGGTAAACCTAATTTAAGGACGGCATTCCTCTGAGAAGGCTAGAGCTGGCAGGCTAATGCTAGGTACACGGGGTTTAACATCATGACTGTCTCTCCAGCCAGGAAATAAGTTGGCAGAGCGCCTGTTGTTCCTCCTTTCTCCAGTTTAAGCGCAGGCTGTGACCACGGATCATACTTCATCTCAATGCAGTAATCCAATTGTTCACGCTTTATGTGGTCTGTTTACTGTCAATAAATCATATACTGCAGAAACATAACTTAGGTAATGTATAAAACGTTACATATCTTACACGGATTTTACAAACTGCTATTGATGTTTTAAAGTAACTTATGAACTTTCTGTGCTGCAATAAAAACGTGGTTTTGCTAAAGGTTTATTCAAACAGAGACGTAAATTATATTGCAGACGATATTAAGAATACACATTTAAAGCGTCTCACATAAATCACCGGTTAAGTATGAAACTCTGTCACTGCAGTGTAGTCGCTGCCCCAGTGGCCTAATGGATAAGGCACTGGCCTCCTAAGCCAGGGATTGTGGGTTCGAGTCCCATCTGGGGTGACTGGTTTTTACTTTTGGGTTTTTAATGAGTATGATTCTGGAGTATTACCGTGCGTTCACACCGCAGGCGGCGAAAGCGTCAAAGTTGCCGGAAGTCATTCATTTTCAATGTGCAGCGAGCGCGGAGTGGTTTGGACGATGAGAGCTGAAATTAGTGATGGACGGATCGATCCTAAAGTATCGATCCCTTTGATACTGATGTTGTATCGAAAGGATCGATCCTCACTTAAAAATTCGATTCTAAAGTGCATTTTTTTAACGACTCATTTTATTTATCAAGAAACTCGGCGCATAAAATAAGCTTCTCAGTGTTAGTCTAATTGTGTTAGATAGCACTAAAGATGTAGTTCTCCTGCTCATTGGAACGATCGGAACACATGCAATTTTAGTATATTTCTGACAGTGTAAACATAAAAAGGCCTATGAAATGTAAAAAAAAATATTGATTATATTATTATTTTAATAATTTAAAAGATCAGTTTAGTTTAGAGGTATGGGTATCGATATCGACGATAGTGGGTTTGAAAATATCGGTATCTGATCGAAAATAAAATAAGAGGTATTGCCCATCCCTAGTTGAAATCTGAGGCACGTTCAAGCTCACACCCAACGTTTTGCTACGGTTTCCGGGTTGAACACACGTTTCCTGGAAACGGTGAGCAACAGGGTTTGAGACATAGACATATATATGTCTATGGTTTGAGATATGTTCTCTCTTGTTTGGTGGGTGTGTCAAAAATGTCAATCAGCAGCAGCATGTATATAAACCACGCGGTATTAAAGAGACCGCTCGCACAATGGGTCCAAGTGAAGTCATTTAATATGTGTCCGCTGCAGCTCGGTGTTTTCACAGATCAAAATAGTGATGTTAGTGACCCAGGGTAGGGTCAGCTGTCCCGTACTGAACTGTGAAAGTTTTCACAGATCAAAATAGTGATGTTAGTGACCCAGGGTAGGGTCAGCTGTCCCGTACTGAACTGTGAAAGTTTTCACAGATCAGAATAGTGATGTTAATGACCCAGGGAAGGGTCAGCTGACCCGTACTGAACTGTGAAAGTTTTCACAGATCAGAATAGTGATGTTAATGACCCAGGGAAGGGTCAGCTGACCCGTACTGAACTGTAAAAGTTTTCACAGATCAAAATAGTGATGTTAGTGACCCAGGGTAGGGTCAGCTGTCCCGTACTGAACTGTGAAAGTTTTCACAGATCAAAATAGTGATGTTAGTGACCCAGGGTAGGGTCAGCTGACCCGTGCACTGAACTGTGAAAGTTTTCACAGATCAGAATAGTGATGTTAGTGACCCAGGGAAGGGTCAGGACTGACCCGTACTGAACTGTGAAAGTTTTCACAGATCAGTATAGTAATGTTAGTGACCCAGGAAGGGTCAGCTGACCCGTACATTACACATCTGAAAGTTTTCACAGATCAGAATAGTGATGTTAGTGACCCAGGGAAGGGTCAGCTGACCCGTACTTACATCTGAAAGTTTTCACAGATCAGAATAGTGATGTTAGTGACTCAGGGAAGGGTCAGCTGACCCGTACTTACCTCTGAACATTTTCACAGATCAGAATAGTGATGTTAGTGACCCAGGGAAGGGTCAGCTGACCCATACTGAACTGTGAAAGTTTTCACAGATCAGAATAGTGATGTTAGTGACCCAGGGAAGGGTCAGCTGACCCGTACTGAACTGTGAAAGTTTTCACAGATCAAAATAGTGATGTTAGTGACCCAGGGTAGGGTCAGCTGTCCCGTACTGAACTGTGAAAGTTTTCACAGATCAGAATAGTGATGTTAATGACCCAGGGAAGGGTCAGCTGACCCGTACTGAACTGTGAAAGTTTTCACAGATCAGAATAGTGATGTTAATGACCCAGGGAAGGGTCAGCTGACCCGTACTGAACTGTAAAAGTTTTCACAGATCAAAATAGTGATGTTAGTGACCCAGGGTAGGGTCAGCTGTCCCGTACTGAACTGTGAAAGTTTTCACAGATCAAAATAGTGATGTTAGTGACCCAGGGTAGGGTCAGCTGTCCCGTACTGAACTGTGAAAGTTTTCACAGATCAAAATAGTGATGTTAGTGACCCAGGGTAGGGTCAGCTGTCCCGTACTGAACTGTGAAAGTTTTCACAGATCAGAATAGTGATGTTAATGACCCAGGGAAGGGTCAGCTGACCCGTACTGAACTGTGAAAGTTTTCACAGATCAGAATAGTGATGTTAATGACCCAGGGAAGGGTCAGCTGACCCGTACTGAACTGTAAAAGTTTTCACAGATCAAAATAGTGATGTTAGTGACCCAGGGTAGGGTCAGCTGTCCCGTACTGAACTGTGAAAGTTTTCACAGATCAAAATAGTGATGTTAGTGACCCAGGGTAGGGTCAGCTGACCCGTACTGAACTGTGAAAGTTTTCACAGATCAGAATAGTGATGTTAGTGACCCAGGGAAGGGTCAGCTGACCCGTACTGAACTGTGAAAGTTTTCACAGATCAGTATAGTAATGTTAGTGACCCAGGGAAGGGTCAGCTGACCCGTACTTACCTCTGAAAGTTTTCAGAGATCAGAATAGTGATGTTAGTGACCCAGGGTAGGGTCAGCTGTCCCGTACTGAACTGTGAAAGTTTTCACAGATCAGAATAGTGATGTTAATGACCCAGGAAGGGTCAGCTGACCGTACTGAACTGTGAAAGTTTTCACAGATCAAAATAGTGATGTTAGTGACCCAGGGTAGGGTCAGCTGTCCCGTACTGAACTGTGAAAGTTTTCACAGATCAGAATAGTAATGTTAGTGACCCAGGGAAGGGTCAGCTGGCCCGTACTGAACTGTGAAAGTTTTCACAGATCAGAATAGTAATGTTAGTGACCCAGGGAAGGGTCAGCTGACCCGTACTTACCTCTGAAAGTTTTCACAGATCAGAATAGTAATGTTAGTGACCCAGGGAAGGGTCAGCTGACCCGTACTGAACTGTGAAAGTTTTCACAGATCAGAATAGTGATGTTAGTGACCCAGGGTAGGGTCAGCTGACCCGTACTGAACTGTGAAAGTTTTCACAGATCAGAATAGTGATGTTAGTGACCCAGGGAAGGGTCAGCTGACCCGTACTGAACTGTGAAAGTTTTCACAGATCAGTATAGTAATGTTATTGACCCAGGGAAGGGTCAGCTGACCCGTACTTACCTCTGAAAGTTTTCACAGATCAGAATAGTAATGTTAGTGACCCAGGGAAGGGTCAGCTGACCCGTACTTACCTCTGAAAGTTTTCACAGATCAGAATAGTGATGTTAATGACCCAGGGAAGGGTCAGCTGACCCGTACTGAACTGTGAAATTTTTCACAGATCAGAATAGTGATGTTAGTGACCCAAGGAAGGGTCAGCTGACCCATACTGAACTGTGAAAGTTTTCACTGATCAGAATAGTGATGTTCATGACTCAGAGAAGGGTCAGCTGACCCAAATTTGCATATCTTTGAAAATATTTGTATATTTTAAATATATTTAAAAAACATACAAAAAATGTAAACAGACAAATTGCTATATTTCCTTAAATAACATATATTTACCAATATTTAGGTAAATAAAACATACATCAAATATATAATAATAAATATATATTAAATATATAATACATAATTAATATATTTTTTTAATTAAAAAAAATATATTTACTTATATTTTCTACCAATACGTCTTGGGCCATTTTTTTATTTTATTTTTTATGTATTTTAAATACAGAAATATATATTTTTAAAAGCATTTGACAGTCGAACAAAATGCATTTTCTTGCCCCTGAAAACCCATTTAGAACTATACTTTGGTATGTAAAGGTTGAAACTAAATTTATTTATTTTATATACAAAATATTTTTCATTGAGCTTCTTTGTTTGCAACATATTTAACATATATGTCATATATGTTTCTGGCTAAAACAAATATTGACTAGCCTATATATTTTTAGCATTATGGCCCGTTATTCAACAGCGCCATATAACATTGTTATATAAGAAAAGGGGCCAGAGCAAAAGAGAAACACTGCCACGCGATAAAATGCAATTGTGAAAGTTTTCACAAATCGAACTCGAGCTAAAAACAATATTTTTTTTATTCCAGCCGTCTGCGTGTTTATTGGCAGTAGACGTTTAAACATGAATAACGCCTATTTTCACTTTCCTTATATCGGACTTACCAAGGGGTCTGTGGACAAAAGCTTTTCTGTGAAAAAATTCACAGATCAAGCTGGAGAAGATGACACTGGTTTCAGTCTTCCAAGTGTCCAATTTTTTGAGCTATAGCCATTATAAAATTAAGGGTACCTACAGAAAAAAAAACTGATTTCGGCCCGGAGGACACTGTCATATGAATTCACAAATCATGGAGAATGTCATTCAGTATTATTTGCATGTCTATGACAGCGCACAGCGTATTTATAGCCAAAACAAATCTGAATATCGAACCGCAAACTATCTTTACTGCGGTAGTTTACCCAAGTACTTGATTGGGATGTTCTGTTTTATTCTGCATGGCAAGGGCAGTGACGGTAACATCGAGTGTATTTTGCAGTATTAATCACGTATTTATACCGATTTCATCAGGCTCCGAAGATTCTTCAAAAAGAACACAAAGAATGGCCTTCTCAGCTGCCATAGTTTCAACACTTGCGTCATCAGAACAGGGTGTTCAACGCACCACCGTTTCCGTTTAATAATCGTTTTGCACCGTTTTTCGGGGCTAAACGCAGGCCAGGTCATCTTTATGGTAATGAGCTATGACGCGGTTCGGCGACAACCAATCGGATGTAGAAGTCCATCGCTTGAGAGCATTCCAGAGAACTCAGTCCTGTAAACTTTGGTTCCGACCACATTAGTTCCCAAGCTTTGCTTTTCAGCGGGAATGCAATTAATTTCTGCAAAACAACATCGATTTGACCAATTACATTAAGGCAACACTTTAACCAGGACAGTTTGTAATGTAGGCTGCGCACAAATGTACGTTAATGTTAATTAAAGACCAAGGCTAGTAAACTATTATATCGTTTACAGTCTCCTATAAACTATATACTATATAATTGTTAAATTCTTTCACTCGATCAATTTCTTACTTTCACATTTAAAATATTCCACGAGGTTAACTTCTAACCGGATCATTTAAATACAAGACAAGCGTTTTATCTACGTCAGAGCGTCCACTACAGCGTTGCTGGCAGGGCGGCCAGGGCGTGAATTTGGACGCTCTCGCCGGCGGCGGCATGAACGGACAGTATGAGAAGGAGCAGAGTGTTACATATCCGATATTTTCAGGCTGTATAACAGGTGGTTCCATGGTGTAATGGTTAGCACTCTGGACTCTGAATCCAGCGATCCGAGTTCAAATCTCGGTGGAACCTACCTTTATTGTTCACTCATGTTGTCTGAAGAAAATAATTTATACACATAACTCGTGTCTTCATAAGTATTCTACACACACCTTTAAGGACCAGTAAGCGCGCATCTGATACTAAAGCGGATCTCACCCGGATGTTTTCGTCACACGCGCATGTCCTAGATTTTCAACATGGCGGCGACCGCGGTTACCAGGTTATGTTTCTTACAGCTGCATACACTGTCATGCTCGAGGAATATATGTCGTAATTTAGTAACTGTAGGCCTATTCGGTAGTGATAAAACACGACCGAGACGCTTAACAGACAATAGTTATTCCCACATAATACAAGCGTCGCATTGTACACAGGTGAACATGATTTTATTTCCTCCATAATGCAAAAACATAATTTGTGTATTTTTCTCACGATTATCCTTGATGTGCTGTGCTGTACCGCTTAAACACATTGTCATGTTTTATCTCAGGACGATAGGCTCTCGCGCGTCCCGGTCGGTAAGAAGTTCAGGATTCAGACACAGCATATCTGACTGTAATAAACCGACTCAAATCAGCTCATCAAACTCTCGTCTCTTCTAGATAAACTGAAGATAACATACAGTCGGAGCAGCGGACCCGGCGGTCAACATGTCAATAAGGGTAAACGGCGTTATAGTCCGGTTGTAACAATCTCGTCTTCCTTGGAGGTTTTCTGCAGCAGTTGCTGTATGGCAAGCCGGTTGAACATTATTAACAAGTTATTATTTTAGATATCTGAAGAACTAGTACTTAATACTTATTCATTAACTAGTGCTTATTCATTTGATACTGTCGTGTTGTTTTTCTTTTATTGTATTTTATTTACTCAATATGGTGTTATTTTACTTAAAATATGATGTATGTTCAAGAATGTGATCCACAAACTGATCAATATGTTGAAGTATTCCAATCTATTAGGCAGTACTAGTGTTTTACAATGAAGTGTATTAGTGAACTTGAATAACCCTATGAACTTTGGGTAATGCCCAAAATATGACATATTCATATAAACAGGTTTTGAAGTGTCTCATGAGACTGCTGCTCAAGGTTTTTCTCATGAGACTGCTGCCCAAGGTTATTTAAAACAAAGGGCTGATTTAGCCAAAGATGCCACCCTTAAAGATGGACCAGGTGCGCTAATAGATTAACTGTAGCAAACCAGAAAAGCGTAGCTGATAAAAAAACGGAACTCCCATGTTTGGGCGGTGCAACAGGTATAAAATGGATGAGCGGGCAGACAGAGATTCAGACATTGCGGGCCCGCTGTCTCGGCTTTGTTATTCTGATAGTAAAGTCTAATTTTGACATCTGGAACTCCTGTTTTCTTGAGCCTCATTGACTACATTGAAGAAATCCATCCTTTGCTCTTTTTGCTACGACAATACTAGCAGGGGCACCGCTATGGTGTGGGCCCACTGAACAGCATATTTCTATATAATAATATATAGAATATATTATTATTTCTATATAATGCAAGCATTAAGCATCAAAAGTAGGTATTTGAAATAAAGTCAGTATTTCATTTTGTCACTTTATATTTTGTAATATTCATCTGTAGTCAATACGAAAGCAGACGTCCGTTTCCATGTGCAAACAGCAGATTGGATTCCAGAAGAAGTTAGGCGAGAGATTCTCTTAAAAGTAAGCGTAACCTCTTCAGTAAGTCCTATAATAACAAACACGTGTGTATCATGCACTGCTCAAGGCATGAATTCTTGTGACAACAGAATAAAACACGCGTCAACAAAGCTGGAGAGTTAATTGTGACCTCGGAGATTAGCAGAAGCCAACAGAGAAATCTAGAAGACTGTCTTCAGAAGATCTCAGAAATGATTGCTGAAGCCAGTCAGCAGAAACCAGAGCCTTCTGAGGAGGATATCGCCTTGAGAACTCATAGGTTAGAATTCATGAATCAAAACTGTGATTAAAAAGCATTACAAATGCAACATGATTTTAACAAAAATCTGTTTTGTGTGTGCAGATTAGAGAAAAGAAATTTGGAAAGACTTAAACAGAAGAAATTGCATGCGGCAACAAAGCAAACAAGACGAGTTGACTTTGACTGAACCCAAAACATGAGTGTTTGTTCTCTATTTAAATTTGATATAAACATTGCAAAATGACACTGTGAATGTGGTGTGTTCTTTTGCTGAATATAGTGTATAGCACATACTGAAGTACGTTCCAGATTGCTTTAATCGACATAGGAATTAAATAATTAATGAAATACTATTGTAGTGCATTTAATTAGAATTAAGCTATTTGTGACACTGGAATTTGCTCATCCAGTTCACTTGCCATTCATAAATGTGACAAACTTATTAGGGATTAAAATATGTGTAAACTATTATTTGTCACATAATAAATGAACATTGTCAGAAATGATTAGTAGTTTTGGAGTGGGGATAGTAATAAAAAAAAGTCTAGCAGAGGATGGTTTCGATCCATCGACCTCTGGGTTATGGGCCCAGCACGCTTCCGCTGCGCCACTCTGCTGCACTTGAACGACAGACAGCCAGATCTGCTAATATGCGATAAATGGACATTACCCAGAGCGATAAATGGACATTCATGGGTTATGGCATCCCTGAATTTATATGACGTTCTAAAATAAAAATTAGCTGTTTTCAAATTAAATTTTTGTTGGTGTATTTTTGTGTAAAAGGAAGAATTAAAAAAAGCGACCACGAAGGGACTCGAACCCTCAATCTTCTGATCCGAAGTCAGACGCCTTATCCATTAGGCCACGCGGTCGACGCAAACGAAATTTGACCACTAACTGTTTTTACTTTACGCTACTATCTAACATTAGTCCGTTTTCATATAACGTCAACGTTACCATTGAATGTCATTTAATTAGGCATCTAGCAATTAAACGTACATTTATCAATGATCACTGGTGATCGATTCTACATGCAGAAATTCTGCTCTGTAAAGTAACGCGTCACAACCAGATTGACCAGTTAACGTTAGTTTCTGTTAGTAAACATAGTGACGTATGTATGTGGGCGGAGCTTAGTTGGAAAGATTCCTCTGACCGCTTCACTAACACTAGCTATGAAGTCTGTTAGCTTGTTTTTTTTAACAATAACTGGAGAAATTCCGATTTAATCTGCACTCACTGTCCGGGACTACGACTGTTATTTGAAAAAGTTAACTTTAACGGACGAAACCAGATTGGCCGACCCGCACACACTTTTACTCAAAGAATAGACGATCTGATGTTTAGATCATGTTTAACGTGTAAAGACAAACTCACCGTGTCAATATCTAGTCATGAAGATGTATATATATTTCGATTTCAGCAGGCAACTATTTGTACAGCTACCGTTACATTATTATTCCAGCCACAATTAATCACAACAATGTATATACAATTACACATGATTAAGCAGCATATAAATAGTCAGTTTATTGTTTTACACACATGCACACAGACATTTCATACATGACAGTGAGATGCATAAAACATCTTTAGACGCGTCCATAACAACTAAAGACAATACTTCACTTAACCTTTTTTTGATAAGAAGCATTTTATACCATCATTTTTGTCCAGTCCGCTCGTTTTATCGCGTTTAACCACATCTGTAGTCGTTTTTTTGTTGTTGTTGGAGCCTACAACATCGATTCGAGCAGCCAACATCACAACAAAATGATGTTTTAAGCTCCGTGTGTAGACGAATCTGCGCTGTGTTGAATGGGCCGCCTCCAGATTTCGCTTTGCATCCAGCTAGCGCTGTGACGTAACCGTGACGTCACCCTAAAAGGGTCCATTAATCACTCTTTTGATCAAATCGGTCAAACAGATGAAAACTATTCACGGTTCGTTTGATTCATTCGGACGGTTGGTTCACGTTCACTCACCCTGGATAGTTGGTAGCGCTTTCTCACATGGCAATAGTAAGGATTAAATAAAACAAAAAGAGTGCTTGCTGAGGTGATATTACCAACAACCATAGTTGCTTTTCTGTTATGTAAAAAAATATATAACATAGTAGCCTTGAACATAACTTGCGAGTGTCTTCTGTCAACGATGAAGCAACTCTTTATTACATGTGCAGCTTGTAAACGCCTCACTGCAGGTAAAGCTGATTTATATCCAAAAACAGTATCAAAAACTGAGGATCAGTTCTGGGGATATTGCTGAAAAAGAGCACTGTGTGGTCTGTGTTAGTGTTCAGTTGAGGGAAACAATAATTAAAACAAATATATTCTTATTTTTACGTTTAAAACTGTACAACTTCAAAAAAGAAGAGTTTTTTATTATTCATAACTGCAATAAGTTTTGTACAGACTGAACTTTTGACATAAAACAATACTGTTATTCGTTGTCAAAATAGCCACAAAAAACTTTTCAAAAATAAAGAAACATTAAAAATTACAAAGAGGGAATAGTTTGTATAGACTGTGTATGTTGTTAATAAGTTAAAGAGTCAATGTGTTTGTTTGTTTTTTGTTGGTTTTTGGTGTTTTATTTAATTTTTCAAGCTTTTTCTACTGGAAACAGGTTACCAAATCAATTACTTAAACCATGAACAACAAGACACTCTTTATATACTTCAAATTAAGTTCAATGTAATTTTGTTACAAAAGCAATATCAGTGCTTATCAGCCAGTCTCTGAAGTAGAGCGATAATGGTGTCCTGCTTGGATGAGATCAACTCCAGAGCCGTCGCCATCCTCCCCATCGCATCAGCCATGGCCCGTGCTGATTTTTCCTTGCGTCTCTCACGCGCATCTGCCTTGCGCTGGTGCTGCTCGTCCAAACGGATGCGCTCGTCTTGAGCGGTGAGGAAACTGCGAAGAAGTACGGTGCGTTCCTCAGCTTGCCCCTGCTGCTGAGCTACACGAGAGCCCATGGAGTTGAGCCGAAGATGGCGCAGCCTCCGCTTCAGCGGCTGATGGTTCACCAGTGAAACTGGCTTTGGTGAAAGGGAGGGCAGAGGCCTCTCTGTGCTACAAGAGGGGCTGGGGTTTAATTTTGGGGTAACTTTGCACAGCACTGGAGATGTCACCAGTGTAGGGATCTGGGGAGATGTTGTGATGATTCCAGTGGGAAGGAGACACGAGGCGGCCATTGCAGCCACCGGCATGCTGTTAGACGCGTGGTCCTCTGATCTTACACCTGCTTTGGCTGTGGTTGCAAATCCAACAAGAGTGGCTGAAGCAGGGCCTCTCTGAGCAAATTTAGTCTTTCCTAATATATTATCCATCATCTGTAATGAAAAAAAAGATTATTCAATCATTAACCACTGTAATTCCACCATCATATGTCCATGATTTTCCTCCTGATATCAGTATTTATATGCATTTAACTTTTAAATTTGAGTTTTCATAAATGTAAGATTATTCAGGTATTTAAGGTAGTACCTCTGTGTGTTCCTGTGGCTCAGTGGTAGAGCATTGCGTCAGCAGTGCAAAAGGTTATGGGTTCGATTCCCAGGGAACACACATACTAATGAAACATGTATAACCTGAATGCACTGTAAGTCGCTTTGGATAAAAGCGTCTGCTAAATGCATAAATGTAAATGTAGTACATTTCAGTATTTCTATAAGGGGAGGTATTTCTATTCAGTGTTAAAGTGATAGTTCACTCAAAAATTGAAAACTACCCCATGATACCCCTAAAGCCATCATAGAATAATATCCGAGTTATATTACATAATGTCCTGGCTCTTCCAAGTTGTATAATGACATTGAATGGGGTTTAAGTCCAATAAAACTGCATATATTCATCATAAAAGTGCTCCACACGGCTCCAGGGGGTTAATAAGAGACAATGCATTTGTGTAAGAAAATAAATATTATTCAAACTTAATAAATCGTAATCTCTAGTTTCCGCTAACTGTTGTACGTACGTACACTACAAAGTTTGGGGTAAACATTTTTTTGGGTGAACTATCCCTTTAATTTTATGGCTTCTTCAAACTTTCTTGAAATGGGAATGCTTGGAGCAGCAAACAATATGATAATAACAGGCTGGAAGTTTAAGAAATCAATAGGTATATTTAATGTAAAAGAAATAAACATGCATGCCCACAAGCTCTTACTTCGAAGTACTCCCATGAGGTCTTTGTTTGGCCTCCACACAACGAGCTGCGATCTTTGACTCTCTTGTATGTAACAATGAGGTTATTCCATTTGCGGCGAATCTTCTCTACAGGTAAGGAGTGACCGTGGCTTTCCAGTTCTTTCTGAACGCTCTGGAAGAGAAGCGAGCGCTCGCGTGAGCTGTAAACATCCCAGCACCTCTGCATCGCTTCGATCAGGTGCACGATGGCACCGTGGGTGAACTCAGAAGATGTGGAAACCGCTTCAATCCCTCGGACACCTGACAATTTTGTGGACATTGTTTAGAGGCTTCAACACATTATCAAATCAACTCAAAACATTTCATTTTTCACGTAAACTACAAACAATCAGCATGTTATTTTGAAAAACAGCCAGTGTTGGGAAGGTTACTTTGGAAATGTAATAGGTTACAGAGTACAATGTAATAAGTAGTGTAACTCAGTGTAATTGAAATGTAATAAGTAGTGTAACTATTTCAATTACTTCATTAAAGTAGTGTAACTGATTACATTAGATTAGTTTTCTAAACGTCTAACAAATGTTTTCAACTGTTGATCATTTTAAAGCGGGCAGATTTAATCTTTCAGTAGTACTTCATCATTTGAATTAAGATTATAAAAAAATATTTTAAAGCACAAACACCACAAAATTAGACTTTAGCACCTATTTTTACTTTGAGATCATTGAGGTTAAATACAGATTTAAAATCATAACAAGAAACAGTTTAATATCTACGGTACTGTTTTTGAAACCAGATGTTTGTATAGTTATGACAGGGAAACATGCTAACAATGCTTTGGAAAAAACAGGTTATCTGAAAAAATTATGTACATCAACCGAATATGAAATAAAACAGTTATCGAATAAGCATGTGTCCTATTCTCTGTCCTAAACTCCTGAAACATTGGCATCTCATATTTTAGAGCAGTCAATGCAACTTGAGAAAGTAACCAAGCAAATCTGTAAGTGTGTGATAATATTCAGATGTAAGCCCTTTTGTACTGTAACAAATTACAGTTACATTTATTTTGTAATTACCTTACATAATTCCGTTACATGTAACTAGTTGAAAACAGCTGATGTTACAGCTGGACGTTATTTCATGGTTTAGTCTTTTACAAGTAAGAAAAGGTTCCATAACTACTCACCATGTGGGACTTTGCTGTCTCTGTTGTTAAAAATAGGTGAAGATGATAACGCACTGTTAACACTGATGGGATCTGAGCACAAATACAATGCAGAACATGAAATATCTCTAGAAACATTGATGCTGCTGCAGCTGTAAAGGTGTTTTAATGAAACACTATCCCTTAACAATCTCAAAAATTACTGCTAGGTCTTGAAAGGTTTATTTTATGCTCAACAATTAATTTCTATGTGAAGAAATCAATTCGTTCGAGTCAGCACAGAGACTTAATAGAGACCAAACAGTAGCCAAGTTTACTGAAAGAGGGGAAATGCAGTCAAATACTTGAACAGCTGAAAAACAGTCAACATGTATTAAGACTCACTCGTGAAAGCAAGCGATAATAACACTCACAGAGTAAAACATGAGCCGGGGCCTCGATCCGCTCGCCCTGCTGTGATGATGCTCGCGCAGTCGAGTCGCCGGTAACGTTAGACGTGAGGTCACCGCATAACGGCATGCAAGCAGCTGCAGACGGCTCGTTTTTCAGAGGTGTGCCCATCATTGCGCTGCATCAAAGCGCGCGTGAGAAACACTGACGATAGCAGACGCGCTAAACCCTGTGTAGTAACACGGTTTATAAAGTTTCACAACTTTCCTGAGCAGAGATCACTAAAATCCCGCTCGGATTTGGAGCTGATTTCAGAATACTATCACGGAATTTGTAGATAGAACTGAATGGCCAGCGCAATCCGAACGACGATGTCTAAAGATTTAAGATCAAGTGTAATGGCTGCGCTCCTCACAGTGTAACTGCGCAACTCTGCTGCGTTTGCGTGACACGCCATTGGCTGCTGGTCGCCTGCGTCATACGCAGATCTGCAGACGCACATCGCAGACGACGACTCAACGCACCGTACGAGAAACGCAGCTGTTTGATTCTGTTAGTCAGCCATACTGCCACATTTTAAATCGCTCCTGGTGAAGTCACATTAGTTTGCGGGGATCGCAGTGAGTTCTGTCAGGTTGTTAATAATCATAATTGTAATATTGATCAGTTTAACCCAGATATTCTTAATAGGAATCACGCTTTTGAGCCACACTGTATATCTTCTATTTATTTGGTATAAATGAATAAAACATGATATTGTTTTGTGGTTTATTTGACGCACTATATGAGACCTAATGATAACCAATATCACCACCAGATGGTGCTGTGGACAACTGAATCAAAAATGTACTCGTGTTTTCTCTGATATCCATTAATTACACAGCGAAATGATAATTACCTACTGTACTAAATAACTGCTTATGGTGTTTAATTTCATTATGCTCAACTAGCACAAAACATGTCATAAAAGAAGTGTGTTTTGTTTTCATAAACCTATTTGTTTTCACTAATTATGGATGTACCAGGATTAGTAAATTTAGTTGCCTGCTGGAGTGATATTAGATTAGTTAGGTACGCAGGAGCTAAACCATTTACTTTTACTTTACTTTTTAGTCATTTAACAGACGCTTTTATCCAATTACAAACAAAAAAGGTAACTAAAACTATAAGTTAAAACTCTATAAATATTATATATATACATTTAAGAAAATGGAGAACGTAAATAAAATGAGAAATGCATACAACAACATTTCAAAACTAAACATTTAAAAGAAAACAAAAAATAAAGCTAAAAACAATTCACAATATTAAAACAACAAAAGGTATGAGTATAATAATGATTCTAACATGACTCTAAGCCAAACACCCATATATATATATATATATTTCATTTCCATGTAGTATGTTGAAGTAACGTTACTAAAATAACTCCAATGTATTAAAACTAAAACTAAAGAAAATACCTATAAAGACATAATAAATTCATACATAATTTAGGGCCTTATATGTAAGTAATAATATTTTGTAACTGATACGGAACTGAATAGGTAGCCAGTGCAGAGACTGTAAAATTGGAGTAATATGATCATATTTTCTTGACCTGGTAAGGACTCTAGCCGCAGCATTTTGTACTATCTGTAGCTTGTTTATTGAAGATGCAGGACAAGCACCTAGCAGTGCATTACAATAGTCTAGTCATGAATGCATGAACTAACTTTTCTGCATCAGAAACACTTAACATGTTCCGTACACTCTTAAAAATAAAGGTGCTTCACGATGCCATAGAATAAACTTTTTTGTCTAAATGGTTCCATAAAGAAGCTTTAATATCTGAAGAATCTTTCTGTTTCACAAAAGGTTATTTATTTGAGGGGAATGAAGGTTCTTCAGATTATAAAAAGTTAAGGAAGCGATGGTTCCTTTGACTGAATGGTTCTTTGTGGAACCAAAAATGGTTCTTCTATGAATCTATGGCATCGCTTGAAGAACTGTTTGAAGCAAATTTATTTTTAAGAGTGTAGCTTGGAAATGTTTCTAATTGTAATTAATACAATTAATTGTTTCTATTTTAATGAATGAAAATATTCATTGCATTTTATTATATATACAGGTATATCTAAAAAAAAAAATTGAATATCGTGAAAAAGTTCATTTTTTTTCTTGTAACTTATTTCAAAAAGTGAAACTTTCATATATTTTAGATTCATTACATGTAAAGTAAAACACTTCAAACATTTTTTTGCTTTAATTTTGATAATTAGAGCTTACAGCTCATGAAAGTCAAAAATCAGTATCTCAAAATATTAGAATATTTACATTTGAGTTTCAATAAATGACCATCCATACAGTATAAATTCTGGGTATCTCTTGTTCTTTGAAACCACAATAATGGGGAAGACTGTTGACTTGGCAATGGTCCAGAAGACGATCATTGACACCCTCCACAAAGAGGGTAAGTCACAGAGGGTCATTACTGAAAGGGGGGGCTGTTCAAGGAGTGTTGTATGAAAGCATATTAAATGGAAAGTTGACTGGAAGGAAGAAAATGTGCACAAGCAACAGGGATGACCGCAAGCTTGAGAATACTGTCAAGCAAAGCCGATTCAAACACTTGGGAGAGCTTCACAAGGAGTGAACTGAAGCTGGAGTCAGTGCATCAAGAGTCACCACGCTCAGACATCTTCAGGAAAAGAGTTACCAAGCCACTTCTGAAACAGAAACATCGTCAGAAGCATCTTACCTGGGCTAAGGAGAAAAATAACTGTTGCTCAGTGGTCCAAAGTCCTCTTTTCAGATGAAAGTACATTTTGCATTTCATTTGGAAATCAAGGTCCCAGAGTCTGGAGGAAGAGTGGAGAGGCACATAATCCATGTTGCTTGAAGTCCAGTGTGAAGTTTCCACAGTCAGTGATGATTTGGGCTCCATGTCATCTGCTGGTGTTGGTCCACTGTGTTTTCTGAAGTCCACAGTCAACGCAGCCATCTACCAGGACATTTTAGAGCACTTCATGCTTTCTTCTGCTGACAAGCTTTATAGAGATGCTGATTTCATTTTCCAGCAGGACTTGGCACCTGCCCACACTGCCAAAGGTACCAAAAGCTGGTTCAATGACCATGGTATTACTGCTTGATTGGCCAGAAAACTCGCCTGACCTGAACCCCATTGAGAATCTATGGGATATTGTCAAGAGGAAGATGAGAGACACCAGACCCAACAATACAGATGACCTGAAGGCTGTTATCAAAGTAACCTGGGCTTCATTACACCTGAGCAGTGCCACAGACTGATCACCTCCATACCACGCCGCATTGATGAAGTAATTCATGCAAAAGGAGGCCCAACCAAGTATTGAGTGCATAGAAATGAACATACTTTTCAGAAGCCTGACATTTCTGTTTAAACTAATCTTTTTTATTGATCTTATCTTATGTAATATTATAATTTTCTGAGACACTGAATTTTGGGTTTTCATTATTTGTAAGCCGTAATCATCAAAACGTCAAGAAATAAAGGCTTGAAATACTTCACTCTATGTGTAATGAATCAATATAAAATATGGGTTTCACTTTCTGAAATGAGTGGCAAAACATATTGACCTTTTTCATGATAATCTATTTTTTAGATGTACCTGTATATATATATACATATATTAGCATAACATAATGTCTTATATATATATATATTAAACCAAGCATTTTGTCATGTCCCTGAGACACTTCACTGAGTTTGTTCTTAAAATTAGTAACAAAATGAGCATGCAAGCATTTATTTGTGTTCCTTTCTTGTAAACATTTTTTTTTTTTTAAATGCAAGATATTTTATAAAAACAGACTTTATAGTGATGTCCATCAGTCTGTGCTCAACCCAGTCACACTAACTGTACACCCATAATAATTTAGACCACTCATATGTCACATACTTTACCAGAAATGGCATCATTCAGGTGCAGAAAAGGGTTAGTAGTATCATGATTTTAGTCAGGGGGTACTTTCAAGCTTAACAACTCAATCCCGTCTCATAAAAGTAAGATGGAAAATGATTATTTTTCAACATTTTATTTTAGTGCTATATAGGGTCCACTCTCTCTACATGAGGAGCAGTGGCCATTTTGAGAGAAAAACCACAACCCCGTCGCATATATATGTATTTCTCATTGAGTTGTGAACTTGTGACAGCGTTGAGTTATTTCCTTCATTTATTAATAGTTTAAATAAAAAAATAAGTCTTAGTTTCAGTAAATATGGGCTATAGCTACATTTACCAAAATCATGAAAACTCATATTTTGGTTATAAATAGAATATAAATAGATAAATAGAATATAGAATAGGTATTGATATATTTTTATGTAATATGTCAACTTAAACTTTGACGAGTATCATGCATCAGAAATTGCACCCACATTTGCAGCAGAAAGACTGTTGACCCGGAAAGAAGGGGATGATATGAGAGAGAAACAAAACCAAAAATTAAAATTGAAGGCAATGTATCAAAATGAGTTACAGACTAATTTATAGAAACTAAATTATTATTATTATTATTATTATTATATTTTTATTATTATTATTGTTGTTGTTGATATTATTATTATTATTATTATTATATTATTATTATTATTATTGTTGTTGTTGTTGTTGATATTATTATTATTATTATTATTATATTTTTATTATTATTATTATTGTTGTTGTTGATATTATTATTATTATTATTATTATTATTATTATATTTTTATTATTATTATTATTATTGTTGTTGTTGATATTATTATTATTATTATTATTATTATTATATTTTTATTATTATTATTATTATTATTGTTGTTGTTGTTGATATTATTATTATTATTATTATGCTCAGCATTGGTCAATAAGCCTAAGATAATAACTACAGCAGACAAGACAAAGATCAAGATAGTAGTAAATGGAGAGGAGATAGAGGTAGTAGACAGCTTCACCTTCCTGGGCTCCACAGTGGATAGAGATGGTGAATGCACTCCTGAAATCAAATGGAGAATGGCAATGGGACGTGGTGCAATGGTGGACATGGCCCGAATATGGAAAAACAAGGACATCAGCCTCACCACCAAATGCAGATTAGTAAATGCAATTGTCTTCGCAATAGCTACGTATGGATGCGAGACCTGGACGCTCAAGAAGGTTGACAGGAGGAGAATAGATAGATGCACTTGAACTTTGGTGCTGGAGATGACTGATAAGGATTCCATGGTCAGCAAGGATCACCAACCAAGAGATATTAGACCGAATCAAACCATGGACGTTACTGAAAACAAGAGTCACTGAGCAGAAGTCATTGTATTTCGGGCACATCATGCGGAGCCAGTCCCTGGAGAAGGACATCATGCTAGGGCTGGTAAGTGGAAAGAGGGGGAGAGGTCGCCCAAGAACCCGTTGGCTAGATACCATCGGAAAATAAACCGGAATGACTGTAAGGCAATTAAAGGAAATCACCTGGGATCGTACCACCTGGAGAGCCATGATTCATCGAGTGACCGAGAGTCATGTAGACTGAACGAAGATAGAGAGAGAGCTCAGCATCGTTTGGCAAACAAAAGTTTGGGCATATTATAGTGCTGTGTACACTATACAATACAGATATACATTCTTCAATTCAGAAGTGGATTGTTCTGTAAAACACAAACACTCTTCTAAATACAGACACATGTTACTGTCATATTGTTTCTTCTTGATCTCCATCGGTCTGTTGACAGAAATGTGATTGGTGCAGAATCTTACCTGTTTACACCAGTCCTGGTTATTCCTATAACTGGGCTCATGTATAGATTATGGGCATGTTAGCATGTAAGCGACAAGTTTATCCAGTCATGTCATTCAGTGCTGGATAATCTGTCCTCCCTTTTCCCAAGAGCCAACGAGTAGCCCGGATACAGAGGACAGGTTCCCATGGCATTATCTCTCCTCTCCTCTCAATATTCTGTCTGCAGTATAAAGCAGTGACGTTGTGTACATTCACATTGATAGCCTGTGCAATGAAACACACATGGTTATTTCTTTACCCAGAGGGTACAAAAACTCCAAACATATCGCAATTCCACGGATCAGATGACCTGCAAACTTGCATTATGTTGTGTAAATTAAAGTTTCTGCTGCCCCAAGAAAAGTTTCATATTATAGATATTAGATATTTTCAGACATTATTTTGTCGGTCACAATGTCCTTATATGGCAGTTAAACTCATTTTGCATCCCTTAAAAAAATTAACCATGGTTTTATTGTAGTAAAAGTGTAACCATGTTTTTTTTTTTTGCGTACTGATTACCGTTTGTATATCCAGTTTTACAAATACCATTGTATTTATAACAATAAACTATTGTTAGTGTAGCACAACCATGGTTGATTTGTGGTCACCAAGGTACCATGGTATTTGTAATTTTATTTTGTGCCTTTTTTTGTAACCGTAGATTATTTTTGTAAGAGATGTTTTTGGTTTCTCCTGTAGATGCTCTTGGCTGTCACTGGCCAAACGAAATACACTGAGCTAAATATTACATTTGAAATTAAGCAATTGATGTTTTTTATGTTATGTGAGTGGGCACGTTGTGACTCACTTTGATGACTTTTGTTATACATAGTATGGCTCAGTTACCACAGAGACGTCTATAATGTTGCTAATAATATATTGACATCAGCAAACTTGCATTGAATCTCTGAATCTGAACTGCAATTGGAAAAAATGTGAGATGATATTGCTTGTTAAAGTTGTGATTAACATATAATTAAGCAATTTGCCATCCAGCACAGAAGTGTGGGTAGAATAATCACAATCATATCACTAACAAATAGGCTTTGTGAGGCATTTATGAAAGTCTAAGCCCAGAAAAGATCAAACGTGGCATTTTTAACTGCTCTGAGTAAGTCATCTTCTATAATCTTCTGAGGATTTAACATTGCTTGTAAGGAACGTTGAACATAGAGTGGCATTTATAGAACTATATGATGAGCTAATACACGTGGTAATTTGCTCGTTTATTATGCCGTCTTTCTTTTCTCTCGCTTCTTGCTCTCCTTTCTGCTGTTTGCATGTTCAGTATGAGTTATTCTCAGTACGTACAAGGAAACTAAATTAAAACTATCACTCAAGGCTTCAGAATATGTTGTTATATTCTTATTTGTAAGTAACTTTGGATAAAAGCATCAACTAAATGAAAATGTGCAGTGATACTATATCTGATATACTGAAAATATTGTCAGAATTGTCATGAAAATATTAAAAGAAAATTCAGTAACACAACAGTAAGGTTCAATTAATTAACTTTCATCAACTACATATGAGCAACATTGTACAGTATTTATTTATTTAATCCAGGGTATAGTTTCATAAATATGTTACTTATATTGTTTTATTGTATGTATGTTCATTGGTATTTACTTTACTTTTAGTCATTTAGCAGACACTTTTATCCAAAGCGACTTACAAATAAGAAAAAGTAACTAAAATTAAAAGTTAAAATTATAAATATATATACACATTTAAGAAGATACAAAATAATAAAAATGACAAATGCATACAACAACATTTCAAAACTAATCGTTTAAATGAAAACAAAAAATAAAGCTAAAAATAAGTCAAAATATTAAATCAAGAAAAGGTATGAGTATAATAATGATTCTAACATGACACTAAAAGCCTAAGTATGATTATGTTTTACATATAAGAATTGGTTATAAAAACTAAAACAGAAGTGAAACAAGCAGCAGGAAAGAGGATATATAAAAAGCGATACTTATTATATTGATATATTATATTTATTTTATATATTATATTATATTTATTTTTAGTTATTATACTTATCTCATGTCAGTTATTACGTTTAAGGGTTAGTGCACCCAAACATGTCACTTCTGTTATTATTTAGTCTCCCTCATGTCATTCTAAATCTGTATGAATGACTTTCATCTGTGGAACACACAAAATGTATATTATTTTTAGATATTCTATATAAAGAAATGTCTATACATCTAAAAGGACATAAAATATTATTTATAGTTACAGGCATGCACGATGCTGCCATTTTCTTAAGTAATTTCCTCCTTGTGTAATTTGGCTCCATTTCTAAGGTAAGTGTTTTTAGTGGATTTCTAAGTTCATTGTCATTTGTGATATTTTCACCACTATTTGGTGTTTGTCTTTCTTAAGGGAAGAAAATCAAACATTTTAGCAGTGGAAATCTCTGAAATGCGGTTTATTTCACACTATATCACTCGGTAGGGTGTATTCCTCCAACAATCCCTTAACGGCCCTTTTATTGAAATCTCAAGATTTAGACAGTTTCTCAGACTGTGGCACTGTGAAAGCTCCAGTATGTCCTCAGATTTACCCTTTATTGTGTTGTATATCTTTCTGAAAGCTTGCCTCCGTCAACCCCATTTCAGTTCATACAATATGTATTAGATGCAACAAAGGAGATGAGCCTTGCTCTTTTCTTTTACTTCAAATCAATCCATCAGCAATCCTCATGCCATGGACACACACGAGCTCCTACAGAACGGGGCTAGTTACCCATCAGCAGCATCCAAGCCTCGTTAGTGTTACTCTAAGACTCGCACAATCCCCAGCCCGCTGACCCCGGCATATACTGGTGGTAAAGGTGTCTTAAATGGACTCAGCTGGCACGTAAGCAGATGAAAAGTACATTTCTCCGTATAGTGCATCTATTGCTGTAGGCTTGTTCATTGGCAGAGATGCAATGGTAAGTTGGCACAAATGACACCAGACCGGGTGACAGGTGGAGCCGTAGGCAGAGATCAGTTGTACCTCCCTGAGCACCAGTGAGTCACACAGAAAGGTCAGGTGACCAGACATATGGCATCTTCTCACTGCTGTAACGCTCCTCAGGTCCGTCTGATATTCAGCATTTATTTGCTACATGCTCTTTCACACAATGCATCACTTAAATGAGTTTCGATAAATCCAAGTTTCAATTTACTCCCTTTTTCTTTTTCTCCTTCTCTCACTCTTCCCCCATCTCACTTTTCCCCAGGAGGAGATCGCCTCTCCCCGTTCATTCTGTGTCGAGTCATCTTCAACATCCATTAGAGGGGATTTTTTAATGTTATTAGATGAGACCCTGCAGGCTACTTTGCTTCCCACGACAGATTGAAGCCCATATTGAAAAGAGAAAATACATAGCTGAAAGTGCAAGCGATGCATGAGCTCCACAGACAGCTGCACACTAAACTAAATCATGCAGAGCTCACACCAAAATACACTTCGATTGCTTCTTCAAGATGTTCTCCATTGACCAAATGTTCTTGATACTCAGTGTAATTTCTCTATTTGTGCAGAATGTGATCCAGTAAATCAGATCACATTGTTCTTACTCTGTGCTCATGACACTGAATCCCCCGGTTTGGTACTCATGACTGTATAAATAGAAACAAGCATGCAATTATCCACATGGACGGCAGATGTTGAACATCTTCATCAAAAAGCTTCTTGCAGATAAATAGCACTCATTTTTTGCATCATGTTCCATTTGGTAATGTGTTTTATGTTGCTTTGTGCCTAGTTTTTCTTTGAGTGTTGATGTGGAAAGTACATGCTATTATTAGTACACATTTCACTGACTGAATATGTGTATTAAATCAGATGGTTTATAGAATAGAAACACATGCAAATCTTTCTTTTTAGGTATGCAAAGAGACACTGGTATTCTTATCATTATTGGTTCATTCCATATATGTGATGGTTTATCTACTGTCCAAATTGAATTTTCTGTTCCCTTACCCTAAACCTACCCCTAAAACACAACTTTCTTTGATTTTAGATGTAAAATAACTTAAATCTGTATGATTTATAAGCTTGTTTCCTTTTGGGGACCAAAGAAATATCCCAACAAGGTTAAAATATTCTGGTATTACTATCCTTGTGGGGACATTTGGTCCCTATAATGTAGGGAATACCAGGTATACACACACACACACACACACACACACACACACACACACACACACACGCATGCATTCATTTATTATTTTGTTGTTTCATCTTTTGAATTCAATACATGAAAATATTGTATATGTATTTATGGAAAAACAGACGGAAAGTGTTAGATGTAGGAGATGAGCATGAATGTAGGTGGCATAAGCTGTGAATATATCAGCATCATCAATAACACTCGTGTTTGGAGCTCTCTCAACCATCTGTGATGTCGCAGGAGAACGGCAGCCAATCGGAGGCTCCGACTGGCCCCTTCACTCTCATCGGCTCCTCCCTGGTCCTCAGCTCTGTATACTCCAGTCAGCTTTGCTAGCAAAACAGACAATGTGCTGCACTTACAAGCAAGGCAGACGCACCAAATGCAGAGGAGCAAGGAACACATCGCAGCCTGAGAGAGGAAGTGAGTAAACCTGTCATCTGAGCCGATAATGATTGTATGACTCTTCCTGTTCTCATTGAGCTCTATATATAGATCACTCACCCAAAATATCCCTCCTTCCCAGGCAAATGCTCACTCCTGGCAGAGCCAGCAAGAGAGGGAACAGCAACCAGAAAAAGCATCAGCGGCGACACTCAGAGGGTCAGTGAGATGGGCTGCTCATCTGGCCGCTTGCCCTGCCAGCCTCCAGCCTCCGCGCAGCTGGCCACGCTGTACCCTGAATGCAGTCTGGCCCACGACGGGATGCCCCCGATGGCTTTACCCAAAGCCCCGGAGGACCTGTCCACGCTGGAGCGTCTGGCCCAGGCCACCGGCGGCACTGAGAAGTCCTGGCACCGCTGCGTGTTTCCCTTCGGGGTCATCTCACTGGTGATCGGCATGGCGGGAACCGGCGTGACGTTCACCTTCAACACGCTGCCCCAAACTAAAGTGGTTTCTCTGGTGCTGCTGGTAGCAGGGTTCATCATGCTGTTGATAGCAGTTGCGTGCTGGAAGGTGCATCAGTCTCGGAGGAGAGAAAAGAAAGAGGGAGGCTTCTTCAGCTCGGAGCAATGCACCCTATAAGACACGCGTAACAAAATCAGAAGTTTTTCTGTTGCTCTGGAAAGAAAAATGACCAGTTTGAGGGTAAGCTGTCTGTAACATCACTGTCGCTGATGGCCTGCGGAAACATTTAGTGATGGTACACAGACAAATGCATTTTATCAGTTGTGTTTCTATTAGGTAAAAGTCAGATAGAAACAAGGACAACGGAGGAGCCCTGTGTGTGTGTGTGTGTGTGTGTGTGTTCATGTATCATGTTTAAAACTAGACAATCTGTCTTTGGAGAAACTGGAGACTTTAAACCTTAAATGCAGCAACTTTCCATATTTTCTTCTTGAGGGATTTATGAAGGTAGGATGCAACAGAAAATCATGGAAGTCTCTGGACAGATGACTCCAGGTCAGTAAAGGAAGGCTTTGGGGAGAAATATGAACACTGATGGAAGAATGACAGCTACTTATGTTAACAAGTACATGATTTTTTAGTAATTAATATGCAGTGCCAGGATTTATTTATTTATTTATTTATGCCAAGTCATTACAAAGCCTATTTTAAATGTATAAGGACAAGCTAATGTGAGCCCATGTTTTGCATGACAACTGAACTGTTTTTATTATTTGATATTTAAGTTAAATCTGTGTACAATTACATGTTTATGTTGCAACAAAGCAGTGTTTCTTTTGACGTTCCAGTTAATATGCTCTTACCTATCGTTTTGTCTGTTAAGTGGCTTCTACAAAGATATATCTGGGGTCAGTGTATGTACACATGAAAACGTTCCTACTTGCTTGCATGTATTTCTGTAAACCTGTGTTTGTGTGCGCGTCTGTCTGTGTGTGTGTGTGTGTGTGTGTGTGTGTGTGTGTGCGTGTGTGTGTGTGTGTGTGTGTGTGTGTGTGCTGTGTGTGTCAGCATCTGTGCAATAACACTCGTGTGTGTGTGTGTGTGTGTGTGTGTGTGTGTGTGTGTGCATCTGTGTGTGTGTGTGTGTGTGTGTGCTGTGTGTGCGTGTGTGTGTGTGCGTCTGTGTGTGTGCATCTGTGTGTGTGTGTGTGTGTGCGGGGTATGTATGTGTGAGGATTCAAGTAATAAATGATTTACCTGCACACTGTAGCTAACTCCAGCAGAGTAGAGCAGTAGAGACACACATCACTACATATCTACTGACATGTTAGCAGTAAACCAGTGTCTTTAAACCACTGTCAGTCAACTGAATGTGAAAATACTAACTACATTCTAATTACTGACATGTGAAAAGTGGTACATTTAGAATATGCTGCATATGTGAAAATGATCCGTATTTTAGTTCAGTACTTTGGATCTATTTGCACTGTTTATGTATTTGAGCTTTTGGTGTCCTTAAGGAATTTAAGGCTGTTTGTAAGGCTGTTGATTTTTTGCTATATATTGTATAACTGTTTTTGGTCATATATATATGTTATATATTTTATTATATATATACATTTTGTATATTTCTCTGTGAGAACAACTGACAGCTGTTTGTATGTGTTCTCTGAGTGCCTGTATTTTAACAGTATATATTTTTGTATTACACACCACTAGGTTTTGTGAAGAAGAAGAAAAATCTTTTAAAAAGCCTTATTCGTTTTCTGTCCAACAGCCATTTTATGTAAATGCTGACCCCTAAAATCACTGAACATGACAGCTTTCTGAAACAGAAGGGGCTCGTGTTTCAACAAAGTCGTGAGGCTGATGTGACAATATCTGTGATTTTACCTTTACGGTCGAGAGAGAGAGAGAGAGAGAGAGAGAGAGAGAGAGAGAGAGAGAGAGAGAGAGAGAGAGAGAGTGAGAGAGAGAGAGAGAGAGAGAGAGAGAGAGAGAGAGAGAGAGAGAGAGAGAGAGAGAGAGAGAGAGAGAGAGAGAGAGAGAGAGAGAGAGAGTGAGAGAGAGAGAGAGAGAGAGAGAGAGAGAGAGAGAAGAGAGAGAGAGAGACAGAGAGAGAGAGAGAGAGAGAGAGAGAGAATGGAGAGAGAAACTTATCGAGAGTGGAATAGAGAGAGAAGGACGTGAGACATCATAGAGAGAGAGAGAGACAATGGGAACAAATGCTGTGTCAAAATCAATGACAGAGAGAGAACTGATTATTTCAGTCAGAGAGAGAGAGAGTTAAGAGAGGCTGCAGCCTCAGGACTCTATTTAATATCTATATTAATGAACTGGCATCAGCACTTGATAAGTCCTCTTGTCCTGGCCTGATCGAGGCAGAGAAATCAAATGCCTCCTGTGAGACGATCTTCTGTTGCTGTGTCATGAAGAGAGGGCTGCACAAAGTCTCCATTTTGGAGAAGTACAGTAATGATTGGGCCTTACCGAGAAACATGGAGAAGTCAAAATCATGATCTTTCAGAAAAAGCAGTCTTGCTGACAAAAATATGAGTTTAAAATTGAAACAATTCTTAATCATGTAACCTGCTATAATTATTTGGGTCTGACAATCTCAGCCTCTGGGCAGTTACACAACAAAAGATCTGACAGATAAGGCATGAGGCTTTTACAGTATAAGAAGATGATTAAATTCAAACATTAAACTGTGGATAAAATCTTGATAGCATCATCAAACCTATTCTTCTGTCGGCTGTGAAATATGTGGGTCAAATTTAAACTAAATTATGAATCATGTGGACAAAAATGTTGAAATATTCCACCTTGATTCTGCAAAAATATCTTGAGTTCACCTACTGAAATCTGGGCTGCAGGGCAGAACTGATTTCTGTGTCTGAAATCCAGAAGAGAGCAGTTCTGGTTCCATCTTTCAGACACGCCGACATGATAGCTACCATCACAGTTTTTGCACCTATCAAAAACACCCAGAGAGTGACCCCATGCACTTTACAGAAACATCAACTCAATTCTACAATTCAGTGTAAACATTCAAAGTTAAAAGAAACTGAAACAATAACCCAGGAAGAATACATTCATGATTGGCAGCAAAAAGTAACTCAAGTAAAGAAATTAACTTACTTACAGTATAAAATCTGATTATAAATTAGCACATACCTGAGCATTATTAAAGGCTATGGTAGAAAGCTTGACAGATCGTCTGAGTGAACACAGTCTGTGTGTAAACGAGCACAAGCAGAGCTGGACCCAGAACTCAGACTGTGTTCTCACTGCACAGACGGACTCATAGGACGAGCTGCACTTCCTTACTGCATGAAATATAAACACATCAGAGATGCCTATTTCAAACAAATAGCTGTTGTCACCTGAATTCCAGCAACGAGCAACACAGAGAAACTCTCGTATATATTGGGAGAGAAGGAAAAGATCCACCTGGCAGCGCAGTATGTGCACTCCTGCCATCAAAAGAGGGACAAAAATCACCATTTTAAAATAGCTTTCTGTATTCTTTTAATCTATTATTTGTTGTTTTTGATAAATTGGGACATGTATGTCTTTATTTTTCCCCTTTTTATTAATCTGTAGATAATATGCTTGTGCTTTCAACATTGTGATATGTTACACAGTCATGCCAATAAAGCTGAATTGAATTTAATTGAATTGAGAGAGAGAGAGAGAGAGAGAGAGAGAGAGAGAGACAGAGAGAGAGAGAGAGAGAGAGAGAGAGATGAGAGAAGACAGAGAGAGAGAGAGAGTGAAGAAGAAAAGAGAGAGAGAGAGAGAGAGAGAGAGATAGACAGAGAGAGAGAGAGAGTGAAGAAAAGAGAGAGAGAGAGAGAGAGAGAGAGAGAGAGAGAGAGAGAGAGAAGAAGAGAGAGAGAGAGAGAGAGAGAGAGAGAGAGAGAGAGAGAGAGAGAGAGAGAGAGAGAGAGAAGAGAGAGAGAGAGAGAGAGAGAGAGAGAGAGAGAATGAGAGAGAGAGAGAGAGAGAGAGAGAGACAGAGAGAGAGAGAGAAGAGAGAGGAGAGAGAGAGAGAGAGAGAGAGAGAGAGAGAGTGAGAGAGAGAGAGAGAGAGAGAGACAGAGAGAGAGAGAGAGAGAGAGAGAGAGAGAGAGAGAGAGAGAGAGAGAGAGAGAGAGAATGAGAGGTGAGAGGCAGAGCAGTGGTTGGGTGGTATTGAGAAAGGAGGAGGGAGGATTCATTAAGAAAAATGGCAGGAAGCAGCACAGAATACGTGCTCAGAATAAAATAACCGGGAGAGCTGTGGCAGAGCACATCATATCAAACCAGCCTGAAAGGTGCTTTGTGCCGCATGCTGTAACTATGACTCATTTTACAAAAATGTATTCTCTGCATTTTTGAATATGTACGCATTTTAACCCTTGCATTTGGTGTAGCACAGGTGACTGTATCTGAAAACACTTTCGTAGTATGACTCATTATGAGACATGCTGTGATACAGATTATTAGACAAATCAAAGACATTTAGAGACAGATCTACCTCATTCATAATACATAATACACAATTTATTCTGATCCAGTTAGAAGTATGAAAGGTGTTTTCAAGACTGCACATTTGCGTAAACATATTTATCAAAGAAAGAATTAAATGGTCACCTAACATAGATTTGATTTTTGTAACAAAATTTCAGGTTTATCCGAAATTACTCTTTTTTTTATTATTGTGCAAATATACACTAGAATTATGCATATTGTTTTGTGCATCTTATTGTCAATAGGTGTATTTATAATGTTCTGTTTTATCAAAATAATTGTATTAAATGGAGGAATGCAATGTGTAATCAAGCTTTGTCCATTTCATTCTTAACTGCAGCAAGCCAGGACCAGTGTCGGGGGTAACGCATTACAAGTAACACGAGTTACGTAATAATATTACTTTTTTCAAGTAACTAGTAAAGTAACACATTACTTTTTAATTTACAAGAAAATATCTGAGTTACTTTTTCACAAAAGTAACGCCAGTTACTTTGTTTTCCCATTTATTGACTGACAGGCTGTGTGAACATGATCTTACTGTAGATCTAATCTAGACTAAATATGAATGTGTATTAATTCATCCCACTCGCAAAAAACTGATTCAGTATTCATCAAAATGAATTAAAACTCAGAATATGACACAAGCCTGCAATAATTAAATATGTTAAACAACACAAATGTATCTAATCTCATTTTATTAACCGATGTGTTTACTGCTGACCTTTGATGATCAGTTCAACCGTACTAACAAGCAAAAATGACTTTAGATAAACTAACAATTGTGCTTCATTGTTTTGTTTTTAATTGCTGAAGAGTGTTGAATCTTCTCCTGTGTTCTTCTGTACAGACGTGATTTACTCGTCCTTCAGTCTGAGGTTTATTCATTACACTTTCTGCACAATAAAACTGTAACTGTAGCACTATGTGTAAAACTCTCGGATGTATTTTAAAGATTCTATGGCGTGAACTTTAAATATTTCATATTCTTTTGAAAATCCAGCATTTAGTTGATCCTGATAAGAGCTTGTCGTCACAGTTGTAAACAGTCGGCATTTTTGTTTCCAGGCGGAACGTTAAAGAACACGACACACACGGAAATCCTGTATAATTCAACCAATCCCATGACGACTTCGAAACTCCTGAAGTGGTTCCTCTCTTGTGTGCCGTATGCATCAGATGTATAGCCAACGGTCCAGGGGCCTGACGTCTGAGACTGAGACTACTTTTAATGAAACAAAATACATTTCTTGATTTATGAGCCTGTTAATATTTACCCCCATTCTGTACACGTTTTCCAATTAATATTACTAATTGAAGGATGGTTAAACTTGAGTAAACCAGACTTGTATCGGCTGTCTAGCAGAGATTTCAATCCTTAATGTTTTATTTACATCAATATTTATTACAGCATCCATAGCTCATGTCTATTTTCAAAAGGTCAACCTAATTATAACACAGGACAAGAAGAGAGAGAGAATAAGACAGATAGTGATTATCTTTAAGTGTAGACGTACTGCTTTACATCAAACTACAGCTGAAAGAGTTCAGTGGTAACATTCAGATAACAGTCAAAGAGAGGATTTAGGTGCTAATATTGCACACCAATCTGCATTACTGTCATCTGTGGCCTCTGACTCACTGCTCCAGCATCTCAGCTAATTAGCAGGCATTGATTAGAATGGTTAACCGCACAGTGAGGGCGGCAAGATCCATGTAACATCTTTGCCATTGCACTCCATGTGCCATGAGGACGGATTATGCAATATCTACAGGCCCAGTCCATACAACCAGTGCCAAAACCCAGCGCAGACTTCTGGAGACTGACACAAAATGACCCTATAGCCTATTTGAAGTATAGTTGAATAAAGTCAAATATTTTAACTATGATTGCAGTTATATTAGATATAGATTAGTTCCTTTGATATTTCAGTTAGCTAGTTGTGCATTTAACGACTTTAATGCACAACGTGGAGGCCGAGAACGCACCGCGTGACCATGGTCATTTGTCAGCCCTGAAAAGTCAAAGCTGTTAATGATGTTTGTTGTCAAATGATGTTTGAATTAATTATTGATTGATTTAGAGAATTGACAGTTGTCTGTGTGAGTTATCTGTGTGTCTCTCTCTAAACATTTACCACATCGTTTCTGAGTAATATAATGTAGCGATCCAATATCTAGGCTATTTTATTGGTCGGGCAGTGTTGACAATGGGTCATTGGAATATAGATAATATCTAATAGAAAGGTGATTAAGCTGACTTGGAACTACATGTGTATGAAACAGTTTTAATCTGCCGGACAATCACAATCAAGTATTCAGACAGACGATGGAATAAAGGTATTTGAAGTTACATTTCAATGGTTAATACATTTTCAAAACAACTGCTAGCTTTTCTTCCTCCAACAAGTTTACATAATACATAAAATCCACACTGGAATGTGAAACTTGGACTGTTAGATGAAACTGAAATGGACAGGGACACTGAAATAAATGTACGTTTTAAATAGCAGGGAATTTTGTATAAGGCGGCAAGGAATTTATAAAAAAACAAAAACAAAACATATACAAGACATTTTATGAAATATGAGATCAAATAATGTGTAAAGCATGTGTCTTTTGTGTCCCATGAGCTCATTATTTTCTGCTCTCAAAGCAGGTCATGAATATGAAGAAGGTGCACTTCTGTACCTGTGATTTTACCTGAGGTATTTATGGATTTGATGACTAAAGTTCAGAAAAGAAGGGAATGTCAGTTGATAATAGCTGGACATAAGTTAGTGCTAAATAGTAAATTAAGCTAAAAAAATGAATGAATAAAATTTATAATTTTGACAAAATGGGCTTTTCACAATGTGTTTAACCCGGGGTTAACATTGTCCTAAACCCTGCTTTTAACCTCATAGAGGAACGTTTCACACATGTAACTTTGGTAGTGGCATTAACACCCAAGAATGTAAACCCAGGGTTAATTTACATCATGAAATGTCTGTTTGTGAATACCCGGGATTTATTAAATAAAGCCTTAATGTGTAGTCACTGCATTTTTCCTTTGAAGGTCAGCGATATGCCCCTTTAAGCAGTATACATAATACAGGATCATTTACATATTTACAAAATAAAACAAGAATCACAAATACAGGTTAGAAACAAAGAGGCTGTTGCGGTTGACTTTTTTGTTGCATGAATTCACATATATCAGTAATGAGAGAATATGTCATTCCTGAGCACAAAGCAATGAAAGGAAGAGCCAAACTGCTCATAATCGTATTTTATGAAACAAAAAGATGACTATCACACAGAGATATGAGTGTGCAAACACCCACGTAGTTCTGCTTAAGTGCACAAAATCAGTCAAACTTATGACAAATTCCATGAATGAAAGAATGATTCTTGGGTGCTGCTGTTGAGATGAGCAGGGAGTAAGGTATCCGTTCAGATAAACAGTTCATTCAGTTCACAAACTCAGTGTGAAACCCTTTTGCAAAGGATATTTTCATAATCAGATTTATTTCTGAGTGAAACAGTATATTACATATGAACAAAAGCAGGGGATACTTGATTTTATTCAGTAGGAATAGATTGAATTGTTAAAAGTGGTCATTACATAATAGAACGGAGTCAGATATAAGAGCATGTTTGGTCATCACGTGACACACAGCAGCCACAACAGCAATTATATGTTTTATGTATTTTTCCTTTTTATTGAAACATTCCCCAAACGCATTAGCTATATCATGAAATATCTTGATTATAGATTATTAGTTGATTTGTAGAGGGTGATGATCAAGTAACCTAATGATGTAATCTATTAACTATGCATAAAAACCTGTCTGTTTACTTAATTAACAGACATGGGTGTCATGCCATAACATATTTTTAATACGACTGACTTTATATTTAATGTGAATTTAACATTGAAAGTTAATGTGAATAAAAACATTGTAAGTTAGGCTACTAGAACACTTTCATTGTACAGAAAGAGAGAAAAGAACATTTTGATTGACAGTCTAGAGTTCAAGCGCTCTCAAACACTTCCATTTAAATCACTGAAGCTGTTTATACTGTGAAATTAATATCCTGCAGATTCGTACACATATTTGCACGTTGTTGTTTCTGAATTCGCCAGAAATATGTATTCAGTCTGCTTGTTTTGTTATTTAATAAATAAAAGAAATACAGAGATCCTGGCCACCAGCATTGCAGGCAGCAGGTGGGCTCTAATGTCCTTGCAATCAAAGGCTTCATCTTGAAAGTGGTTCAGGCAGTTCAATAAGCCAGCAGCAAACACACACGTACATGCACACATATACTCTCATCAGAAGAGATCTTCTCATCAGGACCATGTCACGCCGCAGATGGAAACACACACACTCTTCTGTCATCTTGTGTATCTGCCACAGCTGCTGCTATTTTGAAACCAACATGGCATAAATGTCCTATAAATGTAGCCATTAAGAATCGAATGCCCTTACTCATCATCCCGAATGGTTTGGCTATTCAGACAGCACAGTGTTGAAGTGACTCCTTCCTTTAATTTAGACTGTCTGTTTCGAGAGAAAGTCTGCGTCAAAAAACAGGAGAAGGGTGCTTTTTGAAACTTATTCATCTGACATTGATTCCCACCTTTTTGTGGGTTAAATTCCAGGTTTTAGCACTCGCTAATTGGGTTCGTTTTGTCTGAGAAGAAGGGAACAGCCGAGAGAGCCGGTGGGAAAGAGGAAGCATGTGTTTTGGCTGTCAGAACTGTCAGAAGTCCTCTGAGCTGAAGAGTCTCACCTCTGCCGCTCTGCACGTGATATTTCCCAGCACATAAGGTCACAAACTCATTTGTGTGTCGCATACTAATACTAACTTGAAAAATAAATTGCATACAAATCAACTCACTATATTGTCTCTTGATTTGAAAAACATTCCTAAGAAAAAATGGATGATACATGATAATTATATTATTATTCCTGTTTAAAGGCTTACTGTATTTCCCCCTGAAATGAAAAAGCTGTCACTTTTTCAAGTAACATAATTGCACTTGATTATACTTCCTTTAATTGTATGTTGAAAACAATCATATTTTGATGTATAGCCTAATGCCAATGCCATCAAAGTTATTTTACGTGCAGCCTTCTAAATTACTTTAACATACTAAATATGTTGCATATTAAATCATTTGAAAGTAGTTTTGTTACTCTATGCTAAAATATCTTTATGAAATTCAGTATGGAGTGCTTATGAAAACAGTTCAGAATTAATTAATTAATTGAATTATGTATAATCCTGTTTGTTATCACATGTATTTGATTTGCATTGAACTCGCTGCTCATACCATGCTGTAGGACTTCTGTAAAACTTCAGTTTCCTTATGAACTAAGTTTTCTTTCTGTGTTTTGGATCACTTCTAAATCAAATCAGAAATATATGTTGGATGTTGTGATCGAAATCTTCAGCAGATCTGGGAGAACAAAGACAAGACACATAGAGGCATCATGGCGTTCAAACTCATTTATTCTAGGTCCAGCATGCCTTTATATAGGGTACCAGAACACTCGTATTACAGGAAGTCCAAAGAATGACCAAATAAGGTAAAGCAGGACAGACAAAGAAGAAAATGACCCTTCCTCCACACATAGCCAAAGAGCCATGTGTATTCAGTGAGTAGAAAAGCATTACCCTTCATTTATGTGCCGTTACATTCTTCTATGCGGAAATTAAATCTAACAACTCCTGACCTATAGAACCCAGGGACCACCATGGTTCATGGTACCTGCTTAAAAATGATTTGAAATGTTGCATTTAGATGGATCCCTTGCCAAAAATATTAAAGAATTAAACATCAGACTTTGAGAATCAAAGAACTAGCAGGAGGGGTCAATATAACTAACGAGTCAGCATAAACGTATGCTCTTTAATATGAGCATGTTATCAGCCAGAGCAGAAACACCCCGAGAGATGAGATGAGATCTCTTAGCTTCTGCCTCAGCTCACACACTCAGAGCGTCTTTAAATCTGTTTATATGAGATACATGAGATTCCTTGAAAGATGGACAAGTTATTTCCAGGCAAATATATTTATATGATAATAAAGCAATTTCAGAGATTGCACCAGCTGCTGAGAAGTAATACTCACTGCTTAGATGTGATTTTTAATACAGAAATATAGGCAGCTTTAATGGATTAATAAAGATAAAAATTATTTTATATTTTGTATTATTAGAAAAGATTCATTATGTTAAAGCATTCTATAGAACTCAGCGAACAAGTTCTTACCTGATATTGCCGAGGGAATATATATATACTGTATATATATATATATATATATATACATACACACACACACACACACACAAACACAAGCACCATGCAATACACGCACACACACACACACACACACACACACACACACACACACACTGCCTTGTGAAAGTACTCATACCCCTTAATTTTCTTTCATTTTTTTCCGCCAGTAAGTGTCAGCAAGTCATTGTTAATAAGCGAGTCATTGCGCCGAGTGAGTCATTGAGCCGAATAATTTAAACGGTTGATTCATTCAGGAACAAAACACCGTCATGTTGCTCAGAGAGAACTGTGCTAGGGTGGCCGTGTATGGAATTATTTTTGTTGTCGAAATAGACCAAAAACAGGCTCTATTAAGTCTCTTTTAATAATCTTTTTTTCTTGTTTATTTAACTGTTGTAAAAATAAAATCTATATGTAATCAAGCTGCTTTTTTTTAGAAAAAAATGGCACCCTTCGTGTGATATTGATTTTGATTTACTAAAATTATATAAATATATACCTCTTCTGCCGCCCCTATATCTTCAATTTTGTGATAATTTGAAGTGCATGATAACAGACTGAATCACGCGGTGAAAGAATGAGTCTAAATGCACGCACTAGTCTACTAGACCACGGCACTCATACGGGTGTTTTGTTCGTTTTTTTGGAAAAATACTGATAATGTCAAATCACACACCGTTAAAAAAAATAATTACAATATTATCGCAGACGATATATTTCGCACACCATGCATCACTCTTTTTGTCTAATTTGTGAAAATCCTTTTGCTAAACTGTCAAAGCTTAATTTTAACCACCAATGCAACGATGTAGGCGACGGGTTTGGTTTTCAGCTGGGTCTGCAACATTAACGCCTGTCTTGTCCGTCTGCATCTCTCTAGTGATTTTACCACCAGTTCTCCAGTCCATTATTTATAGATAGATAGATAGATAGATAGATAGATAGATAGATAGATAGATAGATAGATAGATAGCAATAAATATTAGAATTTCTTGATGCTTTAGTTCAGTAATTTATCATAAATTGTTCCCAGGTCAGAGTAAATATTTACACCCTTATTAATAAGCCTAGTAACTCTATATAGATACATTTTTCCACATTAGCTATTATACTACATATGCAGCCTTCCATTATACCTACAATTGCACTTGTGCCTGCAAAGTAATACAGGCTTTCACATTCGGGTCTCGCTGTTTAGTCAAACAGTAAATGTTAAGCTGTCATTATTGTTATCAGAAACAAAGCATACTGCATCTGCGGTGTCTCTGACCCCTATAAGAGCTGGTTATTATTTTTATAAAGCTTTGCCATTAGCTGAAATTGAAATGCTAACATTAGTTTAGTTTCATTACCATATTTGCTGTACACACTGCTCTTTTAGCTTTGAATGAGCTTTTCTCGCACATGCTAGCTCATGCATTTTAGCCATGTGTAACTATACTTTCAATAAATATATTCGTTTATTTCTTAGCATTTTTGTTTCATTTGTTAATGCTATATGCAATGTTTTAATTATGAATAGAGTTTGAATTGAACATTTGAACATTAATATAGCTAGCTATACATCATGCCGTTTGCTTTTGCAGCTAGACTGTAAAAACCTCATCCCAATCTATGATGTGTCATTTCTGCTAACACAACTGAGAGAGAGAGATGTTTACACTCCTCTATTAACAGGTTTTCTTACCAATTTCAGTTCATTTTTTCATTATTATAATTTTTTAGATAAAAAAACTTACACATTTTCCTCAAAAACAAACAAAAAACGAATTTAAATTCAGAAATTACACAAGAATTATAAAATGTTCCTCTTCATCAACAACACACAAAAATGTTCAATTCCCCAAATGTCATTAAAAACCATTACTTTATTTGTAATTTTATAAAAAGCAAATTCTGCTCTAATTCTTGCAGTTTATTGCTTTGAACATCAATCCACTGAACATTCACCTTTTAATTTCCTCTTTCTTGTCAACCATATTGCTAACTTTGCTTCACCCACTATAAACTTACTCAAGGACATTATTTTCTTCTTTGCAGCAACATATTTAAGACCAAATATGAAATTCACTGGACTAAACACTTCTCCTAATTTTCTTAACCAATCTTCCAAATAAAGGACAGTTCATGTTTTGTTATTTCAGAGTCTAACTCCTTTTGTTGTTTGTTGAACAACAAACTCCTTTTGGGTTTTTGAGTTTGTTGTACTTTTTGCGTACAAAAAGTATTCTTGTCGCTTCATAAAATTCAGATTAAACCACTGATGGCAGATGGAGTATCCTGGTGATGCTTTTCATTCTTTTATGAACCTCGACAGTGGTATTTAATGGCAGTCGATGGGACAGTCACAAGCCTCCCGGTTTTTATCTAAAATATCTTAAATAGTGTTCCAAAGACGAACAAAGCTTTTATGGAGTTGGAACGACATGCAGATAAGTGAATAATGACAACATTTTCATTTTGGGGTGGAGTAAACCTTTAAGCCATTGGTGGAGTTGATGCTGACCCTCAAAACAAACAGCATGGTCTCATAAAACCAGTGCTTAATTTAAAATACATGTTTACTTATATTTGTCTCGGCATTTTAAACTAACAGAAGTTTTTTAACAACAATATTCTTCTCATTCTGACAAACCATATTCATACGTTGTGCATCTCATTATTCAGCAATAAAGGAGATGCTTAATCGTCAGTTATTAACTATTGCTCATGGTTTAATTAGCCTTTTTGTCTCTAGTGACAAACTGCAGCTGTCAAATTCTAATGGCTGAAAAGCTTTTAACAATATGCTATAGAAGCACTATGGGGGTGTACTCACTTTTGTGGCCAGTTAATGGCTGTGTGTTGAGTTATTTTGAGGGACAGCAAATTTACACTGTTATAAAAGCTGTACACTCACTACTTTACATTGTAGCAAAGTGTCATTTCTTCAGTGTTGTCACATGAAAAGATATGATAAAATATTTACAAAAATGTGAGGGGTGTACTCACTTCTGTGAGATACTGTATATATTTCTCATGTCATGGTCATATTGCAACTCATCCTGTATTCCACCATGAGAAATATGGTCATATGATTACCCACAGTTATAGTTATTACTGTTAGGCGAGGATAATATGAGTAAGAGTAATATATACCAGTCACAATTGTTTAGTTCACTGTATATTCTTGATTGCAACATTTTTCCTATTTTTGTTGTGTATTTGTTCCCCTCAGATTTGCAGCTTTGTCTTTCATGTACAGTATGTCATTGATCAGTTGTTGTTGGTTTTGTAAGATTTATCACATTTTATGTTATGCTGAGATTATAAAATGGCATACAGCACCATTGCAAATGGTTATTGAACTATAGTATAAAATCAATACAACAAGAAGTACATTTGAATAAGTTAAAAACGTAGCCTAACTATTTTCTCATTTTGCTGTATTTCGATGGAGAGCCCAAACAAAGCCACAGTATAACAGTGTCCTCTACAAGTAGCACAGAGTAGCGTTTTGTTTTGATAAATGTATATAATAAAATTATTCACTTTATTCCTCACTGAAGGAATCAACCATTTGAATGAATGATTGAAGGACTCTAGTCTAGATAGTAACTTGCTGCCACCTACTGGCTATTTTACTTTCATATTGTTACTATATTCAAACTTTAAATATTTATATGACATCAATATGACCATGTTATGCAATTATGTATGTAAATAAACAATATCTAAATTATTTGTGTATATCAAATCCACCTGGCCTCTGTAACACTGTTGTTCCCCTTCCTAGGTTCACTCCGATGTTGCGATGACGTCATCACTTGGGGGAACACCAATGGTGTGACGAATGTCTGAAGCCCTTATACCATTACGCCAATTCATTGGCCCAATAGCGCTTGGCACCGCACCCCAAGCATATGTGCCGTATGCAATATATGCGTGTTGCGCGAATCCTGCATCGGATTTCAATTCCTTCAGGAAGCGAATCATCTGTCGACCCGTCGGAAAGCATATTTTTCTCGTGTTCTCAGATTTTTCTTCGGATAAACAGAGCAGTTTACTCCTTTGATTTCTGTGCCTCGGGCGGTTTTAGACCGGGTCATCAGGACGAGCACCTTCTCAAGAGGACTTTGAGTGAAAGCCCCAGGGTCATGCGAGCATGGCCCATTTTTTGACGGCCTTCAAAGCCCCCACCCTTGGGCTGACAGAGCTCTTGGATACCACCCTGTAGTAGAGGCTCCCGCCACTCAGTTGCTTCGGGACCCTATGCAGGAAAATCAGGAGAGGTTTTTATTAACCCCGCCTATGCTACCTGTACTCGTGGATGCCAGCAGCTTTCCGCAGTCAGATGTCTTGACGCCGGTAGTTCAACTACAGCCAAACACAGAGCATCTAAAACCCCTGGCAGATTTTTGGCCACGTGGCAAACATTTACAAAGTGTATGGACATAGCTCTGGCCCCGTTGCGGCTCTAGGGCATACACATTTTGAACTACTTGGATGATTGGCTAATATTAGCTCAATCCCAAGATCAGGCATGGTGACATCGAGACTTAGTGCTCTATCATCTATGGCAGGGGTGTCAAACTCAAGGCCCACGGGCCTATTCCAGACCCAGGCCTATTATGGACCCAGTTCACTGGCCCATTGGTTCAGTGCTGGAGTTTCTTCAGATTCGTTTTTCTGAAGGAGTGACCCCAGTTACTCTCAAAGTGTTGGTAGCGGCCATATCTGTGTGACATGCACTCATAGGAGATGTTTCAGTGGGCCGTCATCCTTTGGTCTCACGTTTTATACAGGGCGCGAGGCGGCTTAGGCCTTTCCGCCCGATATGAGTCCCTTCTTGGGATCTTTCGATCGTTCTGGAAGGTCTGTTGTGTCCCCCCTTTGAGCCTTTGGAGTCTATGTCAGTAAAATGATTGACTCTTAAAACAGTTCTCTTGCTGGCTTTGTCCTCACTCAAGAGAGCCCTTCATGTATGGACTTCGCCCCAGGGCTGGTAAAGGTCTTATTGCGACCCAGGCTGGACTATGTTCCTAAGGTCGCTTTGAATACATTACATTTTCAGGAAGTGGTCTTAGAGGCTTTCTCCCACGCTGATGCGGGATCAGGTAACATGGGTCTCTATCCGTGAGGGCATTAAGAAACTATGTAGACCGCACAGCCCAGTGGCGTGGATCTGACCAGCTATTCGTGTGCTTCGGTGGTAAGAGCAAAGGCTCCGCTGTCACCAAGCAGCGAATGTCGCATTGGATAGTTGAAGCTATCTCTTTAGCCTATGAGGCATGTGGCTTTAACTTCGCCTCTAGGTCTACATGCTCACTCCACAAGAGCAGTGGCTTCTTCTCAGGCTTTTCTGAAAGGATAATCAATGGAAGATGTTTGTGGTGTGGCAGGATGGTCCTCTCCTAGCACCTTCATCAAGTTCTACAGCCTAGATGTGAGGATGGCTCCTGGCTCCCGGGTTTTATCTGCTTGAGCAGATGCTTTCCTCTGTCTCTAGCTATATAAGGCATGTCAGGCCTTATGGTATAGCGTTCCCCAAGCGATTACATTATCGCAGCATCGGAGTGAACCTAGGAAGGGGAATATTTTGGTTACGTATGTAACCATAGCTTCTTCTCAGGCATTATACAGTGAGGTATGTAAATAGCATATGTTTATATATATCCAATGACCTTAACGGCAAGGTAGAAATGTGCAAGGGAATGTGCAAAATATCTGAGAAATTAGCAAAATAACAGAGGGACTAATAAGAACATTGTGAGTGAGGAGTGCAGACAGGTTGTTGAACAGTGCAGTATTTTTGTCACATTTTTGTCGAAAACGAAGACTCCTATAACGTGTCCCCGAAACAGTGCAGTTGCCATACCACATTGTGATGCAGTTTATGAGAATGCTTTTAATAGTCCAACGGTAAAAGTTCAGCAGGATGTGGGGGGACAGGTGAGCTTCCCTTTGTTTCCTAAGGAATTAAAGGCGCTGTCGTGCCTTTTTGTTCAGTATGGAGGTATTGAGGAACAGGAAAGATCCTCAGAGAGATGGACACCAAGGAACTTGAAGCTCGCCATGCACTCCACTCCAGCCCCATCAATGTAGATGGGAGTGTGTGTGGTCCTTCTTAGTCTGCCGGTGGTCAACAATCAGCTCTTTGGTCTTCTGGGTGTTGAGTGCAAGGTTGTTGTTGGCACACCATGTTGCTAGATGCTGAACCTCATCCTTGTAGGCCGTCTCATCATTGCCGCTGATCAGGCCTACCACTGTGGTGTCATCTGCAAACTTGATTATGGAGTTAGAGCCATGCACAGGTATGCAGTTGTGGGTGAAAAGGGAGTCAAGGATTGGGCTCAGCACACAGCCCTGTGGTACTCCAGTTTTTATATTGAGAACGGAGGAGGTGTGGTTACTGAGCCTAACAGACTCTGGTCTGTTGGTGAGAAAGTCCAGGGTCCAGTTACAGAGGGAGGGGCTGATGCCAAGATCAATGAGCTTGGAGATCAGCTTGGATGGGATCACTGTATTGAAGGCGTAACTGAAGTTAATGAATAGCATCCTGACATATGTGTTGGTTCTGTCCATGTGCATCAGGGCAGAGTGGCGAGCTGAGACGATGGCATCCTCAGTTGACCTGTTGGATTTGTAGGCGAACTGGTATGGGTTCAGTGTTGGGGCAAGCATGTTTTCAGGTGGGAAAGAATCAGCCTCTCAAAACACTTTGCAATAATGGGAGTAAGAGCAACTGGGCAGAAGTCATTGAGGGCCACTGCACCAGCATGTTTTGGTACAGGTACAATGGTGGCTGTTTTGAAGCAGTTGGGAACAATGGCTGGGGCCAAAGAGAGGTTGCAAATGTTGGTGAAGACCTCAGCCAGCTGTTCAGCACAGGCCCTAAGCACTCAGCCAGAGATGCCATCAGGGCCGGCAGCTTTATGTGCGTTCACCTTACACAAGGTGGCACACACACATCACTGGTGGAAAGTGTGAGAGGCAGGTCGTCAGGTGTGAGCACAGCTTTGATGGGTGGTTCTGTTTTTCAACGATTAAAGCGAGCATAAAAGTTGTTCAGTTCGTCAGGGAGGGTGGCATTGCTGTTTTAAATCTATCCTCAATGCGCAGTTTGTAATTGTATTTAGCTGATTGAATTCCCCTCTTCAGATTGGACCTGGACAAGCTGTAAGCTTCATGGTTGCAAGACTTCCTTGTTCATCCAGGGTTTCTGATTGGGTACAAATCTGTTTTTTTGGGTGGTTACCTTGTTAACACATCTGTTGATATGATGCAGAACAGAGCTGGTGTAGGTGTTAACATCTGTGTGGCTGTCCTGCTGTAGTGAATAGTCTGCTTCTTCCAGCCAAACTTTAACAGTCCTCACGGTGAGTTTCACACGTTTGAGGGGTGTATTTGAGTAGCAGGAGCAGGGAGAGGTGGGGAACGTGGGGAAGGGAAGTTGCTCTGTAAACATCAGGTATGTTTGTATAAACATGATAAAGAGTATTGTTTCCTCTTGTAGGGAAAGACAAGTTTTAAGAGAAGAGAGATTAAGAGAGAGAGAGATTATAGTTTTGATAGTTGTTCTCAGATTGGCATGATTCACCAGAAGACTCCACCCGGATGTGTTTGCAGCTTACTAACAACAGAAGATAGCATTGATGGATAATGTGGCATGGATAAAACTTTATTCACTTTATCAAAATGTGGCATGGATAGCGCTTTATCAAATCTGGGAACTTAATTTATTATTTTATGCAATCTATGTGAATTTTAATGGAACTGTTCAAAATTATTTCCATCTTGCTCCTGTTCACTCACACTGCAGAAGGTCTGTGTTCTGCAGCTATTAAAATCCTGTTATGGTTAACTGCATTTGATTATCTTTTGCTTCTGTATTCATTGTGTCTTTCCAGCAATATGATTTGCCTGTATTTATGATTACACTGTCAGGCTCTGTGTGCCCTTGTGGATTAAATGACACACTTATCACATTTAAATCGAGGTCAGTAAGCTTAAAGTTGAGGAAGAAAGCTTCCGTCATCTTTTGGAAATCAAACCACTTGTTTGGTCTCTTACAAGCACTGCAGAATACAGGCAATAAAATACAGTAAAATATAAAAAGCGCAGTCAAAACTTTCTGTAAATGGCAACAAATTTATGCTATTGTGATTTGATGCAGTGTTTTACTGCAGTTCTCTTTCAGAGAAGATGGTTTGGATCTGAAAGTGTATGAAAACATGAATGTCAACTAAATAATACAAAATGTCAACATGATTTAAAACCAGCTGAATGTCTGAATGAATGACCATTGGACTTTGTTTTGGATAGTGAAGGATTACAAATTGTATTTACATGTTTAATTTAGATTATTATTATCCACTTTTTAACTCAATGTATAACTGTGCTTTGTCTCAATCAAGTCATGTTGACTGCCAGACGTTGATTTGTGTGAACCCCTGGCAGGCGTGGATTCGTTTTAGGTTGATTGAATTAGTGTCTATGCATTTGATTATGTTGATGAGATTAGAACCACGGGAAGTCTGGTAACAGATGTTGATTCAAAGAACCCTTGCCAGGCGTGGATTCGTTAGGTTTATTGCCCTCAGAGGCTTGCTTTGTTTGATGTTTGTCTCCACCTTAAAAAGTCCCTCCTCCAAAAATACCTATAAGACAACCCTGTAAATGACTTAAGATGAGATTTTCGATGACTGCAGATACCATCACACTGGGGTTTTCATAGAATAAAGAATACTACGATCGAATCCGAAGTCTCCTGGTCTTCTCTTCTGAGTTTTCTACACTTTAGAAGAACAGAGTTCACAACAGATGGTACCGTGACCGGATAGAGTTCAGCTTCCTCACCTGAAAAACTTCAAGCTCAAACAAAGATCTGCATCTTTTGGAATCCAGCGAAACTTCAAGCTGAACAAGGATTCCCAGACTGATTTTTTCTCTCTGGTGAGTGCTGTCTCTAATCCAAAAGAACCTAAGACCAGTACAAATTTTTGTATCCTCTGTGCCGTCAGAGAAGAGTTAACATACATCTGTAGGGTTTGTTTAACTAAAGTTTATCCTCTGTTTTCAGACAGGGAAGAGTTTATCCTCTGTTCTTGTAGGCAGGGAAGTTTATCCTCTGTTTTCAGGCAGGGAAGGTTAGCATTACGTGCTAATTTTTGGTTTATCCTCTGTTCTTTCAGGCAGGGAAGGTTGGCATTACGTGCTAATTTTTGGTTTATCCTCTGTTCTTTCAGGCAGGGAAGGTTGGCATTACGTGCTTTTTGGTTTATCCTCTGTTCTTTCAGGCAGGGAAGATTTTGGCATTACGTGTTAAAAACAAGTGTACCCTCTGTTGATCAGAGAAGTGTTTGTTTTGTTTGTGTGGTACCGAAGAAACTTACAAAATGGTCAGAAGGAATGCTAGGCTGATTCCAACCACAGAAAAGAGTGGTCTTGCGACTCCTCTGTGGTCAGATAGTGAATTCAAAACACTGTTAGGGGAACAAATGGACCTAATAGTCACTGAAAAAGTTAGACAAGAACTAACGCAGAAATATGAGATTCATCCAGACAAGACTTGGTCAGTAGATGAGTGTAAAAAGGTACTAGGAGCAAGTATTCGTAAGAACAATGTGAAAGGGATTATCTGTTGTCACAGAGAATTCAGTGTAACGCTAGCGACACAACAGTCTCAGCGTAACTCAGAGCTAGAGCAACAGAACAATGAACTCCGTGCGAGAGTATCCACTTTGACTAAGAAATTGAACCTCAAGAAAGTTGCAGCAAACACTGATTTGGAAGTAAGTCAGCCTGATAACATTTACCCTGATTTACAAGCGTTCTTTGAAACAGATGTAGCTCTCCAATCAGTAACTGGTGTGCCTGTAAATTCCGTCCATGTGTGTGGGCTAGGAGAAGATCTCAGGGATTGAGGAAACTGATAGTGTTCCTCTCAATTCTTCTGTTGTGCAAATACAAACTGCTGCCAAAGCTTTATGTCCTAAAGATATAGAGAGACTATCTCAGAGTTTACCATCAGCACGCACACATTTTTCTGAATTTAGAAGAACATTGATCAGTAAATGCGCCTTTATGACATGTCGTTGGCAGAAGTCACGCAGCTGATGTCACAAATACTAACTGAATCTGAATTAAACAGTTTTGAATCTGCTGTCACTTCTGAACTGCGAAATGCCAGTAAGGGTGATTTAAGAGAAGGTATTTTGAAAATCCTAAAGAATATCTTAGGACCCAAAATAGATTGGTCTAGAATTACTACCTGTGTGCAAAGGAAAGAAGAAACTGTGAGTGAATATACTGAGAGATTTTGTCAGTCAGCTGTAATCTACAGTGGAATTGTTGATGACCCTGAAAGTGTGCTAGATGACAAGGGACCCTTGGTTCGTATCTGGTCAGATGGCCTTGTAGCCGAATACAGAAAAGCTTTACCATTCTTAGATCTAACTTGGTCTAACAGAACTCTCAGAAGTAACCTAGACAGGTTAGCTACATGGGAAAGAGATGCTGATGTCAAGGCAAAAGTAAGAGTAGCAGCAGCTACGTTTAACACAACGAAACAAGACAATAGATGGTCTAAAAGAAAACAAATGCAAATACTGTGAAAAATTTGGACATTGGGAGAAAGAGTGTAGGAAGAAGTTACAAGATAGTAAAAGAAATGCTATGCATAATTCTGCTCCTTTTCAGCCTGCACACAACCCTGAAGTAGTTCCGCCAGTGACCACTGAAACTGTGGTACAGATAGTTCAGGCTCTTCTAAGAGCACAACAAGACCAGGAAAAAACTAATTATTGGGGCTGTGAGTAGCTACCTTTCCTGTAATCTAACACAATGACCAAAGAATTTTTGTGAAAGGTAGCATAAAAGAGAAAGAGATTGATTTTTGCTTGATACAGGTGCAGAAATTACAGTAATTCCTACAAAATTGGCACAAGGTTTAAACATCCCATACAAGAAAACCAAACTTTGTTTAACTGTAATAGGTGAAGATTCTGTTTTGTATGAAACTCCGCCCATAGAGGTACAATTTGGCCCAAAAACTCTGACTACAAAATTGCTATGCGCTCCATTAAATACAGGTGCAATTTTAGGCATGGATCTTCTGAGACAAATAAATCTAACTTTAGACATGTCCTCAGAATCTACTAGCATAAAATTTCCTCAGCACAGATTTCTACCAATAATGCAACCCCTCCCAGTATGCTTTCTTACAGAATCATCCAATTTGGGCTAAAGACAAGGATGATTGTGGGTTGTTGACAGGTGTAGAACCAGTTAAATTGACAGGAACTCCACCTCCGGTCACCAAACAATATCCGATTAATAAGGAAGCTATACAGGGAATCAAACTTATTGTAGAAAAATTTGCTGACGCAAGGAGTGCTAGTTAAAACCAACAGTCCATGTAATTCACCCATATGGCCCATCAAGAAATCTAATGGGACATGGAGACTTACAATAGACTACAGAGTAGCCAATAAACATATTGAAAAAATCACCCCTAGTGGCAGATCCATCTACAATTTGTAATGGCTTACCATTAGATTGTAAGATTTTTCAGTAATTGATATGTCTAATGGATTCTTTTCTGTACCGTTGCACTCTGACAGCCAGCCATGGTTAGCTTTTACAGTTGACTATGAACAATACCAGTGGACACGATTGCCACAGGGATTTCAAAACTCCCCAACCATATATCATCAGGCTGTCAGGCGTGATTTGTGTGACCCAGAATGTCGGTAAAACAGTCCACTATGATCCAATATGTCGATGATATTTTGATTGCCTCAACAGATCATGAGGTACATCAAACTGAATTGGCATCATTGTTGGACTATTTGCATAAAAGGACACAAATGCAGCTTTCACAAAGCTCAAGTTGCTAAAAAGCAAGTCACATTTCTGGGTCAAACAATTGGTGCAGGAAATAGATCCATTACACAGGATCGACGGCTTCAGTCAAAGCCATACCTCCGCCTAATACCATTAAAACACTCCGCTCATTTTTAGGAACAACAGGTTATTGTAGACCTTGGATTGAAGACTATGCCTCGATTGCTCAGCCTCTCTATGATTTGTTGAAAGGCCATGGTAAAGATTCAGATACTGTTTGTATGGAAGAACTTCATCTCAAAGCTTTTAATGATTTGAAGAGAGCACTATGTCAAGCACCAGCATTAGGAATTGCCCAATCTGATAGACCCTTTGTGCTTTATGTCCATGAACACTTAGGCTTTATGACTGCATGTCTAATGCAAGATCATGGGGCAGCTTACGCCCAATTCATTACTATTCCGGTAAACTTGACATAGTCGCTCAAGGTATGGGCCCATGCCTCAGAGCAGTACAGGCAGTTCATCTAGCGCTTCAGGCTTCATCAGGAATGGTGTTAGGTCAGAATGTAAACGTAAAATGCCCTCACACAGTGTCCGCACTAATGAATCAAGCAAAAGTCACTTCTGTCACCTCCTCCCGTTGGGGAAATTGGTTAGCAACTCTCACAGCCCGAATATTGTTATACAGCGTGCACCAGTCACGAACCCATCCTCATGTATGATGTCTGCAATGACTGAATTTGTGTTAGAGGATGAAGCGAAATGACTCATGATTGTGTTACGCTTACATATGCAGCGACAAGTGAAATAGCAGAAACTCCCATAGAGAACGAGAATTGGAGTTGTTTGTTGATGGTTCAGCTCAAGTTATTGAAGGTAACAGACGAGCAGGATATGCAGTAACTTCCACCACTGAAGTAGTTGCCTCAGGTCGTCTTCCAGATCATTTTTCAGCTCAAGCTGCAGAACTAGTAGCCTTAACTAGAGCATGCACGCTAGCTTCAGGATCGGTTGCAAATATCTACACAGATTCCAGGTATGCTTTTGGGGTAATTCATGATTTTGGTGTCATTTGGCAAACCAGAAAATTTCTAACTTCTGCTGGATCCCCATTAAGCATGCTGGATTAGTGAAAGATTTAATGTTTGCCATGAAACTCCCAAAGAAATTAGCAGTGATCAAAGTGAAAGCACATCTCACAACTAATACTACGGAAGCTAAAGGTAATGCTCTTGCTGATGTAGCGGCTAAACAGGCTTGTTTCTATGCAACTGTACAAGTGTGTTCAGGTAGTACAGCACAGAAGATAATTCTACCTCCTGAATCAATCGTTGATCTGTATAAAGACGTTCCTCTATATGAAGCATGGACATGGTTAGACAAAGGAGCCACTGTGGATTCATCCGGCTGCTGGACCAAAGGGGAAAGTATGTTGCTCCCGAATCACTGTTGCCATATTTGGCTCAACAAATACACAGTTTGGGTCATAGTGGTCCAGCAACGATGAATCACAGGTTCTCAAATCAATGGTGGAATCCAAAATTCAGAAACGCAGCCACTGAAACAGTCAAGAGATGTGTTACATGTCAGAAAAATAATGATGTACCAGCAGCTACACCAGCAGCACATACCCCAGCTCCACCAGGGCCATTTCGTCACCTGCAAGTTGATTACATATCGTTGCCCCTTGTAAAGGAAAAACTGACGTTTTGGTAGTAATAGACAAGTTCTCAAGATGGGTAGAAGCTTATCCAACAGGTACAGCTGCACATACTGCTAAATGTCTTGTCACTGATTTCATTCCCAGATGGGGATTACCAGATTGCATTGACTCAGATCAAGGTACCCACTTCACAGGACAGGTAGTCAAGGAAGTGTCTAGAATGTTGAAGATTAAGTGGAACCTTCACTGCCCTATAGGCCACAAGCATCAGGACAGGTTGAACGATCAAACAGAACAATCAAAACCAGGCTAAGCAAAATGCATCAGGAAGGAGTACCATGGGTTGAAGCACTGCCCGCAGTACTGTGTAGTATGAGAGCATCACCTAACAGATCAGTAGGACTGAGCCCTCATGAGATTATTACTGGACGCCCAATGCAGATGCCAGGTGTGATTGATCTTAGAAATGCTGATGTGCACATTGCTTCAGATGCCCTGATCGCTTACTGTGAAAACCTCACAAAGGCAGTGCAGAGTGCCAAAGAGAGAGTTGAGTCGTGTTGGCAGACTCCACCAGAAGGTGGACACACAATCGTCCCAGGTCAATGGGTCATGATAAAGGCATTCAAAAACAAGCCATTAGAGCCTAAGTGGTACGGACCACATCAAGTGATGTTGATTACAGCAGCTGCAGTATTGTGTCAGGGAAGGAAAACTTGGACTCATGTGTCACATTGTAAGGTTGTTCCTCCCCCTGCAGGGATAGGATAGGGCAGACACAAGAACCAGTGAGGAGCCCAGGAAGAACCGAAGCAACAGGCTTCGGGGCCAACCCTGAGGTGAAGATTTCCTCATAGGCCTTTCCCCTCCATTAGTCCATCCTTTCCTCACTGTTCTTTAGGTGTCGCAGGAATTAAGAAATAGGGAAAGAAGGAACAACCATAGCAGACTATATTTTGAACAGAGGATACAACCCTAATGTATGCAGACTCTACAACAAATACTGCTCTGTGCCGTTGTTCTCTCTTGTTTGTGTTTCTTTCTTCCTCTGTGCAGATACCATTTGATGGCTGTCCTGAGATCCATATGCACCACCCTTCTCACCTGCGGATGAAGCCACAACCTCTAGAAAACAACTAGACCCATTGCCGAGCCAACTATCACACAAGAAAAAAATAAATAAAATACACAACGCAGAGACTCACATACGGGAACTTCAGTCATCCATCAACATGATCAAGATTTTCGTACTATTAACCATCATGGACATCACGCAAAGTGTAGACCCCAGAAACAACATATTCGTAGAGCTGATGAATATGTCAAGAAATGCCTTGTTTGCTGGAAAGAATGTTTGCATACGCGCACCTTCAGTAAGAGCAGGAATCCCATGGGTGGCACACCCTATCTCCAAATGTGACACGTGTACCTTATTCGATCATCATACCAGTGGATTACACAACAAGGAAACATGTCACAACGTAACAATTCCTCCAGCTTCGTCGTGTTGCATTCCTGGACTACCATCCTGCAACCTAACTTCAGCTACTCCCATCATGACAGATCTACTCATGCCAAGGATGTTCTATTGGTGCATGGAAAATCATGCTCCAGCATCGACTACACTGGGTGAAATTCTCGTGAGCGTTGCAGCTTTGTGATTGAAAGAAGAACCGAATTCGATGTATGCGTTACTACATCAGATACGAAAGAGGAGAATGAATTAAAAGAGTGTCTCCTGACGGAACCCATCCCTACGAAACTTTTGCCATAAATCAGTGGTGTATGATTCCTCCACCAACTGGCACTTTGTGGTTATGTGGGACTTCTGTCTACAGCATCCTACCCAGCCAATTCAATGGCAGGTGCACCCTGGTTTATGTCCTACCAGCCATCAGAGAAAATACACACTCCACCTCAAGATCTCCACATCTACAAAATTCAGCTTCTACCAACAAAGATGGCTGCATTCCAGGACTCACTTGTGTACAAACGTGGTGGTCAAGAACTCTTGGAGCATTAATCCCATCGTATGGTGTCATGCAGGCTCTCGATCAAGTCAGAAGCCTGTAATTCTGTACAGAAATTGGCCAATGATACGGTTTTGGCCCTGGGCAACATCAAGGACACTCTTGCCTCGCACAAGATGATGATCTTACAGAACAGAGTGGCCTTGGATTACATTCTTGCAACACAAGGGAGCCTGTACCATTATCGGTCCTGAATGCTGCACGGGTTAATGGATCCAACGAGAACTTGAACAAAATCCAACAAGACATTCTTGGTCTTTCAGCAAAATTACACCAGATGACTGAAGATAATTCTTCATGGTTCGGACACTTGTTAGGTAAACCCTGGCTGTGGATCAAGGAAATAGCAATTCTGCTCTTGTTTCTCCTACTTGCGTACTATCTATGCATCCGCAGTATCAAGTGTTTCTTGCAGCAAATGACGCCCGCCTCTCACGAGGAAATGACAGTTCCAACCAGAAGAAATTATTACCCGTAAGAACTTCACGAACCCTAATTGCATGTTTTGTTTCTGTGTCAGCATGCAATTACATATAAGCAACACAGAACATGTACAATGTGCCTGTAACGATTACAAGTTACAAGAATTAACTTTCAAGTGTCTAAATTTGTATTTTGTGAGAGTTATTAGAACTCTCAAAGGGGGAATTGAAGGATTACAAATTGTATTTACATGTTTAATTTAGATTATTATTATCCACTAACTCAATGTATAACTGTGCTTTGTCTCAATCAAGTCATGTTGACTGCCAGACGTTGATTTGTGAACCCCTGGCAGGCGTGGATTCGTTTTAGGTTGATTGAATTAGTGTCTATGCATTTGATTATGTTGATGAGATTAGAACCACGGGAAGTCTGGTAACAGATGTTGATTCAAAGAACCCTTGCCAGACGTGGATTCGTTAGGTTTATTGCCCTCAGAGGCTTGCTTTGTTTGATGTTTGTCTCCACCTTAAAAAAAGTCCCTCCTCCAAAAATACCTATAAGACAACCAGACAATTACTTAAGAAGGAGATTTTCGATGACTGCAGCCTACCATCACACTGGGGTTTTTCAATAAAGAATACTACGATCGAATCCGAAGTCTCCTGGTCTTCTCTTCTGAGTTTTCTACACTTTAGAAGAACAGAGTTCACAACAATAGTAAGATTTTAAATGTTTTTAACATAAGTTTCGTATGCTCATGAAGGCTGCATTTATTTGATTAGAAATACAGAATATTTTTTTTTGTGGAATAGTATTACAATTTAAAACAGCTTTCTTTTTAAATGTACTTTAAAATATAATGTATTCCTGTGAAGCAAAGCTGAAATTTCAGCATCATTATTCTAGTCTTCATGATCCTTCAGAAATCATTCCAATATGCTGATTTATAATCAATGTTGGAAACAGTTGTGCTTTAGCAAAACAGTGTTCAGTCAAAATGTTAATTTTCTGTTACAATATATATTACTATTCAAAAGTTTGGGATTACATTTTTGTTATTGTTATTATTTTTATAAATTAATATTTTTTATTCAGAAAGATAAGTTAGATGGATAAATTGTTGATAGTAAAGGCTTATATTATTAGACAAAAATTATATTTTGAATAAATGCTGTTCTTTTAAACTTTTATTCATAGAATAAAAGAAAAAGTATTACAAGTTACAAAAAGCTTCAACACTGGATGATTTCTGAAGGATTATGTGACACTGAAGATTGGAGTAATGGCTGATGAAAATTCTGTGCTGCATAATATATAATATTTTAAAGTAGATAGATAGATAGATAGATAGATAGATAGATAGATAGATAGATAGATAGATAGATAGATAGATAGAAATTGCAATAATATTTCACAATATTATTGTACTTTTTTTTATCTGAAAATCAAATCAATACAGCCTTTATAAGCATAAGAGAATACATTAAAAATCATCTCAAACATCGCTAAACTTTGAAAGGCAGTGTATATCAGAGGGTACCATAACCCTAACCCATGTGTAGGTGATCAGATGAGGAACCAGGAGCAAATGTGAGCTTACAGGTACAACAACAACAACAAATATACTATAATATAAGATAATAACACCTTCCATTCTAACTCAGTCTGCAATAGTGTAATGGAACGCACTGATGACTCATCATGTTTGTACGAACAGGGTGCGTGGAGGTATGCAAATACATACATTGACAGGCAGGCAGGTACAACCTGGACAGTTGTTTTAACCCAACCTTCTTGGCAGTAACCCAACCGTTGGGTATAAACAACCCAATCGCTGGGTTTGTCCATATTATTACCCAGCCCTGGCTGGGTTGTAACCCAGCATTTTTTGAGTAAATCAAAGAGTTGTCCATAGGGACACAAGATGCTCAGAAGAGATTGAAAGCCTGCCAGTCATAGTAAGTCTTACACTTTTGGTTAAAAAAAATCATTAGATGTTCTATATGTGTCTACAACACACCCGGGGAATGAGACAGCACAATAATCCAGATATAGACTTACCACATAAGCCGGTGTATCAACATATGCTGTTCATTATAAATGCCTGAAAATCTCAGCAAAGTCAGCAACCCATTTTGGAGTTTAAACAAAAATAAAATCCCTAATCATATATTAAGTATGCAATATATGTGATTGTATAAGAATATCAATCAATAAGGAAACCATCACTTTCACTTATAAATAAAATCAATATTATGTTTCTCTAATATTTCACATTATTCATAGTATTTTGTCTCAGTTTTTAAATTGGCTGTTGCTGTCCCTATCTTTGAACTGCTTCTTTGCTTCAGCAAGCTCATGCTCTCTTATAAAACCCCTCAGTCAATGGTTTCTTCTGAAATAAATTAATTGACGCTACAACATAAGCACAGTTCATGATAGGAAGATCAAATAACAAGGAGAAAAACAGACCATAAAACTGAATCACACTGAATTTGAAAAGAGCTGTTTACACTTTCAATTTATGGAAATGAATTTGGTGATACATGCCAGGTGGACTCTTATGGGTTAGTGAGTGCAGAGAATGAATAGATTTACATGCCTTTATTAAAATCTAAATTTCTAATGACTAAATGTTTAACTGAATAAATGCATTGTGTGTGTGTGTGTGTGTGTGTGTGTGTGTGTGTATACACGTATGATCTTCATATAATGAAGTGTCCATCATTTAGGAAACATAATCTAACAGTGACATAATTCTTAACATGTCACTTTATCATTAAAGCCCATGTAAAGTCAATATTAAATGTGTGTTCTGAGTTTGTCACGCCATAGGAAATTGTCAAAATTGAAATGCAAAAAAAACCGGCAAGTAAATAAAATAAGGTATCAAAGTCTTAAAAAAATGCTCTCAAACGCTGGGGGCATGTCTGCTGGTGGCGCTGAAACCACATCCACTCGCAGGAAAGCTGACGTCTCTCTCAGCTGTCTTCCTCTAGCAGCTTATTTAATAAGGAGACCGAACTGTTTTGTAAATGATCATGTGACGAGTGGGGCGGGGCCAAGAGCCGTGGGAATGGAGCGAGGCCGGTGGAGTTAATGATAATGAACGACACCTGCATCACCGGTCTCGAGTCCCACGGAGGAGCTCCGGAAGGATAAAAGGAACAGCGACGAGATAGGACCAGGCTTGGATTTTATTTGTGTTTTATGTGCGGCAGTCGTCCGTGAGGGGCTGCCGCTTTTATTTTGTGTTTGTTTATTTTATTATTAAAGTGTTTAAATGTTCGCCGGTTCCCTCCTCCTTCTTCCCGATCTATGAACTGTGTTACATTGGTGCCGAAACTCGGGAGGAAGGAGGGACACGCTGTCAGAGATCCCTCGCTGCTGAGGGGAATCGTGGTGCTGAGGAGATCGAGCAGCAGAAAGAAGCGGAGACCGCAAGTAGCTGCCTGAGGCGGTGGTGCTGGAGCAATAGAAGGACAGTTGGACAGAGGGCTCGCTGCCGTGCTCCTGGGTCGAGGAGGGGTGGCTGCCGTCCGAGAGGGAGTGGAGGAGTCGGCGCCGTTCGCTGGGAGGCCGGAGCCTGCTGACGTCCGCCATGTCTGGGGAGGAGCAGGGAACGGGGGACTGTCCAGAACGGGGGACTCACGGTGCCATGCGATGGTACTGGACATCTTTGGAGGAGCACCGGGCTGTCCACCAAAGATGTCCAGTACCATCGCATGGCACCGTGACTGAGAGCCTCTCAGCTAGTTGAGGAACAAACGGCAGTGTGTCCGGGAACCGGACCGCAATTTTTTTCCCTCTCTCATCTCTTTCTCTCCTCATTCTTCCATCTCCTTTTCTCTCACCTTGTCTGTCCTTACCCCAGGTACGCCACATTAAAGTAGTAATTAGGTACTCTTGTAGTAATTAGTTGATCCGCAAGGTTGAAACGCTGCATAAACATATGGCTTCACACACCTCCGGAATAAGCTTAGACACTGTCCGGCATCCCAAACGATAGCTTGCAGCAATACTTGGTCACTGCTAGCCTTTCCGCTGTGCTTACCGGACTTCTATGAGTTTTTCTAACATCTCACTGTAATCTTCATAACTACTCCCTACGGTCCCCGGTAGGCCAGGGGAGGTATTGCAATTTGGTGCAAAGCGCATGCGTCGAACGTCTGTGTACGCGTACGAGTCAAATTAAGTATACTTTGCCAGGCTGCACGTTCGACTGTGCGCATACGCTAACGTACCCGTAAAAAGAAGAAGTATACTTAGGCCTTTAGAGTGTTGGGGGAGGGGCTGTGCTCGGTGGCTCGATTGCGTCATGCAGTCATGATTTAGTCCCGCCCAAAGAAATCCTGATTTCTGAAAAAATGTTTAAGGTCTAACTCCACAATTAAGTACTACATAGTTTACAGTCTTTGTAACATATTTCAGCAATGCATTTCTAACATTTAGAATGTGGACACAAAAAAATATTAGAATTTACTTTACACAGACTTTAATATATCTTTTTGAAACCGTTATCTCCTTTACATAGGACAAGATCTGTTATTTCTCACTTCTTTACAGAAGACTATTATATTATTATACTTACTGTAACACACACACACAATTTAATAATGGAGCTCAGACACACACTTAATGATAAACTAATGTCACCACTATATTACCATCCATAACAGTGACTCAGGGTCACACATGAATACAGCCAGGGCTTTACATGCTATGTGCTCCTTTAATGTTCCAAAACAGCATAGCACAAGGTCACTGCTCATAATGGATTTCTGAAAGTGCTCTTAGTGTAACAGTAACTCCATATTCTTGTAATAAAACACACAGACAGACATCAGAAAGATCTCACTAAAGGTGAAATGAGTCCATTTATAACATCCATAACAAAAATCAGCAAGAGTTATTAGCGGAGCGGCATGGCATGTCAGTGTACCTGTGCATTTCCATTTTCCATAATGTATTCTAACCCACTATAGTCTGCTGCTTAGAGGACACATCCAGTGAGTGAAGCTGATGGTAAGTTACATTTCTGCAGCTCAATCCTGCTGACATTCACATGGAATACACACAGAAATAAAAGTTATTTAATTCTTTTAAATTTCCATTTACTTCTACACATTTACTTCTAGTAATTTGTTGCATACAATTCCATTCCTGCATTTAGATTTAACTTATGGTGTATTTTAAAACAGCAGTGTTGTTCTGATATATTTTTTAAATACATTAACTGTAAATTTACAGCTGCAGGTTTTAATATGAAGAGCCCCAAATTTAAAATTAATTTAAGATTCCTTTCATTTACAATTTAACAAAATCCAAAAAAAACGAATCATACTCTGGTAAAAGAAATATATATATATATTCTGAATATCTGTTCAGCTATTCAGTATGAATTCACATTGTGTGTTTTTAACATTTCATCATCAAATTTATGCAAGGCACCACAAAATTAATTCTGCAGTGGTTGCTAAACCACAAGTCTAAAAATAACACTGGACAGAGGAGAAATTATGCCTCATTTTGATTGGTTCTTCAGTGAGTGTATTCACTTTACATACCTGCAAGAATTTATTAAAGGGGTCATATGATGCTTTTTTAAAGATCATTATTTTGTGTATTTGGTATAACAGAATATGTTGGCATGCTTTAATGTTCAAAAACCACATAATTTTTCAAATGCCATACATTATTGTAGGTCCTTTATGCCTCGCCTCTCTCAAACATACAAAGTCACTCCTTCCAACAAGTGCAGTCTGCTCCGATTGGCCAACTGACAAAGTGCATTGTGATTGGCCGAACACCACAAGCAATAGTCGGAAATGTAACGCCCCTTTCCATAATACTTTAAAATAAAAGTAAAGACAGTTAATATGTCCTTAGTTTTAGCATCAGTTCAAGCCTGAGAGGGGAACAGAGTCGCGTGAGAGACACAGTGATGATACTCGTATGTGTTTGCAAAGAAGCCGCTGATCGACGCGCTGTAATGTGACCCTGTCTTTCTCTCTCTCTCTCTCTCTCTCTCTCTCTCTCTCTCTCTCACACACACGCACGCACACACACACAATGCGCAAAACTCCGCATTTGAACAGTCAATAGCAAATACTTGAAATACTCGCACACACATAGCTACAGACAGTAGCACGTACAATACATCACGCGCAGATCGCGCGCACAGAGTCATTCAGCGCGGAAATGTATTGTCAACACTGTTCTGTGATTTCTCGGTAAAATAGCTTAGAAACTGAAAAGTTCAAGCATATATTTCTTAATAACTAAATCCCACAGCTTCACTACTAGTAGAGAGACGCTGCAGGTAGAATTAATTCACACGCAACCGCTCTCACTAATGCATGCATTCATATAAATGTAATCTTTACTGTACTACTTATCTGTATCTGATTCAGAACGAGCAGGAATCTGTGAGAAATATAACAACCCAAAGACTAAAGAACTGATAAAAATAAGCTGTTATAGGTGCAATAGTCATGTGGGCAGGGCTGTGTCATATTTCTTATCTGTGCACAAGGTGTTTGTCACAGCTCCAGACTTATTTGTTCATTAATGACGTCATCAGCGACTAGTCGACTTGACTTTCATCACATTTAAAAAAATCAGAAGTCGTTCAACCCCTAACAGGGTTGTGCTGTTCTGTTGTAAGTAATCTTAATGATTCTTAAATGCAGGGCGTATTTATAAGAGTATCCTGCTGGTCCAGGAAAACTAATTTAAAATACTAATACAAAAATGTATTTTAAAATAAGCTAACAATGTTGTGTAGTCCATAATACTATAGACAAAGCCAGTTTTACTCATTGAAAGATTTATTAGTGATGAAATAATTACTTTATAATTGTATTGAGTCTTACACACATGCTATACAGTTAATCTGAGCCGTGCATTAATTTGAGTGATGACAGATATTATGGGAGGGGCTTGATGAAGCGCAGGAGATGCAGATAACATGATCTTTAAGAAACTGTAATTAATGCGGTCACATAACAAATCTGTTTTGAAGATCTAATTAAATTAATTGCTAATTACAACACTGAAGTAAAAATTTAAAGCCTGTACAAATACTAGAAATCATAAATATAAATAATTGGGTTGGGAATCATGTGAAAAAAAACCAGAGCATTTTTTATTTATTTTTTATATTTATGTAGTTTTGTTCGCTTGGCTTTTTCCTTATAAAGGTCCAGAAATTTGTCAAGTTTTTCATCAGGTGTCTTTTCTTAATGACATGATGTCATTACGTTGCTGTCTTGTTTTGTTTACTGTGTGGAGACGAGCTGAAATCGTGTTTGGTCTCGTACTGTATCGCGTCTCTTGTCAGTGTCGGGCGCTTGCTTGGCCGTTTATTGTGATTAAGAGGAAAGTGAGTTCAGCTGAATTGGAGTAGTATTTTGTTAGATGGGTATAAAAAGCGTAGTTTACCACGACAGCCGTCATGTGAAGACCTCCTCGTGAGAAGACCGAAGAGTGTAAAGACCATCGACTCCACCGGGCAGAGACACTGTCAAAGGATATAAGTATCGCTTTTTATTTATCTTCTTTCCTACTACTTGTTTCACTTCTGTTTTAGTTTTTATAACTAATTCTTACTATGTGTAAGTTGTTGTTTGTTAGCATGTGTTTTTGACAGTGTTCTTTTTTTAGGATTACTGATAAACTACTACCATTTGATTTGTTATCTATTTTAATTTTAGATAATTATGTATGAATTTATTATGTCTTTGTAGGTATTTTCTTTAGTTTTAGTTTTAATAAATTGGAGTTATTTTAGTAACCTTACTTCCACATACTACATGGAAATTAAATAATATATATATATATGTGTGTTTGGCTTAGTGTCATGTTAGAATACTTTTTATACTCATACCTTTTGTTGTTTTAATATTGTGAATTGTTTTTAGCTTTATTTTTTGTTTTCATTTAAATGTTTAGTTTTGAAATGTTGTTGTATGCATTTGTCATTTTATTTAATTTCTCCATTTTCTTAAATGTGTATATAAATATAGTATTTATAGAGTTTTAACTTATAATTTTAGTTACTTCTTCTTATTTGTAAGTCACTTTGAATAAAAGCGTCAGCTAAATGACTAAAAAGTAAAGTAAGTAAAGTCTTGCCGCCAGCCAATCGCTGCATTGCTGATCGTGGTTTTGAGTATTGATACATCTGTCCTTTTCGGGGAACACGAGGACGCACAGTAATCTTAGACAACTTAATCCAGATATTTTAATCTAATATGCTAATTCGTTTGAAGAACCAAATTAGCCAGAGACCAGTTATCACGATTAGAAGATCTTGCATCTCTCAAATCATCTTAGATATATTAAGCGAGGTACGCAGAACGGACCCCAGTACTATACATAATAATAATACAAAAGTTTACATTATCGCTTAATCTGCTTTATTTCTGACGTTCCAAAAGCGCCTCCTACTTGCAGAGAATAAATGTGCATTTTCAATAATCCAGTCTGTAGTTTATGTTCAGACCAGTGAGGAAATCCTCCAACATAAACCCATTTTAAATAACATAATCATTTATACTTCTGACTCATCCCTTTTCTTAAAAAATGGTTTAAAGGTTCAATTGTGAGGTTTGTCATTTTTATAATTTATTTAGTTTTTTGCCTCAACGGTAAATCAATTGCTATTTTGTGGTCTACAACATGAAATAATAAAGGTATCTGCTAAATTAATAAACGTACTGTAAATGTAAAGGAAAGAATCCCATTACAACATGTACATGAAAAATGTAGAAACGTTGGACTCAACTATGGGGCACCATTGTGCAGCATCACGACAAAAAGGAACCTCAAGGTTGATCTAGGTAAAAGAGTGCAAATGTATAGGGCCCCATTCCTATATTTGCCTGGGGCCCCCAATTCACTATATCCTTCCCTGCCGGCTACATATGAACCGATGCCATATTGGTACCAGGTTTCGGTACCCAACCCTAATGATAAGTTGACTTAACTTAAAAAAAAAATGAGGAAACCCGTTGCCTTAAAATTAAGTCAACTTATCACTTTTTACAGTGTAGAAACACAAAGTGTCTCCCTGACATGGATGCATCAACACTAACTGCGGTTACTGAAACCACGCCTTCTTTCTTTGCGTGAACATTTGGGCAGCATTACGCTAATATTTCCACATTGTGACGTAGACATGTGGGCGTGGTTGAATGAGCCGTTTTAGGGGTGCGTGGCAGAGTCTTAATATCTCTTTTGTTTTGAGACTTTAGGTTTTGTAACTTCAGGGATCTTATCTATGCACAAACAGCTATATCACTCCAAAGAGAAAGGACAACTTGAAATCGTATCATATGACCCTTTAAGCCATTCTTTTTTGCAAACCTCTTAAACTGTCAATGAAAAACAAGAGCCGCTAGTCTTAATGGAAATGGAAGATGTGATAAAAAATAATTTCCTCAGCCTGGGCCCTGGACACTCACTTCCCTTCAGTCCTTTATCAACTTGTTCCTCTAAGTTGAAGTAAAGGGTGTTGAAGCAGCTTCTAATAATAAAATAGCACATGAGTCAAGCTTTCGCACATAACACTATGGAACATCTTTTACTGTAGCCTCATTACCTCTCTAACAGTCAAAGGCCCTGGCTTGAATTCACTATTACACATTGAATGCAATTAGATGCTCAATCAAAGATATCATTTGCAGAACAAATTACCATATTATTAATTTAAACATTAGCAGTGAAAGAAGTAGTGAGAATTTTTCATCAAGCAACTTTCTTTACTAGCTACAAACAGAGTTGAATATACAGCATTTTTGATAGATTGACAATTCTTACACACTGGTTTATAGGAATTAGGACAAACAGTAATCATCATACAATTCAAAACACTTGGATCGGATATTCGGTTTCATTTGGTTGAATATAGGTTATTACTTTGGAGATTTGATAGGCAGGTTAGTAGGCAACAAGTATGTGATTATAAGGCACACATGAAGGATATGATACTGATTGTCGTCCTTTACAACTGTGGTAATACCTAAATGCAACGGCATGCTGTGAATTACCTTGTTTTTGGTTAAAAATTGCACATCCAACTGAGAAGACAAACAGTGCAGACAGAGAAAACAATGATATTGATATAGTGCCATCTGCTGGTGCAACAACATGCAAATACTTGGTAAGATCTCATACAGGCAATAATTGTATTGATCATTAACAAATGCAATACATGGTACAATTATTTAGGTGTTTCTTTCAAAAAAAGTTACTCCTTTGCAATAAATAATTAACAACATTATATTATGAGACACAGAATGAGGTACAATGCATAAGTGACAATTTTAAGTGCATTTCACTTTTGGAGGCGTCAAGATTCAAGTTTTCTGGGAAACAGTACAGAACAATTAATAAAATTAAACCTTCCCTGATAAGGAGAATCAAATCACAGTTTAACAATTTCCCAACATGCTCCTTTTTCACAATTGTACAAACTGTGTTATATTTTCTGGCTGCATTTCAACAACCATATGAGGAGGAGGAAATGGGACAAGACAGATGATAGATAAGAATACATAAGTTACATTCATATTTATATTAATAATAAATTAATAAAAACAAAACAAAACAAAAATAACAACATTTGCAACATTTATAAATCAGATCCAGCTCAAAGTGCTTCACTTCAGAAAAGCTTTTTTTCATGGGGTATTCATATGGCTTTTTATGCCATTTTCAAGAAACGTTTCCATTTCATGATTTAATAACAGCAATAGTGTAAACAAGTAAAAAATATAACATTTCCCGTACCTTTAATACATCTAAGTGTACACAAGTTTATAATTTTCTTGTATGAACTATATATGGCATTGTCAAGGTATTTTTAAATAAATGAATAGACAGGGCAAACAAATACAGTGAGTCAGTGATAAAAAACAAACCAAAAAACTGATCAACTCTGAATATAGTAGCAACACAAAATCAGCCTGATTTCTATCAGATTGTCTCAGTTTCTTGGAATTCTGATGGATCAGTCAGACTTTGAGATTGCTGCACGTATTTAGGAAGCCCGTTCTCTGTGCCTTTCTTATTCCGCTTCTCAAACTCCTCAGTGATCTCTGCTAGAGTCCTTCCTTTGGTTTCAGGCAAAGTGAAACTGACGAAAAGACATGCAGCCACACAAACTCCACAGAAGGGGATGAAGCAGAACTGTCCCAGGCCGTTAACTAGGAACGGAAACGCCATTCCTATGAGGAAGAGGTTAAGCCACATCATGGAGCCGGCAACCATGTAAGCTGCGGGACGTGCCATTTGGTCAAAGAGCTCGGCGGGGAGGATCCCGGTGACCCCTGCGGGACCCATGCCAAAGCTCAAGATGTAGGCAAACAAGCAGATCATACTCAGATAGGGCATGCCGGCCACTTTGCCCTCCAGTGAAAGAGCGACAGTGAAGACCACCGCCCAGCAAGCCATGAGCAGATACCCGCCTGCGAGGAGCAACCTGCGGCCAACGCGCTCGATCAGGAGATTACAGGCCAAAGCAGACGTGAACTCGCAGGCACCCGTGCCGATCGTGACATACTGAATCATGTACGTTGGAATACCGGCTTCTTGAAAGATGTAGGAGGCGTAGAAGTAAATAGAATCATTTCCACACAGCATCATGGCACTGCTGGCCACCATTACGGTGCAGAGCTGCCTGCGAAGACTTCGGTCACTTAACAGCTCCCACAGTGTTTTGGCATGGGCTTCGCCTGCTTCTGTGCGCTCCTGGAGAATCTCTTCCATCTCATCAGTAAAAACGCTGCATGCTCGGAGGCGTTTCAGGGCTTGACCGCATGCTTCTTGGTCTCCCCGGTCGATGAGCAGATAACGCGGGCTTTCTGGAAACCAGGGCAAGGTGACCAGCTGCACTAGGCCGGGGAGAGCATTGCTCGCCAGAAGATAAGGCCAGAGAGATTCGCTCCCCAAAACTTCAGTCAGACCGGTTACCTGGCCCATCAAGATCCCAAAAGCAGTGAAAACAGCAGAAGAAAAGGCAACAGCACCTCTCATGTTCTTAGGTGCACTCTCTCCAAAGTACATGGGCTGGACATTCATGCTAACCCCAGCATTGACTCCCACCAGCAGACGAGCAAGGATGATCATCTCAAAAGAGCCAGCGGAGCGACTGCACAGAGCCAGGACTGCGCTCGGGAAAAGGAAGCAGTTGTTTAACAGCAGTGCACCTTTACGCCCGCACTTAATAGCCATTGGGCCAGCAAGCAGTGATCCCAGAAGTCCTCCGAGTGAGTAAATGGAGACAATAAAGGTCCATATCAGTGTCACCTGACTGGACTCAAGAGCGTTACCCCATCTCTTCATACAGGTCTCATTAATGAACTTCTGCACATAAGCTGTGGGTGCATTAATGATTGAAATATTGTAGCCATACTGAAAAGTGCCACCAATTGCTGCAGAGCACACAGCTAATGCAAGAGTGCGTGTGCAACCTCCTTGCTCCATAACTGTCATTCAATTTTTTAAATCAACAAAAACTATTTTTTTTAAATAGTCAAAGGAAACCCAAGCAACTCACTTGTAAATATTTGTGCCATTATTGAGCAATTATTTAAAAAAAATACCTAACTGCCTGGAAAACACGTACATGCAGATCCTGGTGATCTCTTGTCATTGAATAATGCTGATGCAGACGGAACTTCCTGTAAAATGACGTCAGATTGTCGGCATTTCATAATAAGAGTCCATTTTTTCAGGCTACATAGAGTTCAGGGGTCTCATTTATAAACGCTACGTACGCACAAAATAGGCATATTATATGCAAGCACTACTATTCGGATTAATAAAAAAATCAAATTGGCGTAAATATGTACTCACCGTACGGACATCCTAGATGTAAACGAACAGTTTTGGCAGTGGTGTAGTCTACGTGATACGCAGGTAACGTTATACGCCGTATACCCACTAGGAAAGTCAAAGGATTTCCGTATACCCACTTAAAAAACGTGAGGATTCGTAACAACATCGTTTTGTGACAGAACTTTCATTCATAGACAGTAAGTTAGGTAGATATCAGCTGCTCAGCACACACGAAAATGTTCGGCCGAAAATGGCATTATTGGTTTCAGGCCGAAATTAACAGGCGAAAATGTAAACCGAAATGAATGTCACCCACCCTCCCAACCGTGCAAGCGCTTAGGTTTCACTCACGATCGAGCTGTTATCACGCGTCTGCCTATCAAAGATTGTCATGTCAGCGCAGGACCAGCGATCTCCTGCCCCCTTGCAGTGATCTGAATGATGATGTGACTGAGTGCAGGGTTCGCAAACACTAAGAATAAGATGACAATAAACGAGAACTGTCTGAACTGATCTCGATTTTAGGCTATTAAACGAATTAATGCATCATAACACAATCAAACATTACACATCTGTTAATTAACACAATTAATTAGCCCCCAATAATTTCATATTATGATATAATTATATATATATATATATATATATAATATATATATATATATATCGGCTTCAGTTTCGGTTTTCGCTGCGCATTCTAAATTTTCGGTTTCGCCCAGAATTTTCATTTCTCATCACTACAAAACGCCTACCCTACCTTTATGCTTTTCAGGCATGATGAAACCTCCTGGGACTGTGCTTGCTTAATCACCATATCCTAACAGTACTATTTTAGCCATACACACTGTACGGACATCTCGGCCAGCATTTTCATCAGTAACCCACATCTGCAGAGATGTAATGTGACTATATCAGGCTTGAAGCACAAACATGAGCACAGCCCTACAATGAAACAGAGACTTTTAATGTTTTGTACATCAATAACCTCACACATTCAAGTATAACTTTTTGGTGTTGGTCAACACTTATGTTGCATTAAGTAATTAAATGACTTAGAATACAGAAGTGCATTTTAAATGGTTAATGGGGAAAATGTATTCTTAAAATGTATTCTAAAAATAATTTAATAAATAATTATTCATGATATTTTGAAGTGCCTTAATGATAATAATATAGTGCATGTTCATTATCGTGATGTATTGTATTACAGATACTGGCACATGTCTAATTTAAAACATTTACACCAATACAGCCACTTCCACAGTAGGAAAAATATAGATTGTGAAAGTCAATGGTGCTGCCAACTGTCTGGTTACCAACATTTTTCAAAATATCTTTTAAACAGAAGAAAAAACTCATACAGTTTTAACAACTTGAGGGTGAGGAAATTATAAATAATTTTCATTTTGGGTGAACTATACCTTTAAGAATGATGATACTATATGAATATGGTACCTGGAGCACAGGTTTTATCAGCTGACTGTCTTTTGTTGTTTATAATAAATTGGAATGTTGATAACACATAAGCAGTCTTTAATAATGCTCAATTACATGTAGATGCATACTTTATGCATAGAGTGTGGTGGTGCTGGGGTGTCGCTCTGGATTAATAAAAAAAAATTGGCGTATACTCACCGTACGGACATCCTAGATGTAAACGAACAGTTTTGGAGTGAGAAGTAATGAAGTAATCGATTTTAAACTGTTTTCATTTCGATATGCATTTACAATAAATATGCCATTCTCGTTAAGAACTGAAATTACAAAAAGTAATTACGCAGAAGTAAAAAAATAATAATTTAGACCTATAGTGAATGCATTTGATCACTTTTCACGTGACATCCTATGTTTTATTGACTGCGATGAGTGATATAGGTGCACAATAATTCATTTTAAACTAAACTACACATCTCATGTTACGAGGATTGTTTTTTTTTTGCGAGGACAATGATGTGCACTTACTTCGATATTATGGCGGACACAGCTGGATTCGGTGGTCAAACGGTCAGTCATTGTCCGGTTTGAATAGTACCAATGATAACATCTAACTGTACAGCCACAGCTGCATGGACGTGTTGATGTCGTGTAAAAGCATCTCCAAAACTTTCTAAAAAATAGCACTGTATTTGAAGAATACCATTAAAGGAAAACGGTAAAAAATTGGCACATTTACTTTTTAAAATACTTTCAGTAATTCACCGAGTCAGACTATAGACTATTTACACTGCAAACAAATATAGGCCTGTTGTATCAGCTGTTTCCACAAAAATAGATGTTCAGCTTATGTTCATCTTATCAGCTAAACTGCATAAATTTAATTTGATTTGAATTGTTTAAAACAATTGAAATATTATATGACCCAGGGCCGTAACCACCATAGACATTGAGGGGGACAAGTCGCCCCCAATAATTAGAAATGGCCAAATACAAAAAAAGCTTTAGATGTAATAGTTTCAGTCTGCTCTGCCTCAGCGGGCTAACAGCGCTCATCAAAGTCAAAATAATTTAATTGGCCAATCAAATCAAAGTAGGCGGGTTTTAGCGTTCACAGATGCTGAGCATGCGCCGCGAAGCGTCAGATTAATGAAAGAGTGCGAGGTACGATGGAAGCTGCTAATCATTAGTCCAGGGGCGGACTTAGTGATTTGGGGGCCCTAAGCAAATTCCAGGTATGGGGCCCCCACACAATACCTGGTCTCATAGCATTTACGTACCTGGGTGCACTTTTTAGCACTTTTGATACATTTTCTCATTTATCTCATGATTTCATATGAAGCTTTTAGTTGATGTCACTGGTATGATCTATTTATTGTTAGGGAATTGTAAAAACAACAACAACAACAACAAAAACAATTATACAAATGGTTTAAACTAATTAATTTAGTGAGTATACCATGATTGACAGCATGTGATTTTATACCTTGCAGCAAACATTTTGTAAAATGCATTTTTCATGAAAATTGTTCAGTGTAGCTTTTGCTAATTTGTGCAGTTACTGTTACCTTCCTGATAACACCAGTGAAGATCATTATATCAGGTCTTGTTTATGTCACTGGTGTTACTGTGCTGTGTTACTGTATTGTTTTTGTCTGTCACATTAAATAAATAAATCTCCTTATTTCTTGCATTTCCATTTTGTTTGTAACTCTGACTACATGTGCAGAAAAAATCGAGAAATTATATTTCATAAAAACGTTTAATATTGCTAAAGAAGGTAACACCAGTGACAAAAAAAATGATGCATGTGGTCTTGAAATAACTGCACAAAAAGGCAACAAAAAAGCTGTAATTTGTATGTATTCATAAAGTCAAAATGTAATCTAATAATGTGGTCAATGTTTAAATGTTAAAAAATAAATACATTTTAAGAAATCTTGCTATACCAAAAGTGGACGTTTCTGTAGAATTGACCATGTTGAAAAGTTTGTCTGTGCAAGTAATGTGTGTGTATGAGTCGATTAAAGCTGCGCATATACATACATACATATATATATATATATATATATATATATATAGGCCTATATATATATATTATTATACATAATATATACAGGTGCATCTCAATAAATTAGAATGTCGTGGAAAAGTTCATTTATTTCAGTAATTAAACTCAAATTGTGAAACTCGTGTATTAAATAAATTCAGTGCACACAGACTGAAGTAGTTTAAGTCTTTGGTTCTTTTAATTGTGATGATTTTGGCTCACATTTAATAAAAACCCACCAATTCACTCTCAACAAATTAGAATACTTCATAAGACCAATAAAAAAAAAAATTTTTAGTGTAAAGACAGACATGTATTTTATAATGCACGTTCATATATCTGCTGGACTGTATCTTTGTGTCAACAACAAGACTTATAGGCTAATTATTTGTCTTTATCGTCTTTGTCAAAGACTATAGAATAATCCCCTTATTATTATTATTAAATTTAGTCTATTATGACATTAAGCATTTTGCTGTATGGGAGGACAAGTGAAAGTTTGTGTATTCTGTTCATGGCCGTCTTCTTTCCTTGTAGTACATTTAAGAACTATACATCGAATTTTATCTTTTAATTGCACTTAATGTATCTTGATGCATTAAGCCATATTAAGTGTTCATTTTTCTATGGGAGGAAAACACTTAACGAGAAACTGCGCTTTGCGTTCATATTCTGCTGTTCTGTAGCCACAGATTTGCGGGTCTTGTATTTTTCTCCTACAGATGACTTGCAGGACCTTGTGATATTAAATTAGTTTTAATCATTTAACCAGCACAGCGTCTTGTCTCCGTTAACCGCATTACGATTTGTGTTGAATGCAAGTGACGTCACAGTAGCACAAAGTGCAAGCAGCGATTGCAAGTGACATTGTATTTTAGTTTATTTTTTCTTGTCTTCACCACCTGCTACTGTTGTAAAATGTTGAGAGATTCAAACAAAAAAAATAATAAATAGAACAAAATAAAAATTAAAAGACTGCAAGTGACATCACTAGCGAAAGCGAAGTGTCTGAGCGTGCAAGAGCTGAAAATGCAAGTGCAAGTCTGCAGCCAGACCCTTCTCTTTAATTCAGCTTGGCATAGCTCAGGTTTCTTTGACAGTGGCCTTCAGCTCATCTGCATTTTTTGGTCTCTTGTTTCTCATTTTCCTCTTGACAATACTCCATAGATTCTCTATGGGCTTCAGGTCTGGTGAGTTTGCTGGCCAGTCAAGCACACCAACACCATGGTCATTTAACCAACTTTTGGTGCTTTTGGCAGTGTGTGCAGGTGCCAAATCCTGCTGGAAAATGAAATCAGCATCTTTAAAAAGCTGGTCAGCAGAAGGAAGCATGAAGTGGTCCAAAATTTATTGGTAAACGTGTGCAGAGACGTTGGTTTTCAAAATACACAATGGACCAACACCAGCAGATGGCATTGCACCCCAAATCATCACAGACTGTGGAAACTTAACACTGGACTTCAAGCAACTTGGGCTATGAGCTTCTCCACCCTTCCTCCAGACTCTAGGACCTTGGACAATACTCATAAGGCTGCGGTTCTCTCGGTTGGTTGTGCATCTTTTTCTTCCACACTTTTTCCTTCCACTCAACTTTCTGTTAACATGCTTGGATACAGCACTCTGTGAACACACAGCTTCTTTGGCAATGAATGTTTGTGGCTTACCCTCCTTGTGAAGGGTGTCAATGATTATCTTCTGGACAACTGTCAGATCAGCAGTCTTCCCCATGATTGTGTAGCCTAGTGAACCAAACTGAGACCATTTTGAAGGCTCAGGAAAACTCATACTCAAGGCTCATATTCAAATTTGTTGAGATAGTGAATTGGTGGGGTTTTGTTAAATGTGAGCCAAAATCATCAAACTTAAAGAACCAAAGACTTAAATTACTTCAGTCTGTGTGCATTGAATTGATTTAATACACAAGTTTCAAAATTTGAGTTGAATTACTGAAATAAATTAACTTTTCAATGAAATTCTAATTTATTGAGATCAAAAACGCAAACACTTATGAAAAATATGAAGACAGGTTTGCAATCGTAACATTAGAAAATATGACACAGCAGGACATGCATATAAAATACTGAAATGCTGAAGATTTGTTAAAAGATTTGTATACATATCTTGCATGACAGCACTACAAAAACACAACAATCGGAAATACTATTGCCTTATATACTGGTTGTCTTATTGTTTGTGGGCTTTGTATTTAAAAAAAACACTGGCTTTTAACACTTTCGCTAAGTAACTTATTTGAGTAAATGAAAACACAATACTTACATTTAAATGTGAATTACCCACAGAACTCTCATCTGCCGTTTTCTTTGAATATAAATTCCAGCGTCATCTGAGCGCAAGTGATTCTGGGATATGATAGGGTTTGTATGTTTTGATGTCCATCAGATGTACACTTCATTTTCCTGGGAAACGGAGGGCGCATATGACGTCGCTTTCAAATTACGGCAGCTTTCATCGTGCCGCGGTGACGCAATCAGCCTTGGAATGCATTCTTTGGCATTCTTTGGCATACAACAAAAATACTTGTGAGATTAAATTTAAACAGTGCAATCAATCTTTTGTGTATAACACTGCATGTGGGCATATTTTGTTTTTTTCTGACACTCCTGTCACTCCACTTCTTAGGTCGTCATACATCTCCCAGACACATGGAGATCTCCTGCAGTAGGCCACATAATGTCCAAGAGCATCCTGGGTTAAGCCTCCTTTGAAAGCGATGACTGCCCTTAAAGTAAATCTCTCTCCTTGGAGCATCAGATTGGAGGTAAATTCACTCAAAGGAAATTCTATGGAGTTGCTTCCCAGGTCAGTGTCAATCCACAGAAGTTCTCCCAGACTGTAACTGTGAGAAACCTTCCCTGCACAGAGCTCTGTTCCTGATGTAGAGTCTGTCTTGAATGCAGAGGGACACTGTGATGACCTTTGGATTGGCCTGAGGCAGGGGGACTCCGGAAGGTTAAGGCCTTCTTCCCCTGCGGTCTGAAGATGAGCGATGCCAGAAGCCTGCAGTACAGCAACAGAAGTACAAACAAATGGTATTTCCCTTGTGACTTGTGTGCTGAGACTGCAATGCTGTGAGGAGCACTGTTTTGTGAAGTAAACACATGCATGTTTTGTCATTGATTTTTCAATGATTGTGGAGATGTGGCACTGTGCATCTATTTGGAGAGCACCAGACTTCAGTTGGACATGTTTGAATATTCCATTCAGCAGCTCTGCCCTCTGTATGTAGACCTGTGCATTCAGACCCTTTGTGCTGATGGTTTTCACTAGCTGGAGGAGGTTGTTGGAGTCCTCACCACAAACAAAATTTTGCAAAGGTGACACTATCACAGAAAGCACAACATAAGCATTGACAAAAAGCATCAAATGCACATGTGTTCAGCACAGAGATTCTTGATTTCCTGAGTTTAACAGGTTGTTGATTATTTCCATTTTTCATCAGTTCCACTTTCAGTTTTTTCCCCCTCACAGATGGATCCGCATGGAGCCATTCAGGACACGGAGAAAGGTAGGAGGCCTCTCCAGTTTTCAACAGGGTTTTCAGAGTCTTCCTCTGTTGGATGGATGTTTGTGACAATGTCAGACTTCCCAGACTTCCCAGAACAGGAAGCATCCATTTCTGTTTTTTACATCTACTCTGCAAGTTATGGTTGGTAGTGGGTTGGCTTCTTTGACGATCACTGTTGCAACAGCTGCATCTTCTTCACCTTTTTTTCTTTACTGTTTTGTTTTGCAGAACAAATGCGCATGTTGCCTTCAATGAAGGACAGGTGTCGAGCAATGAATCGATCCACCCGAATCGGCAAGTTTTCATGCTTGAAAAGGCCACGTTTAATGTTTTTGAACTCGGCTTCAACATTGGCTGAACTTGCGATGATGTTGGTGCTTCGGAAGTGAGGGATCATTACCCCTGTCCAGAGTGGTAAGTAGCTTGCAAGCCAGATTATACTGGGAATGATATCAGGGAGGAAGTGCATATTATCATGATCTCCATTAGCCACGGCAAGTGACCTGCTTTCCTCACATATTTCTGTCACCCACTGCCGTAGGTCTGTCTGCGGTTGGTCACCTGCCCACTGCGTTTGATCTGCTTTTTCCAGGTCCTCCCCCTCTACATCTGGAATGACGACACTCTCTTCTGCAATTCGGGCTTTCAGGTATTTCTTGCACCTTTCAGATATGAGGGGGACTCCAGAGCTGTCATTGCCCTCTGCTTCACTGAGAGCCACAATAGTAATGCTGCGTAGTAGCTCTTTAGTATCGTCCATGGATTGTGACTTAAGAAGCTGTGCCATTGACCTCACAAAGAAATCTTTAATGCGATGTTTTTTTCTTCAAGCAGTCCCACTGGCAGATCATCTTGATGCAGTGTGCAACATTAACCCGGACAAAACAAGGAGGCGCTTTTGCAGACTGTTTACCAAGTAAGACGCCACAACACACATTGATGTAGGTCTTAAGATCAGGATGAGGAGTAAAAGCCTTAACCAAAGCTCCGAGCAAAGCCAGTGAAAAGTCACTTACAACCTCTTTTGGAGTTGGTGCACCTGCACGTATCCATTCTGTCAGCCATTGTGTCATTGCATAAACATCATGTCTCTCTGACAGCATTTGCACGACTGGGACACTTGAGCACTCATCACCTGCCAGAACGCCATGATATAAGACATGGCCAGACATGCCGTTTGGTCGCTGTAGTTTCCTCACTACTGAGCCAGTTGCATCAAAACTCACAGTGGGGTTAGTAGATGTCTTGGATAATGACTTGTACATATACATTTGTGTTTGACTCCAATAGTGACAGAAAAACTTGTCCAGTCCAATGTCTTTAATGCTACCACTGTGAGGTGCGCTGTATTTTAACATCTGCAGTGACAAAATAGGATCCTTGTAACCTTGTTCTAAGGCATTTCTCTCTTGCATTGCTTTGCGCAGGGTGGCCAAATTAGGAAGATGTCTTGGCTCAGGATCTCCAAAATCCATCAGCTTTGTTGCCTCTGATGCCCTCCATACATGGGATTCTATTCTACCCTCACACAGTTCTTTGGATATCTGCACACGCAAGTTACCAGACATCGGACGCTTGGAACAGCCAGTGTGCAGGGAGTCATCTGTGTTTTTAATGAAACACTTTAGCATCATTGGGCTGTTCATTTAAGGCTCTCTGTCACATTTTATCTAATTTCTATGTATTTCTCTGTGGCTGATGGATAGACTTTGGCTCTTTTAAAGGCAAATGTGCAGGGGCTCTTCACTTCTTTCCAAATATGATGATTTATCACATGCGTCCAGATGCCAGGCTTCAAAATTGTGTATTCCCTTTTTTGTGTTTTAGAGATCTTGTTTTTGTATTGAACTGTTTCAGGCATAAATTCAATCCATTTCTGAAATGGAACTTCAAGATCAAAAGTCCAGCAATCTTTTGGTCTGGGGGAAAGGGACCCTGGCTCAAAGTCAGTGTCATCACTACTGCCACTTGTTTCATTATCACTTTCATGAGTAAACCCTAAAGCAGTCCAGATGTTGTGTCTGTTTAATTTAACAAAAGTGTATAGAGCCTTTGCGGTGATCTTGTTCTCTAGCTGCTTACTCTGTCCAGATGCTTTGATTAGGAGTAGCTATGTTGCCATTGTTGACTATGGCCTCTTTTGATGAACACAGGACTGTGAAAATGCAATCCCTGTCGACTGCTGGTTTCTTGGGCATCTGGCATAAGCAAAACATAATAACCCACTTAAATAATCATGACTCCAAAAATGTAATGTATAGTATAAACCTGCATTACTGTATTGTCCCGAATATAAGGATAATATAGTAATAATATATATATAAGGACGTTATATCTTGTATTACTAACAATTCGGCAATGTTGATCCCTAAATGCACAACATATTCTAAAAACTAACATGGGTCATATGTGCAACTGTAATTAGCATTTAATTGCTAGTGATATAAGTGATAAGTATTAGCAATGAGGTTCATGATATAAGTATTAGCAGTAATCATTGGCAATCTTAGCTCACTGCTCTACCGTTGTTCTTGAAGTTACCCTTACAAAAATGAACCATTGTTTTAGTATAGTAAAAGAGTAGTAACCAAGTATTTTTATTAATATTTTTATTATTTGGCATATTCATTACCATTTGTACAACAATTTTACTACAAATACCATGGTTAAACTATGGTTAGCAAAAATCATGGTTAATTTATGGTTACCATGGTTTAACTATAGTAACCATGGTTTTATTTGTAGTAACACAATGGTTAATTTTATAAGGGTAACTAATAACACTGTAAACTGACACTGTTAAAACATACTTACATTGGCCAGAAATTTGAGTTTGTAACTGTATCAACTTTTCCTCCACTAACTCTACAAACTCAATTTCCACAAGAGCATCTTGAACAGAAGTGTCACCTCGTGGTGGGAGTGAAGTGTATCAGATGATACTCCTTGTGAATAAGGTAAATCAGGTGAGAACAAAAGCGCTGAATTACATAAAGCTACGACTTGATGGCGCCACGACAAAACCATTTTAAGTGAGAGAATGTGACAGAAAAAGTGTCCGACAGCAGATGAATATTGAGCTGCTTTTAATAAACACCACAACGACTACAAAAACATTGATAAAGAGTTGTTGTTTTATTAAAATATCATTAGAATCTAACAATTTGGTAAGAAAGTGAATAAGTGAGGAACCCAATATAAAATCCTAAATCAAAGCAAATTAAAAAGCAGCATAAACAAAAATTGTTACAGCACAAACCAGCACAAACGAAGCATTAACATTTGACCCTATTTTAGGTGAGTTTGCAGCGTGTAGGGGGGCTGGTGACGTCATCGCCTATAATGTAATGTCTAATATTTTAAAAACCGAAGCAGCACAAATGAAACTTTCAGCGGCACAAACCAGCACAAATGAAGCACAAACAAACAAGACTATTATGGGAAATTTGGACATGCATGGGGGCTGACGTCATCGCCTATATATTTCAATGTCTAATATTTAAAACCAAGCAGCACAAACGAAACTTTAATGGCACAAACCAGCACAAATGAAGCACAAACAAACAAGACTATTATGGGAAATTTGGAGCATGTGGGGGGCTGAGTGACGTCATCGCCTATATTTCAATGTCTAATATTTAAAAAACCGAAGCAGCACAAACGAAAATATTAACGGCACAAACCAGCACAAACGAAGCACAAACGATTGAGCCTGTTTTGGGTGAATTTGGAGCATGTGGGGGGGCTGGTGACGTCATCGCCTATAATTCAATGTCTAATATTTTAAAAACCGAAGCAGCACAAAATAAACTTTTACCGGCACAAACCAGCACAAACGAAGCACAAACAAACGAGACTATTTGGGGTAAATTTGGAGTATGTGGGGGGCTGAGTGACCTCAGAATGACCTATAAATATTATTTTAATATCTAAAAAAAACAAAGCAGCACAAACTATTTTTTTACAGCACAAACGGAGCACAAACGATTGAGACTATTTTGGCGACGTTTTGTGTTGGGTGAAGAACCACCACCAAAAGGAGGAAGATCAATCCACCCATGGGACCCCAGCTCCTGCAATAAATCTAAAACAAATTAAGAAACTATAGAAATGGACTTAGAAATGGCAATATGGACATCACTAATAAAGCAACTCCTCACGTAAGTGGGTATCGATAACAGACAAAAGTAAGGAGAGGAAACAATGTTACCTTAGAAGGATCAAATAGTTGGTCACCTGAGATTATTACAAAACATCGCGTCTGCATAAACACCAGCTCAAAGCACGAAGACAGCAGTAAACAACCACGGCATAGAACGAGAGGGAGAATCCTACAGTGAAAACAAAAGATGTTACCTATCATAATACTATCCACACTCTCAATTATAGTTGCGTTTAAACCACTCAGGATATCAGGACATCACGCCAGATAGAACGCTTTATAGCCACGGGTTTAATCACAGTCATGCCCACCGATAACACAATGGGATACAGGAAATCATGCCTATTTTAGTATGCGAAAAAAACATGTTAAGCCCACACAAAGAGCTCTTAAAAATACACATACCTGAGAGGCAAACAGTCAAAATACACTAAGCAGCACGAAAGGGCACCAGCACCAGAACATAAAGCTGCACTAGGATTAACAAAAATTATTTCAAGTTGCACACTGTAATGCCAGTTTAATATGGAGCTCTTGTTTCAGCTCCGGGAATTAGTTATTAAATATTCAATATTGCGTGATCGAAGTAATATTAATATTTAACGTACGATTTATACTTTGAGTGCTCGTCCATGAGTACTACATCAGTATATTTATTAAATCTCGCTTCTATCGCCCCGTGGCCCCGGTAACAATAAAACAAGATTAATAATTTCTCAAGTTTCAGCTAGGTAACGTTATCTTTGGGCAAATAAGGATGAAAATACTCAAAATCACATTCCAGAGACACTTCTTTATAAAATGGAACAAGGTTTATTCGTGATATTGCTATTCTAACATAAATAGATTACCTAATAAAACACACACATACAGACGAGGTTAAATGTTGAAAGAATACCATTCTTTCTATTTCATAACTTAACTAACCAGAAAAGATCACGAAAGATGCCTAGGCTTTCTTTTCTGCATTCAGATAAATTTTTACCAGTTCAGTCCGAGTTAGGAATATTTAGTTTGTTATACTTGCTTCTGTTGGTTTAAGCAGGATGGATGTTTTGGCTTCGTTTTCCGCGTGAGTTCAGTTCTTTGTTTCGGGTGTCACGTGGTCGGTTCGTGCTTCTTCGGTTGCTCTCGTGTGGAGACTTGAAACTGCTGCGTGACGTCACGGGGAAAGCTGTCCTCTGCTCTGCAGTCGTTGAATTCGTTGCTCCGTGATGTTACGGCTTTGGCACGGTCTTAGACTTCTTCAGATGGTTGGCTCCGAGGCGAGCGTCCAGCGGACCGGCGCGCGTTGGAGGGCGCAGTTGCGAAAGCGGGAGAGAGTTACAAGAGCGAGCAGAGATTCAAGAGATGTTCAAGCCATGTTCAAGAGAGAGAGCGCGCGCGCACTCGCGCGTCGTTTTAAACTGTCCGGGTTTGGACAGCACCCACAGGCGGCTGGTCCAATCAGAGCGTCGCCCATGTCCAGGCTTTCTGGGGTGGAATTTACGTGATCCGATATTCCATTCATTCCGTGGAAGATACAAACTTACAGATTTTATATATGTTTAGTAACACATGATGCTAAAGTTTAACGGTCATCAACATAATTTGTTACATACGACGCCAGCTTTTTTTAGAGACTAAACATCGCATTTAGAACACACACACACTACAGTTTATGTCGTTTAAAGCATGATTAAAAATCACCCACATTGTCCTAAATAATTCACATTCGAAATCATCACATCAAGCCTATGAGGGAAAGAGTACACATTAATATCCATATATTTCTTTGTGTAGATGTTTTGAAAGTCATGAAATGAACAAATGTCTTTGAGAAACGTTCCCATCACATTCCTTTGTTCGTAATAGAAAGAAAACGCGCGCTTTTGCGCTGAGGCGGAGGAGGGGCTTTAGCGAGTTACTGATTCTTTCAGCTGCCCCCCTTCTGGTGAATTGTAGAGCCAGTCGAATTCCTGCCGACATATGTTACATATCCCCCTTGGGCTTGGCGATGTTCCCTGATGGAACCTCGTCAAGGCCCTGGAACAAGAGGCAGGAAGAACAGGCACATACAAGACACAAACATCATTCCTATCACTGACTGAAGCCTGGTGCAGGGTAATTTGGGAAGGAACAGGTTAGAAACTTGAGAAGATATAGGGATGCATTGTTTATCATTATTGACAATTGGGTCATTTTTGACTGTTTTGATTGTCAGGGGCTCGACGAGGCGGTATAGGCATGATCTCAGTCAGGTTGGTCGAATTCTCGGGTTCGGGTTCTAGGTCGAGATTACCACGTCGAAAAAGGCGAGGGACGCCTGACGTGCATTTGTTGAGAGACTCTTGAACGACGTTCACTCGCTTGTGTAGGAGGAAGGCCAGTGTCAAAGTCACAACATATCCTACGATAGTAGAGATACAAAGCGCCGTGTCAGCGGCAGACCAGGACCAAATAATTGGCGCGCGGAAGGCGAGTGATAGCTTCTAACGCTGTCAGCCGGTGTCAACTCAATAAGAAATTTCGATTTCAACCTGATATTCATCGTCGGTGAGGTGATACAATGCTAACTCGTCAATATGGAGGATCGCGCCCTTCGGGACAGTGATCCATAACGTTTGGTTGGGCAAATTAATGCGCGCAGCGGTGTCGTGTTAATCGCATGTGAGGGTGGCTGTTCGTGCTGGGGTTGACCAGCCATCGGTTTCTGCTGATTTCGGCTTGCGTTACCTCAACTTGAGAACGTGGTGTTGTTTCAGCGGGGCACTAGTGTCGGGTTTAATGGGTTCTAAACCACGGATGCCCCTGGTATTATCGCGTACGCAGAGTTTACTCGGGTAGGGGGAGTGAATGTCCTAAGTGAGCGTGCCCATCTTTAAGTTTGGGGCCAGATACAACTGCTCGTTGTTATCGTGATACGCAGCGACTTTAGGCGTGTGGATTTTGATGTAGGTTTTCCCTTGCCGTAATCCCACATTGACAACGTCTTTGAGCCGGTAAACATTATTAACGTCGATAATGGGCAAACTGAAAAGACAACTAAGTCACCTGTTTCCGGGTTTGCATATATGGGAATAGCGCTACCGGGAAAGGGGCGAGATGGGTTTGGATGAGACTAGCGGGGCCCGCAGTGGCCGAAGTTGCAACGTTTGTACGAGGCTAAGAGGTATCGTGTAGCACGGAATCCTATTCATGGCTACGTTGTCAATCAAGGAACTTACATCGCGTATCATGTCGTTCATGATTTTGGCGGGTGGCCTCGATCGGTCGACAATGGTTCTCACAGCGAATTACAACGACTTTACTGACGGAAGTCGATCTCAATTTCAGGACCTGGATTCGAGGTTTGGTTAAGGGGGTTCAAAGTGAGAGAGAGGAAAGGAAACACAAAGTGAGACACGAGATAAAGAAACCAAACGATAAAGTAAATTAAAAAAAAAAAAAATCTTCAAAAAAAAAAAACATTTATATAATAATAAAAAAAAATATTTGAGAGTAACTCCTCTCTACTAGATTGGTCCTAGCAGTGCTGCGGTGGAGAAAATATGGGTTGTGTCTAAGCATGGTTGCTATATGTTTTCCTAAAATGACAATACTTATGCTTGTGTGGTGGTTATGGTTGTCGGTCTGTGTCAGTGAGTTTGATTTTCCCCCTTTTCCTGTCTGGATTTGCCGGTTGGAACTGGCAACCTATCATGGTGCATCGTGTGTGTCAGCGTACTCCCCCTCTGGCCGTGAGGTACTACGAGCTGTGGCGCAGTGAGTGGCTCAGGGACAGACGTGTGGACACCGTCTTGCAGATGCAGCATGTACTTGACAGAGTGGAGCGTGCGGAGCTCGGAGGATGTGTTCAGGTCCGTAGAGGAAATGGAATGTTCAAATGGGTTTGACATGTGAGCTGTCATGGTTCGTAGTGACGAATCCGCATGTGAGGGTGAGGAGATCGTCAGCAGCGAACTGAGGTGGTATGGTAATGCAGGAGGTCAGGGTTGTGCTCGCCAGTGGCGTGCTGGCGGCGGGTTATTGCTGCCACTGTAGGGTTGGGTGGGAGGGCATGAAGTATCCATGACTCTTCATGTAATGCACCTGCTTTGGTGAGGGCATTGGTTTGGTCATTTGAGGGCTGGAGTTTGGGAGGAAGCGTTTAGGATGTCAGAACTGATCTGGTGTTCTTCGGAGGAATGGCAGGTGACTGAGACAGCACTTTCAGGAACTTGAGGATTTTCATCAGCAGGTGTTTGTTGGACGCTGCTGTGATTTGGAGTATTGGGTATTGAGTTAGTGTTTAACTCTGTTGCTGGGTTTTCAGGTGGGGTTTCATGTCCATCTGAAGTTAGGGTGTTTACTGTTCTCTGAGAGTGAGGTGACAGTGCTGTTTTCTGTGGCTGATTTGTTCAGCTTGTCACTGCCGTTTCGTCCGACAGCTAGTCAGACTGAATCTGGTTTCTCTTTCTTTTCCCACTTCCGGTTCTCCTCTTTTCGTTGGAAGAACTCTTTCACCATCATTTCCATCAGCTTTTGTGAGTCAAAATGCGGTGGTGTTTCTTGTTCTTGTGGTGATTCAGTTTGAACTCGGTCAGTTTGGAATCTTGGTGAATTCTTTCGTCGATTCCTTGGGCTGACTGCTCCAGGGTGAGTTTGTCACTTTCCCTTGGAGTTTCCATACGAGCCTGGCTGGTTCCACGATCTATCCCGTGGGCTCTCATGAGGCCTTGCTTGGTCCCATGACTTATCCCAGTGTCGTCCAGGTGAGCGTTGACGTCCACGCGGTCCATCCCAGCGGTCATACCTCTGTTTAGGTCGAGTGCCAGCGTGTGAGTCTCGTTCTCTGTTGGACGGGGGTGCATTCCACTCTTTGTGTGGTGGCTTAGCGCTGTCTTGGCGTTGGGTGCCCTCTAGAGCCAGTTCATGGTGTTGCGTGTTGAAATCAAGAACTGCTGGGGTTTTTGCGCTCTTTTCTGAGGCCATCTTTTGTTTGTAGTAGGCCTTTTGCACCAAGTCTCGCAACTGCTGAGTGTTCATCGTTCGTGGACAGGCGAGAACACCAAGATGGTGGCTTATGCCAGGATGGAGGTTCCTGAGGAAGAGAGTTTTAAAGTCCAGTTCATCTTCCATGTCAGAATCATTGCGAGTTCCAAAATATGCTTGTCTGAGTCGACTATAGTAAGCTTGAGGAGGTTCGTGACGTCCTTGTCTCGTCTCCAGGGCAGCCACTAAGCCTTGATCGGACTCAGGGTCGGCGAACTCTTTAATGAGGGCTTTTCGCAGCCTTTGATAATCAGTCTTTGTGTTAACAGGCTGCCGGTCAAGGAAGCTGCGTACTTCAGGACTGGATGTCGTTCGGAGTAAGTAGAGTTTATCTTTGTCCATAACATTAGGTCGCATTTCCAGATGGAAATCAATATCTTGCAGATACGCTTGGACCTTTTGGCTGTTTGGCACGCTGGGGTTGAATTTGCCAATGTTTCGGGCCAGCTTGTCAAGATCTTTTAGGTCCAAGCCGTGTGACGATCTGCGGCTGGCTGCAGCAGATTCTTCTGGTTCTGTTGTGATATAAAGTTCTTCAGACGGTGCTGGTGAATGTTTTAACACCACCCCCTCTGTCTTATGTTCACGTGTCAGTCCAGGCACAGGTGACTTGGTCCTGCTTGGCAGGGGTGCGGTTGGTGCACGTCCTGTCCTTGACGGCTCATGGCGTAGTTCGTAAGCATGCTTGAGTTCCTCTTGGAAACTTTCAGACTCCTCTGTGACGTAGTCGAGCTGTCGTGTTAGGCGGCTGATCACGTTTCTTGACTCAGCCAAATGAGCTTCGAGGGCCTTGATTCTGCTGTTTTTGTCCCTGAAGTCAGTCTTTGCCTTTTCCAGTAGCTTCTCTGCATACTGTAGCTTGTCTGCACGATCAGCGAAGTCCTCTTTGAGTTGCTGCATTTCGTGGCTGGTAGCTGCTAGAGTCTCTTTTAGCCTGTTGATCTCCTCCTCGGCGCCTTGCTCCACCTCATCGGTCCCTTCCTGTCGTTCACGTTCCAGCTGCTCTATGCGCCGTTGTGCGCTTGTCAGCTCCTGCTGGTGTTGTGCGGCGTGCTTGTCGCTCAGTTTGAGGGTGGCGATGAGTGTGTGACTTAAGCTTGAGGTGATCTTGGCTAATTCTTTGTGATTGTAGTTTTGACTTGGGTCTTGTCTCATGATGCTTGTGATGTTGTCATCTAGTTGGTCCTGTGTCTGATGTTGGAGTGCTTCAGCAGCTTTAGGGAGGATGCTGTTTGTTGTAACACTTAGCCACATTTCCAGTCCTTCCCAGTGACCGACATGTTCTGTTTTGTGAGACATGTTCTGGCGGGTGATGGGGATCTTGGACCGAACTGACACAGACCTTGGATGGGAAACAAAGCAAAACGAAAACAAACAAAACAAACAGGGGTGTAAATGTGCACAGTGTATGCTAGTGTTGAGTGTGATTCTGTTTCTGTGATCCTCTGTAGTGGGGTGCGTGTAGTTTGCAGCTTCTGCGTAGAAATTGAGCACACGTAGAGGCAGCACAGCTGGGAAACAGAGGAAGAAAAGCACACTAACAGAATGAGTAACAGGGGTAACAATTGTGTGCTTCACCTTTTCTTGTACGAGAAAGCCTCCTTTCTCTTTTAGGAAGGAGATCAATCTAAATACGAAGGTGAAGGACAATAAAATTCTCTGTTAATAGCAGATTTTCTGCTTGTCGCTTTTGTTAAGTCTGATTTAGAAGGACGCTTCTAGTCAGAAAATAAGCGAAATTTTCTCTTTTGAGATAGGACTGTTATTGCTATTCCAATTTTCTCCTTGATGGAGGAAAACAATAGCAATGACAGTACTGGCCCCTTAATGGCAATTTTACACCGCAACGCCGGTTCGCGTGTCTCTAGCGCGTGTTTTTTTTTTTTAAACAAATTGCCGATGTCTATCTTCTCATTGCACCTGCTTTAACTTGGAGGGGTAGGATTTCACAATAGAGGTTAAATAGCAAACAGTTCTCAAGTTTCGTAAACATCTGTTCAATTGTGGCATTTCTCTCTATTCATGATCTTTCCACTGGCAAAGTCTTAGCAAACAAGTCAAATTAGAAGAAGTTAGTAACAAAGAGGAAAGGTAAGAGAAGATTTATTTATTCCCAAGGTTTAAAACTAACAATAATAAGAAGCTGGCAGCATGGTGTCACTGTCACTTCACCAACACAACACTAGGGGGAGCACTATCTACTCTCAGGCCTAAGTAAAGAGGACCTTATTTAATTTTAACTTAATACAATTATTTTAATTAAATTATTATTAATTTTATTTGAGTTAATCAGATCACCTAAGGAAATTAAGTATGGCCTACAGGTGGCGCCAGACTACATCATGTTAAGTCTGAAATTAGAATTAAAATGAGACTTTTTGGTTTCTAATTAAAATGTATGATGTTATAATTAAAATTAATAGGCTCACCTAGGATTAGAATTTACACGTGCACTCTGCAATTGAGTTGATACACCAATATTGTTGCAATATGTAAACAGGAAGTGTAATTAATTATTAAATGTAATTAGAATTTTCAAATTCATAATTAATTATTAAATTAATTTACAGCTTCTAAATCACTAGTTTTGGATTCCCATAATAGTAATTAAAATAATTTCCAAACTTAATCATTCCTCTGTGTCATTAACATCAAAAAAAAAGTATTGATAATTAATCTGTATCCTAATTACTTGTAAACGAAATTAAAAATTTCTGGCCCTCTTGATAATAATTAAGGTTTTACTGTAGTGGTCAAATTATAAGAGCGTTTATGATTCACAAATGGATACTGTTGCTACTGGAGGCAGGAATTTAAATTATTTTATTAAATGAAATTAATTGCAAATTTGTAATTAATTATGACATTCAGTTAACAATTAAAAATTCCTAACAATAGCACTTATCCATTGATGTGTTTTAAAATCATAAAAGCCATTATAATTGAATGAAATCAAACTCACCATATTATCAAGGTAATGAGGTAATACTGAATTATCTTCTAATAAAACTACCAACTATTAAACTGGTACCCACAAAAGGCAAGACTTTAATCAACAGTATATTAAACCAACCTGTGAAAATGTCAGACAGATAAATGGGTATAACATTAACACAGCCAGTCTATTAATATATGTTAGTCTTTTAAATGGTAGAGAGAGAGAGAAAGGGAATTAGTGTTAGCTGTGAACCACATTTCCACACACACTCACTGCATTCACTTATATTCAAACTCTCTAACTGCTACGTGCTAGTCGCTAGCTGTAATGCTAAGAGCATGGCATTTGCTACAATGCTAAAGTTTCTTTGTTAGCTTAGCGCTAATGCTATTTACACGTGGCACTCTACAAGCAACTGCCCGGAAGGGGGTTTTCTGGTCGCTATGACAACTCAGTGCCTGTAGGAAAAAAAAGAAAATGTGCTCCACGCTTCAGAATCAACAAGCATTGTTCAGATTTGACTCTTTTACAACACCTAATCTCACTCGTTTAGGGCGAGATAAATTTATCTACGGATTACTTATAAATCATCAAAGCCTCTGCGGGCTATTATGCGAATATCTGTCTGTTTAGACAGCACACATGAAAACAATTCAAAATCGATTGCAAAATTTCTCCCCCTTTCCAAACCGAATGGCCACTCCTTTGTCTGAGCGGCACGTGTTTGGATTTCACTCGTGTGAAATTAAATAATGGCTGAGTTTTAATTAATTAGCTATTTTAATTTTCTACAGCCGGGAGAATAACGTGGCTGAGTTTGCAGTGGAACACGCACTAACAAAACATTACCACGAAGGCCTTAAATCAGAGATCAATGAGGGACACGCTCATCTTAACTCTCGTGCGCTGTTAAAGCGACTTCTCGTGTCTTAATCACGAATATTAATTATTTCCTGCAGTTTCATTTCTTCTCAACAAACTCGAGTTAACAGTTACACTCTCTTCCCTTTAAAACGCACTGTGTTTTACAAACAAGAATGCAATATCACAAATAATTTTATTGTCTCTGGTTTGATTTTCAGATTTAAATCTTTAATGCCCGCATTCTCCACCATTCTGTAATGCCAGTTTAATATGGAGCTCTTGTTTCAGCTCCGGGAATTAGTTATTAAATATTCAATATTGCGTGATCGAAGTAATATTAATATTTAACGTACGATTTATACTTTGAGTGCTCGTCCCGCGAGTACTACATCAGTATATTTATTAAATCTCGCTTCTATCGCCCCGTGGCCCCGGTAACAATAAAACAAGATTAATAATTTCTCAAGTTTCAGCTAGGTAACGTTATCTTTGGGCAAATAAGGATGAAAATACTCAAAATCACATTCCAGAGACACTTCTTTATAAAATGGAACAAGGTTTATTCGTGATATTGCTATTCTAACATAAATAGATTACCTAATAAAACACACACATACAGACGAGGTTAAATGTTGAAAGAATACCATTCTTTCTATTTCATAACTTAACTAACCAGAAAAGATCACGAAAGATGCCTAGGCTTTCTTTTCTGCATTCAGATCAATTTTTACCAGTTCAGTCCGAGTTAGGAATGTTTAGTTTGTTATACTTGCTTGTGTTGGTTTAAGCAGGATGGATGTTTTGGCTTCGTTTTCCGCGTGAGTTCAGTTCTTTGTTTCGGGTGTCACGTGGTCGGTTCGTGCTTCTTCGGTTGCTCTCGTGTGGAGACTTGAAACTGCTGCGTGACGTCACGGGGAAAGCTGTCCTCTGCTCTGCAGTCGTTGAATTCGTTGCTCCGTGATGTTACGGCTTTGGCACGGTCTTAGACTTCTTCAGATGGTTGGCTCCGAGGCGAGCGTCCAGCGGACCGGCGCGCGTTGGAGGGCGCAGTTGCGAAAGCGGGAGAGAGTTACAAGAGCGAGCAGAGATTCAAGAGATGTTCAAGCCATGTTCAAGAGAGAGCGCGCGCGCACTCGCGCGTCGTTTTAAACTGTCCGGGTTTGGACATCGCCCACAGGCGGCTGGTCCAATCAGAGCGTCGGTACGGGGCGGAGCCCCGCCCATGTCCAGGCTTTCTGGGGTGGAATTTACGTGATCCGATATTCCATTCATTCCGTGGAAGATACAAACTTACAGATTTTATATATGTTTAGTAACACATGATGCTAAAGTTTAACGGTCATCAACATAATTTGTTACATACGACGCCAGCTTTTTTAGAGACTAAACATCGCATTTAGAACACACACACACTACAGTTTATGCCGTTTAAAGCATGATTAAAAATCACCCACATTGTCCTAAATAATTCACATTCGAAATCATCACATCAAGCCTATGAGGGAAAGAGTACACATTAATATCCATATATTTCTTTGTGTAGATGTTTTGAAAGTCATGAAATGAACGAATGTCTTTGAGAAACGTTCCCATCACATTCCTTTGTTCATAATAGAAAGAAAATGCGCGCTTTTGCGCTGAGGCGGAGGAGGGGCTTTAGCGAGTTACTGATTCTTTCAGCTGCCCCCCTTCTGGTGAATTGTAGAGCCAGTCGAATTCCTGCCGACATATGTTACAACACCCCAAAAAGTCCAAATTACCACCTCTTACAACATAGCACGCTTACCCACAGCCAACATCAACACAGGCAAACAAAGGGGGAAAATGGACATTAAGCACCCCAGGTAACAGCCAATCGACCTTTAAATAGAAGATACTACTCACTGAAAGGCAAACACTGCTGTCAATCACCTAATCCCGTTACAATTGCATAGAAGGAAGACACCACACAGACATACCTGCTCGCTCATGGGACAACAGGGAACATCATTCATAGATGTGTCAGATGTGTCTACACAACTGCAATCTTGTTCAAGTGTCAAGATCTGACGCGCATGCTCGAAATTTCATTCACGCTTTAATATGAAATTATACAGGCTATAGTTTTTACATTATTGACACAATTTTCCTATTTTGATATTGTGCAGTGCTTTGTTACAATTTGTATTGTTAAAAGCGCTATATAAATAAAGGTGACTTGACCTGACTTATAGTGCACTACGAGGACAATATAATGGCTGAAAAGACAGGAATATTCGTTTTTACTGGCATCTCATCTGTAGTATATCAAGGACCAAATCAGACAAATCAAGATTCGATCAAAGCATGGTTGAAACACAAGGAGCCAAATTCCACAAAAGGGAGAACAAGACAACAGCAGGAAGTCGTAAATCAGATCCCTAGCTCCAGCCCGTCTGAATACAGCCTAACCAGCAAGCCTTTCTCACAGAACAGCTGGCAACATTAAGACAAAAGAATACTTATTGATAAGTCCAATGCAGGAAGGAGACTATCAAATTTGGGGCGAGTAATAAATATTAATGGTCAAAGAGATGCAACATGTGACCATTACATTTAAATCTGTGATAGAAATCACAGCTACAGACTTTCTTAGATTGACTTCCCCCGACCACACCTAGAAGACAAAGGATCCGGCTGAAATTCCTTGGTTCACAAAGACTGTAAAATCATCTTAAAAGACTTTTATTTTCATTGTTAATGAAACTAATCATTTCTATGCATAACTGCATATTATGTATGTGACCCACAAATTTGACTATCCTTGTTTTAATCACTCATTGTGTATGTCTTGCTTTTAATAAGTATTAATTGGCTTAAGCCTTAAGGGTTAATGTTCATGTTTGGTATGTATGAGTTTGATAATTCTAGCTTGAACCGTTTCTTCAAAGTGATTTTCATATTCATATATCATATTCTGGTTATAGAAATCACATCCAAAAGGATACTTTGCAAGAGTATGTCAAATTTGGGCAATGTGACTGACCATGACATGTTGATTTATTGATTGGGTGGAGAAACAAAGCAGCACCCAGAGCCAGCATAGGATCTAATTGGTCAAGACAACCATTGGGAGGTGTCTGAAAGCCGAGTTTAAATACCAAGGACACCCTCTTCCACTCTCTCTTGAAAATGCCCTCTACAAGCTCTCTTGAAATCTCTCTCATTAACTCTCTCTTTAGCCATGCTTTTTGTCATCACTTTCTGTACTTTGTGAGCGCCATGTGCTCTGGCCTACAAGCCAGCTGCTACCATGATGAGAAGAAAAGCCACCTAGTCTCTTTACATCCTTTTATTCTTTTACTTTAGTTTATTTTCTTTCCGTTGAGTTTCGTGTGCTAAATTAAGTTTACCAACTCTGAGTCCGACCTCGAGCGCCCGTCTAAACTTCAACCAGCCCACAACTCCGCAAAACCACCCAAGTGCCAACGCCCACTTCAACGACTCCTGAACTCTAAGCCAATCAGCGACTTCGGAGAAACCCTTTTCTGCAAAGACGGAGACAAAAGGGAATCCTTAAACACAAAAGCTATGCAAGTACAAACCCCAGATTCTTGCTGAGCTGGTGTATTTTTAATATACATTTTAGCCTCATTGAAAAACTCAATGCGAGTGTTAAACAAGTGATTGATGGTTGTTCAGGTTTATGCAATTGCACATATTGCTGTAAACGTGGGATATCACATTCTCATTCTCTTAAACTAATCCTTTCCTCACTTTCTCTCTTTCTGCAACATGTGAATGTGTGAATGCTTGTGTTCATGTGTAGATTAGTTTACATGTCTTAGAGTTATATAAATAAAGTCTTATTTATTTTGAAAAGAGAAATATCTTGTGTTTTGTGCTCACAAGTTAATGTCTTAATCTGTCGATTTTGTTACTGTGATATTTAATAGTGTTTTCACTATATTTTGGGATTTTAATATCCAGTGCAGAGTTTGTTATACAGCTTGTTCAGTGAATTGCCGTGAAACAGTGAGTCTGTTCAAATTCCCTATAAAATCATTAATGATTCCCTTTGAGCTAAATTGACCCGTTTCCTTATAAATATATATATTATATGTTACCCTTACACATCTGACCGCAGTTCACTGTTCACTCTTTTGACTCGCACCTGGCACTGAGGCGAAGTGGAGTGCTTGTCTAAAAAGTCTCCTATTTGATGTGCTCATAAAGACATTCTGCGTCTAAATAAACGCAATTCTTGTCAATAAAAAAAAGAGAGAAAGGCAGAAGTTGTGAGTAGGGTTGTTTTCAATATTGATAATAACCTGAGTATCTTATACAAATATTTTATTTCATTTTTAAGAGGTATAACAAAAGAAAACGCTCCATAGCAAAATGTCTATACTGTACATAATTCTTCCTTTTTTCCCTTTATTTTTAATTCAATAGTCCCATCCTCCGTCCATTATTGTTTCTTATTTATCTATTTATTAATTACTTTTAAAGACTTCCTACTGTAAGAGGAAGAACATGCAGAAGCCTGTTATCACCAATTTTATGGACATTATTAAAAGTCAATGTGAGGACACTTTTTGAGTTTTGTTTTTATTTTATTTATTTTTATTTTCTACCACATTTGATTTCCTAATGTATTCACTCACTAATCTTTTGACACGTTGATAATCTATATTAAGTTCAAATTTAAGTGGTTTTCATGCCTTTTGTAAGACTACACAGTGCGTGTTTTAAACACACATTAATTAATGCTCTGTGGCGGAATGTACCGAGTATAGCCGTGTGATGTCACTCTCATAAAAATTAAAGGATACTCTATAACTGGCAAAGTCAACTCTGGATTGACTGAGCAGGTCTCTGACTTTAGAGCAGATTCATATTACAAAACAGAGCATATATTCATTTTTGTTTCATCATTTCTTATTCTCATAATCTGTCTTATACTAGACTATATTTTTAGACCACATACCACATACTCTCTTCCCTTTCTTGCTTCTAGCAAATATGTTTTGGCGGTGTGGTTGTGAATTGTTCAGGAAGTCACACTATTTTTTCTAATTGTGACAGAGATGAGAACACATGCATTACCGTCCAAATGGTTGGGGCCAGTACTTTTTTTAAGGGCGTAGAAAACTTTTCTTACTTAGGCTAAGAAAAGCTGCATTTAACACTGGGCTGAAATCTCCGGGGCCCCTGATAGCCATGGGCCCATTGAATCTTCACCACCTCTCTCCTCACTAGTGACGGGCTTGGATCATCTAGAAATCATTCTAATAATGCTGATTTCCATCTTAAGAAACAAACAGTTGTGCTGATTTTTTTCAGGATTTTTTAAATGAATTGAAAGAACAGCATTAATTTGAAAGAAAAATATTTTGTAATATAAATTTCACTTTTGATCAATTCAACATCAACGATGTGGATTATACACACACACATATCTACAAATAGATGTATTATTATAACAAAAAAAATTACATAGTAAACAATAATGTTTCAGCTTGACTATTTTTGCTGTATGGCTCGTCCTTTGGTGTTTAATGTGCTTTTTACATTATTTAAACAATTCATTTGACTTAAAATGGTAACTGTTTGGCACATTTTTATTTTATTTTAAAAGAGCATGTTTAAATCAGTAGCTTGATCAGTTGAAATTGAAATTAAATTGAAAGTTCAAATTTACAAATGAATTCAGTGTAGTAATATAATTAATCAACAGTATTAATCAATTATGTAGCCCAAAGTCACGTATCTACTGTTGGAAATGGGGGAAGTGTGATTCATGAGTGTGACTTCTGACTGTACTAAAAATTCAAATGTCTCTATTTATGTAGATTATAACTCAAGTGGAGATGTATGAGGAGGTGGACCTGACTCATGAGATCATAGGATGTGTAATAGGAGGACTGCTGCTATTGGCTCTCATCACAGTAGCCCTCTATTAGGTATATTGGCATCTTAAAGTCAATTTGGTAACACTTTACTTAAAGCCTTTCCGCATGATGCATTATGAAGGGTTGTAATACATAATTTATTGTTGTAAATATCTATAACCAAATTTAAAATGCATAATGTAACAATGAATTGACAAGTCTTATAATGTATTAATTGTGGTTACAACTATTCATGAGATATTCATGTGCAATGCATTATAAGTTGCATTAAGGCATAATTAATGCATTAAAACTACTTTTTATAATATATTGTACATAAAGGCTTTAAGTAAAGTGTTACCGCCAATTTTAATGAAAACATTAATTTATCACCTTAGAATAAAATATTTCGGCCTGATTTAGAACACTACATGATAATTAAATTTCCATATCTCTACTCAACGTCATCTTATCAGCGAGTTTTGCAATGAGTTACTGCGAAATAAGTATTTATTGCCTTTCAAATATTGCTTAAATTCATTTGTTCTAAAAACTGATTATGATCTATAGCAGAAATATTAGTATTTTTGGATGGCCTTTTTCTCACATGCACACTGTTTTTAAGATGTTTTCTTATTATGTTTCTTTAGATTTCTATAAGATGGAAGGCTGTTTCCACCACATAATAAAAAATATTAATTTTGATCTCTCAATTCAGACTTTATTATGAGATATTATGACATTTTTTTTTCTATGGCAGAAATGGGCTTCCATTCTATAAAAGGAATTTGCTCGGGTGCGTTTAATTTTTTTTATTGCTTTCTGCTTAATAGATATATATTATTTATTATTTGCAGATAATTTACATTATATGTCTAGGTAAGAAGGAAAATGGAAGCTACAAAATGAAATATTTTTGGCCATATGCATTACAATTGTGTCATTTTCTTTATATACCTCATTTGTGTAGGAAATGAACCTTTCCTGTTTGAAAGTTAGTCATTATTCTGTGTTTAGGGATGGTTGTGCTGCTGAGGTGTCAGATTCAACAGATTCATCAAGTACTCAGTTGCCTAATAAGGTGCCCATGTGCGATTGTCCTCCTTCTACTGTAACAGAAACTGTAACTTGAATGCAATGTAAGTCGCTTTGGATAAAAGCGTCTGCTAAATGCATAAATGTAAATGTAAATGTACTGCAACTTATACTTCGATGAAAAAGGGTAGAAAAGCACTCTTGATAATAGATTGATTTACGACTTAATCATACTGCACATATCATAGGAGTATTACAGAGGCAGCTGATTCTGAGGAATTTGAAGGTTTACTCACAGACTACAATTCTTGTTCATTAATAAAGTGAGAACCAGTTGCGTTATAAACTTAAATAAAGTCGATAACAGAATAATAGAGTAATAACAGAATATGCTTGTTGTTGCCATGATGACAGTACACAAGTAATAACTTACAAAGATGACGGGGAAGCTCAGTAAAGGTTTGTTCTGCTTCTGTTCTGGCAGTGGTAACTTACTTACTTAAACTTACTTAAGACCTGCTTCAAAATTAGGAAAATCGGGCTGTTTTTAAATACTAGCAGTGGTGTATAAAGTACTTGTAAGCCATACTTAAGTAAAAGTACAGATATATTACCAGAAAAGGACTTTGGTAGAAGTTGAAGTCACGTTTAGAATATTACTTGAGTAAAAGTCTTAAAGTATATGATACTTATTGTACTCAAGTACAATTTTTTTTTTAAATCTTAAATGTACTTAAGTATTGAAAGTTAAAGTACAAATAAATGCAAAATGGAAAAGAAGCAAATAAATAGCACACACACACACATATATATATATATATATATATATATATACACACACACACATATATATATATTAGTGGTGGGCCGTTTTCGGCGTTAACGTGCTGCGTTAACGTGAGACTCTTATCGGCGATAAAAAAAATATCGCCGTTAATCTATTCTCAAAGTTGGGTTGGGAGCTGGGTCTATACTACGCAAGCTATGATGACTTTCACCCTGATATTTTAGCGGATGTATACCTAGGCGAATTGCACTGTAGGGGGCGAGCAGTCTTGAACTAGAGGCTCGCAGTCCGTGATGGACAGATTGTTAACGGCTGGTCTATGTGGTAATACAATCGGGCAGGACATCCAAACGCTCACCTATCATTCATCAACCTCAAATATGGCTTTTCATCTGAAAGATGTATGTAGCAACTTTACATGGCTGCTCAATATGATGTTAACCTAGAGAAATGTGCGCTATTGAAGTGTTTGTGTGGAAGCGCGTTTGCTGCAGGACAGGCTCCGGTGCGCTCACTTGCTCCTAAAATCTCCGTCATTTTTGGTCATACAGATAAAAGTAGCCTAATACATCTTTCGAATCTGTAAAGACTCTACGTTTATTTGTGTGCACTCAGAATAACAACAAAACGTTGCGCTTTTAAGCAAACAGGATGCGCTTTAGGTCTCATGTGAACTTGAGCGAGAAACTTCGAAACTCGAATATATCTAAAAATACAGTACATAGAAAAATATATCTATAGAGAGTGAAATGTCTAAAAAATAAAAATAGAAGACGTGTGTGTTAGCATGGATGATTTACATGAAATTTAGCAGCTATATTTTTGTTGTTGTTTTCCATTTTCCGAAGATTTCTCGCTCAAGAGTGTCACCGACAATCACATACAGTATAACCTACAACAGCTCTTTAACTGCGCTCTAGTCAAACGCGCTCACTGTAGCCTAATCATTAATATATTCACATATTTTAATAAGACTAAACTGATGATCACAGGTTTAATAAAAATACATTTTAAGTTTCTAATTATGACACCGCATTTCCACGGTTATTCAAACAACGAAAAAATTATAGTGAGCAAAGCACATTTACTTTATCAAAGAATAATAATTGACTTTAGTGACTAAGGCTATGTAAAAATCTATTATGTAAGCTGTAGCTGCTGTACTAAATAAAAACAAAATGCTTTTAAATAATCTCTCCTTTTATTAAATCATTAACATTTTGCACATCCTGCAATGGTGACTTAAACTGTACATGGGCCTACATATAATGTTCCTTTGAAATTACTTGTGGTGCAATAAACAATCTTGAATAGATGCAACAACATAGCAGAGTACATTTAATGGTGCCTGTTAGCTGCTCAAAGGGCAAGACGGCGTGGTCTGGCCTTGAATGCCTCAATTATGTTATTATTATTTTTATTTTGTTTAAATAATTTAATTTTTTTTATTAAATTTTAAATTAACAAATATTGTAAGCACTGCTTAATCTGTAAATTCTTGTGAGGTCCCGGAACAAAGCGGGGTAATGAATCCGTCCGGCAAGTTTTTTTTTATATTATTATTGAAATTATTATTATTTATATTATTACTTTCAAAAATAAAAAATTTAACAGCAAGTTCATATATATATATATATGTTTTTATTTATGTAGGCTACACAGAGAGACAATACATAGAGAAACAAGATGCGCTTTCTGCCGTCTCATGCAGTCTCCGTCACAGCAATGAACCGGCTACTTTATTAAACGAACAAACGAACCAAAAAATAAAAATCTTTAATTACGTAGTCGGAATGAAAAGGTGCATTTCTTTATTAAAGTCAGCGTCGCATTCTGCAACTTTATCTTTTCAGCCGACACTGACTGAGAAGAAATCATTAGTTTATTAACGAATAATTCAAATGTTTTATTTTGCCTTTCCCCAACATTCATAATCATTAGCCTAATTTTGCCGTTGCTTTTTAGGCGTGCGCTTGGTATGGAATAGGCTATACGCCTATATATTAAAGGATGGTTAGTAGCCTAAGTTATTATATTAATCAATTTATGTGTGACTAGTGAAATCTTTAGTCGGGGACAGGCCTTCTTGGCACAAGGAACCGATATTTTTCTTAAATAAAATGCTGTCAATTCGAAAAGTGCCTGCTAATCACGTCACGTTATATTGCAATGCAGAGTTATGAATGCGTAATAAGTAAAATGTTTTAATTTATTTCATTTCTTATGGGTGCAATGGCGGTGCTTTGGTCTTTCTTGGGGGTGCTGAAGCATCTGCTAGCCCCTCCTTTGCGCTGCCCATGTTTATTACGATTAAAAAAATAATAATTCTGCATCTGTTTTTAGGTGTGCCAGCTGCCACTGTGGGTGGCACCGGCACACCCTGGCACACCCGTGGCTACGCCCCTGGGCCGAATGCTAACGAGACTTAACTGACAAAAATGACCATCATTTGCTTGGTGGAAGAATTATCGTCTTGTCCAAAAATAAAAAAAGTTTCCATGACTCTGAAAGTCTCCCTGTGGTTCAACAACAGACACACATTAGGCCCATATCGTGGTCTAAACCAATCAGAGATAGTGAAGAGTGATATTCCTGTACATATGTGTGTGTGTGTGTACGTTTGAAAATGCGTGTGCTGCTGCAGTCAGACAGAGAGAGAGGTGAGTAGTAGAGATGCGCACAGTGTTGCCAACTTAGCTACTTTGTCGTTAGATTTAGCGACTTTTCAGACCCCCCTAGCAAAAATAAATTCCAAAAAAGCGACTAGTGACAAATCTAGCGACTTCTTGGACAAATTTTAGCAAATCTCTGTGATCGTTGGTACTGCCACAAGGCAGAACATTCCAGACAAATATTTTTCATACAAACTGCTCAAAAATCTGTCTCATGCAGTCAAAAAAAGATTAAAGATTAAACTGTCATTGGCGTAAGCTATAACTTTAATAATAATACACACTTCTGTCTCTAATTCCTCAGAATTAGACACATAACTAACTGTTATTGAGTCAACAAAGTAAAGCTTCCTGTTTGACTCGTCCGAGGTCTACCAACAACCCCCGCCGCACTTCATGTTTCCACTGGCAGGAAGCAGAGCCCTCTATGTCAGTGTTTCTCAACTGGTGGGTCGCGAGACCGTTCTTAGTGGGTTAAGGAGTGTGCAGTCAAAGAAACGACATTGACAACAAAAAAAATGTAATTCTAGAAGTTTTTCTGATGCAAGACTTGAAAGCTGTTGGCAATTCTGTCAGAAACAGTTTAAGTAAAGAGTGCCTGAGAAAAACACACTGTTCTGATTCTGTATCTGCGGTCAAATGAGATGTTGACAGACTTAATGTCAGTGTCATTATACTATCATAATTTTTGTAACTTGTTACTTGCATTCTTCAATAGCACACATTAATTTCAGCGGGCCGTTGCTAATCACTTCACTAAAGTTTTGCAAAAAAAAGAAAAAGGACATTCCACGATTAGTACAAGCCTATTATCTTTACAGTAAACCTACTCAGTTTAAAAGTCAGTCATCTGATTGTACTGTGCATAATACATTTGCGTTTATGAATTACACACATGGGGAGCACAGCGTGATAAAAATAACAACATATTGCATGTCTTATGGTTCCATCGCATGCTATCACAAATTGTATAAGTCCCACTCATGATTATGAGCTCAACAAACTCAAGCGATTGACTCACATTGCTTTTATATGCAAATTTTAACTGGTGATGTGAACAGAGGGAGCATCTAAAAAGAGGAACTGTTTATAATTTTTTGAGATTATAAAAATGAGTGGGTGGATTTTTTACCATTATTTGTCTGGTTGTTTTCACACACTGCAGCCACACAACTGTGTGCAAACACCTTATGAAATTGATTTTTACATAATAGGTTGCCTTTCAAAACTCTTGTAAACAACTCAATGTTTTAGTTAATATTTCATTTCTGTTTCACATACTTGTGTGTCATAATCATTGGTTTTGTTGTTTATTTATATCAAGATAAGGAAAAAAATACTTCTAAAATGCTGAAATTATCATTTTTCACAGTAATGGTTAAAGGAGAGAGAGAGAGAGACTGAGCAAAGATAGTTTTTGGGGGTAGAATCTTGTTTCCTCCGTGGTAGTTCCTCTTTAGTCAAATGCATCACTCTCCGTTTGATTTTTTCCTCAGTCCCACCTAATATTCTTCACTCAAACTTGCAAAGTATCTGTCTCTTTTGTTCACCCTTCACCTCTATTTGTACCTTGATGCGGAAATGGATTGGAATTGCCTGTTGCTTTTGTGTTTGTTTTATGGTAAGATCAAATTGATGTGTTATTAAACATGAGGTATAATCTATACTGAAATTAACCAATGCCATAAAGATAGTAATCAGAAAGAAAAACTATTTTCTGCACTTGTATACTTGCTGTAAACTGAACAGATTGTGGATTATGTGATATTTTGCTTAATGAATTTGAATTGCTTAATAATGTTAAATAAGAATTATATACTGTATATACAACAAGCAAGATTCAATGTGAAATTATTTTGTCTGATGTATTGGATATGCATTGCTGTCAACCCTACTGTAACATATTTGATATGTGAACTTATAAGGTATCTTTGCAAAAAAACAAAAAACGTTGTATGTTGATAGTTTCTACTGTTTAGCATTTAAAGCATGTTTTAACAAGGGTCTTTTATTATAATTGTAAAAAAAAATGTATCTTTGCTGTAAAATTACTGGTTTGTATAAAGTAAACAGACTTAAACAACTTACAGGTTTACTTGATTATTCATACAGTACATAATTTAGATAATTCTTATTAAAATGTGAGTATCAAATATGATCATCAGGTTTTTAAGAATGCTTATTTGTTAATCTTTCAATTATCATGGTATTTCATTGCATTATATTTGTAAAACTACAGAGCTTTGATCATAAAAAATAAGCATTTAAATATATCTTACTACGACTATTTATTTATAGATATACCTCCGGTTTTACAGACCAGGCTTAAGCCTAGTCTCAGACTTAAATGCACGCCTGAGATATCTTAAAAATGTGTTAGTGCAATTATTTTGTCTCAACATGCACATCAGTAATGTTTTTTTTCTTTCTAAGGCACATTTATAAAATATACTAAAGTCCTAATTTAACTATGGACTAATTGTGGCTTGTGAAATGAGGTCATAGTGATATTTATATGCAGATAATGTACATAGTCAGTGTTTTACCTTATAAGCAGAATTTAATCTTACTTTTAGGCCATAAAAATTGCAATATCTGCAACAAACTAAGTACTTAAGTACTTAGATTTGTAATAAATTTAAAGACTTGTCATTTTCCTTTCTTTTGCATGTTAGTATTCCATTCATTGGTGGCCTTCAACATTGATCCTGTGACCTGGAAGACCTTCACAAACAATGAAAACACTGGCTTTGGCTATAAAGTTATACAGAAAGGTGCAAGGTGAGCTCACTCGACATCATCACAGATCACTAAAAAAAACAGCTGACTTTAACAGCTACATAATATTTGAATCCAAGACTGATGTGGATATTAAAGCCACTAATCAAAAGCCCTTTTGTGTGTAACAAATTTACATTTAAATTTAGCATCTATTTAGTAGATACTTTTATCAAAAGCGACTCAGGCTACACATTTTTTCCAGTATGTGTGTTCCCAGGGAATTGAACCCACAACCCTTTGAGCCGCTAACGCAATGCTCTACCACTGAGCCACAGGAACACATATTTTCAAATAAATGAATTACTCAAGTGAAATGAATTACCAAGCTAAACTTGTATAGTTGTTTCTGTTTTTCATTTTTAGTCAGAAGGCACTGCAAAGCAATTGCATCTCTACGTTACATCTAGCTACTATTCACTGTAGTGCAGGTCAAGCTAGACATTTTGTTTTGTCAATTACTAAATTAAAACAAAACATAGCCACTGCAGACTGGTTTGGGGTGCGTTTCCAGTTCTAGGAACTATCCGTGATGTAAGTGTACGCTGATTGGCTAAACGCGTACGAAAACGCCTTCATCCGCAATGATTTAAAATACTGTAAACGTAACGTTATACTGTGTAAACATTGTATGAGCATTTACAAACGCCATTTACCTAAAGACTTCGTCTACGGCGTTTTGTGCTTCTATCAGCCTCAATGAAAACGTAACACTGCATATTGTCATTGGAGATTCTTTGTCCTCCTTTCCGTTCTTTAAATCGCTTTACATTCTTCTTGGTTTACGTTGTTGAACGCCGCACACAAACGACGTCGCTGTCGACCGGCCTACGTCACTTCTTAATACCCACTGTCGGTGCGAATACAACCCTTTAAATGGTACTGGGAAATAGTTCACGCAAAATCGTCCCAGTACTTTGGTACTGTACTTTTATGGCGCTTTTCCACTGCATGGTACGGCACGATGCAGCACGCAGTGCACGGTTCACTTTGGGGTTTTCCACCTGTACCTGGTACCTGATACTTTTTAGTACCACTTCGGTCGAGGTTCCATGCGAGCTGGTACCGTTACCAAAACGTGACGTGTAAACTCTGCTGATTACTGATTGGCCTGAGAAAATCGTCATTACTGCGTCACTGAACTTGCGACACGAGACCCTCCTCTATAGTCCTACCCGCTAGATTTAAACCAGCACAGCCAGCGAAGGATCGGACGCAACTTCTGTTTAAACAAACGCACATTTTTGCATCAACCACAAAATAGCAGTGTCGTTGTCTGTTGAGGAAGTTCAGACGTTCCTCTCGTTGATAGCCGAGGAGCGGATCCAGCGAGATCTCAATGGCGCGACGCCGAAGGAAAAAGCCTTATGTATAACGTTACTTTTGAACTTGCTATATTTACAGAGTATGTTTTCTGTTTATATTTTTACCTCTGTATCTGTGTTTTGCTTCAATTAAAAACAATCTGATCGAATAAGTGTACCTCCAGACTATATTATGTATCATTGTATGAGCACGTAATGAACCTCTTGAAAAAGACAAATGATTAATGCCGCGATTATAAAAACCATCACATAAATTAAAAAAAACAAGGGATACATTGTACATTTTGAAATATTCAAAAGTTTATTGATAATTCACTTTACAGAACACGCTGCATGAATAGTTAACTAATCAAGTAACGCAGCACACCTGCACGAACATCTCTGCTCTCCTCATCTAACGTTACAGCCCGTGTCACTGCCACCACAGTCTCTGCTGCTGGGGTAAATCACATTCATAGACCTCTCCATTGCTGTTAAAAACATCCACATGCCGAGAGTGAAGAACACTATTCCGTCTCCTTTCTTTGTTGTGAGTTTGTTTGTGGCGCGTTTACGATGATGTCACGGCAGTAGAGGCGGCGCAATTATAACGACGCGTGAATAATCCCGCCCACTCTATAGCGGTACTAAACTGCGGTGGAAATGCAACCGACCCGAACTGAGCCGTACCGTACCGTACCGAGCCGTGCCGAACCGTACCGTACCATGCAGTGGAAAAGCGCCATTAGTTCTGGAACTACAGCAGTGCGAAAGTCCCTATTGGTTCAGCAACATAGGGCCAGTGTTAATGACGTCACACGCATGTGGTTGAGGAATAACTTCTGCTATTTAACTTATACAGGCCTACATACAATTTCTCAAGAGCAGTTTTTGAAGGGGACACAAATAATACAGCTAAAATTGTACTTGTAAAGATATGCATACACAGAGGAAAGCTACTACTATTAGTGTAGCAGGGAGACTAAAGGCGTTATTTTAACGGAATGTCTAAACGAACTCCGCCTATGAACGTGTGATTGAGACAGTCAAGATTTAACAGAGACGCTAAATCATCATCAGTTTTAGTGGCGTAGATGTAAGGCACGTGCTTTTTGAAGCAGTCGGCGCAGGTTCGAATTCATCTTTTATTGAACTTTTTTTTTCCATTTTCAAATCTCATAACGCATCGGAAAGGCATTTATTTTAAATAAAAGGAAGGAAATAATCAAAAAGTTGAAAATAAAATATCGGATAGGTGTAGGAAGGGCTTCATTGATTCAACAAGGTGGCATCCATTTAATAATTTGAATTAAAATGACAATTTACACTCAATAGGCCTACATTATTATTGCGTACTGTTTTATAATGTACTACAATACTGAGGTGCAGATAATTGCCACTATTTCCAATAAGTAGTATAAATAGCAGAACATCTTGCTATTTTTAGTGTAAATAGATTATCGTTAATAAATCCTGCTATTTTCACTTAGTGTAAATAGCATCCATCGCTAAGAAAAATGCTATTTGCACAGTGTAAATATCTAATTGCTATTTACACTTAGTGCCAATAGCCGCTGCCTTTATAAGGACAAATGTCGAGAGCGCATTATTGTAGCGCGAAAGCACATTACTATAATAATACACGAATCTCTTCGCACGCGGATTTTCTTTGCTCTTTCACAAAACCAGACGTGTGCTAAACACACTCTCTGGCATCCGATGTGTAAGTGAATAAAATAGTCAATTGGCAGCCTTACTTACTGGAGTTCCACAACTACTGACTTTTTTCTCTCTCACTGAACTTGTGTGTGTGTGTGTGTGTGTGTGTGATATAAAAGAGGAAAGCATTTGGACTAAAGCAATGTGAGGCACGGGAGGAGGAGACTCAATGTTTCTTTATAACACATTTTTACCCCGTTTGCGTTTGTCGTTTTACTACTTCACTACTACGTCTTGCCCCCGGAAAACGTCTCAGGTTACGTATGTAACCATGGTTCCCCGAGTGGGGAACGAGACACTGCGTCTAGGGGTCGCTATGAAACGCCCTCAGCGTGACTCGGTCTGAAGATACATATGAAAAACACCACCTGTTGGCGGCGACAGCCCATGGCGTCACTACCGCGGTACCACAATATAAGTGCCGCCGGGAGGATACATCATCAGCTTCTTCGTCTGAAGCTTGCGTCCGAAGCATGGCTCAAAGCCCAGGGGACGCGGTGTCTCGTTCCCCACTGGGAACCATGGTTACACACGTAACCTGAGACGCGTTCCCCTTCATGGGAACTCGAACTGCGTCCCCTAGGGGTCGCTATGGGGAACGTTATACCCACTTCACCATGCTGAGGGAATGCAAGCCAATTTCGCAAAAGGCGAGCACTAAGCCAACTATACCCGGCTTAAGGAAGTTTCCCGGGACGGCTGATGGCTGTCAGTGATATTATCCCCTTGGCCAAAGGCCGAGCTGCGTGCTCTAGTACTTACCTGTTAGGCGCCGGGATTACCGGGCCTAGGGTAGAAACTCAAGGTCTTGGAATCAGAAAAGATTCCTTCAAGGGGATATGGCCAGGCACCTGGCTCACCAGGTCCTGGCCGATCACTCAGGGTTACCACCTGCTCTCCCAAGCTTACTGAGGGAACTGTCTCAACAGACCTCTTGGTAGTGTACACCCCTTTCCCTTTTTTGGACCCAACATATATGGGACAGGGGAGGCGGGGCCCAAGGCACAAACCGGGCTTTAACCAGCTCAAAAAGGGCACGAAGCAGTGCGTAACCCCTACCCTTACGGGATTTTTAGAAAGAACGCAGAATCTTTAATGTGCGGACTTACCACTAAGTGGATTTTAGAAAAGTGCCCAAAGTCTTGCGTGTGCACTTATTAGAACGTTCTATGCCTTGGAGCGGAGAACTACTCATTCCTCGGAGTGAGAGGGAACTCAGGCAGCTCAGAAGGAGCGGCACGCTCATAGATGACCCTCTGGTTGGGGAGCAATGCTGGCTCGACCAACAGGCGAGCGACCTATCACAGAGCTCTGGGGGGCGGAGAAACTCGGACGCTCAGACGGGAGCGGCATGCTCATAGGTGACCCTCTGGTTGAGGGGAGCAGTGCTAGCTCTACCGACGGCGAGCTCTGGAGAGCGGAGAACTCATTCCTCGGAATGAGAGGAACTCAGCTACCAATGAGGAGCTCTAGGCGGAGAACTCACTCCTCAGAGTGAGACCTATAACGAGCTCTGGAGAGTGGAGAACTCATTCCTCAGAATGAGAAGGCACTCCGCTCAGAAGGGAGCGGCAAGCCCCATCATGAGCTCTGGAGGCGGGGAACTCATTCCTCAGAATGAGAGGAAACTCCCGCTCAGCAGGGAGCGGCATGCTCATAGATAACCCTCTATAGTGAGGGAGCAATGCTAGCTCGACCAGCAGGAGAGCGATTATCATAGAGCTCTGAGGAGCGGAGAACTCATTCCTCAGAATGAGAAGACACTCCGCCGCTCAGAGGGGCGTCGAGCCCAACCATGAGCTCTGGAGGCGGGGAACTCATTCCTCAGAATGAGAGGGAACTCCGCCGCTCAGAAGGGAGCGGCATGCTCATAGGTGGCCCTCTGGGTGAGGGAGCAATGCTGGCTCTACCAACAGCGAGCTCTGGGAGGCGGAACACTCATTCCTCGGAATGAGTGGACATTCAGACGCTCGAAGGAGCGGCATACTCATAGGTAATGCTGGCTCTACCTATAACGAGCTCTGGAGGCGGAGAACTCATTCCTCAGAATGAGAAGGAACTCAGATGCTCCGCAGGGAGCGGCATGCTCATAGATAACCCTCTATAGTGAGGGGAGCAATGCTAGCTCGACCCGCAAGGAGAGCGACCTATCACAGAGCTCTGAGGAGGCGGAGAACTCATTCCTCAGAATGAGTGGGAACTCAGGCAGCTCCGCGAGAGCGGCATGCTCAAAGGTGACCCTCTAACGAGGGTAGCAATGCTAGCTCTACCTATAACGAGCTCTGGAGAGTGGAGAACTCATTCCTCAGAATGAAAAGACACTCAGCCGCTCAGAAGGGGCGGCATACTCATAGGTAACCCTCTTATCGTGAGGGGAGTAATGCTGGCTCTACCCTTGCAGTGGTGACCAGAATGACTGAAGATCCAGGAGGATCCGCAGAAACCTCCGAGGGACTCACGTCCAGACCATCAGTAAGGCAGTTCGAGAATACAGAACCTGCCTGAAGTCATCATAAGTCCACCTGACTGCAGTTCTAGTTGGGAACTCATTCCTCAGAATGAGAGCCTATAATGCTACCTATATCGAGCTCTGGAGGCGGAGAACTCATTCCTCAGAATGAGAAGGAACTCAGACGCTCAGCAGGAGCGGCATGCTCATAGATAACCCTCTATAGTGAGGGGAGCAATGCTAGCTCGACCAGCACGGAGGCGACCTATCACAGAGCTCTGAGGAGCGGAGAACTCATTCCTCAGAATGAGTGGGAACTCAGGACGCTCCGCAGGGAGCGGCATGCTCAAAGGTGACCCTCTAACGAGGGGAGCAATGCTGGCTCTACCTATAACGAGCTCTGGAGGTGGAGAACTCATTCCTCAGAATGAAAAGACACTCAGCCGCTCAGAAGGAGCGGCATACTCATAGGTAACCCTCTTATCGTGAGGGGGTAATACTGGCTCTACCCTTGCAGTGGTGACCAGAATGACTGAAGATCCAGGAGGATCCGCAGAAACCTCCGAGGGGACTCACGTCCAGACCATCAGTAAGGCAGTTCGAGAATACAGAACCTGCCTGAAGTCATCATAAGTCCACCTGACTGCAGTTCTTAGTTGGGAACTCATTCCTCAGAATGAGAGCCTATAATGCTACCTATATCGAGCTCTGGAGGCGGAGAACTCATTCCTCAGAATGAGAAGGAACTCAGGCGCTCAGCAGGGGCGGCATGCTCATAGATAACCCTCTATAGTGAGGGGAGCAATGCTAGCTCGACCAGCACGGAGGCGACCTATCACAGAGCTCTGAGGAGCAGAGAACTCATTCCTCAGAATGAGAGGGAACTCCGCCCGCTCACAAGGGAGCGCCTCTGGGCAGGAAACTTCCACCCTAACCTCGGTCGGTGGAGTTTACGGTGGTTACAGGGAATTAGAGAGGAATGAGAGGGCTTGCCTCTCTCTGACCCACGCTCTGTCTCACCCCTAGCCGCAGGAGGGGAGGGGCATGAGTCGCGAGACTAGCCTTCTAAGCCCATCTCTGATCCTCAGACCGAGATGGGTTAGGACCCTGGTTGTTCGGGCTCAGACCTGGACCTTATCCAGGACTTTTAGCAGGTCAGTCTGGTACGCCGTGTGCAACGAAGCGACGGTCTGACCTGCTGCTGCTATATGCCCTGCCATTTAAGCGAGATTCAGGGGCTTAGATGGCCAGGAGGAGCCTTGAGAGAGGATGTCTCGCCATAGAGATAAGCTAGTTATCATCTCTTGCACAGGGGCATCCTCATAGCCATTTTCACGCATCCCTCAGTGTCAGCATAACTAGTATGCTGAAACCTATGAATCTGAGAAAAAACTAGCTTTCCCACTCCTTCTCAACCTCCACATCGAGATTTATGAAGAAAGGAAGGCTCACTCGAGCTGGGGTTATTTAAATTTATTTTTATAATCCATAACCTCCAAAACTCGTTCATATGCAGCGGAGCACTAGCTGCTGCATCTAATGATGTCAGAAAGATCGCATCATCACAATCCAGCAGCTCACTCTCATTCTCGGCCGGCCAGCGAGGCGGTCCCTTTCCAGCTTATCGGCCACCACCAACTGCGAACCCCACGATTTCATTCGCCTCCGTGCCTCGGCAACGGTGGGTCTTGAATCGCGGGAAGCAGAGACTGCCCTCTTTCCTCGAAAAGAGGGACAGGCGAGAGCTGAGCTTCCTCACAGAGAGCCGCTCACAATGCACGCAAACCGCCCCCTCAAGGACATCGCGTGCGTGCTCCATGCCCAAACAAAAGACGCAACAGTCGTGTGTGTCATCGGGTGTCAAATAACGAGGACACGGATCCACACACTTCCTAAACGCCTTGCTAGTGCTCGCCATAGTAGAGTTAGAAAACTGTACTCTTACCAGATTCACTGCACGCTTCAAACAAACCAGTCAGTGAAGACGAAAAGCTGATGATGTATCCTCCCGGCGGCACTTATATTGTGGTACGCCGGTAGTGACGTCATGGGCTGTCGCCGGCCAACAGGTGGTGTTTTTTCATATGTATCTTCAGACCGAGTCACGCTGAGGGCGTTCCCCATAGCGACCCCTAGGGGACGCAGTTCGAGTTCCCATGAAGGGGAACACCGAATCGTTGAACTATGCTGGTAACGTCAGAGCTTGCGACCATAGTTGGCTAACTATGCTTTTGGGAAGCGCACCCCTGGTCCAGTTAAAAATATTATTTGAACTTTATTAGTTTAATCAGAAAGAAAAAAAATGTAATCCGATCTTTGTCCGTAGATGTAATTTCCCCTTTCTGTGATTTTCAGTATTGTAAAAAAATAAATTGCAGCATTAATGAAAACCAATGCAATGTCCACACCCTGCCAAGCATGTCACAGATTTCTCCTTGTACTTTTTTTTTGTTTGTTTTACTTGTTCTCATATTTTTGTGTCTTCTTCCATAGTCTGCTTGTGAGTGATCCTTTAATACAACACAGTCAAACTCAAAGAGGAAAGATTTATGACTGTTCTGTCTCAAGCGGAAACTGCGTGCCACTGACCATTACTGGTATTTAGTTTTTGTATGATGCTTTCAAGTATGTAAAATAGGATACTAGTTTCTATTATTTGTGATAGTAAATATTTCTTGTTTGTATTCAACAAAGTCCCGGATGAGGCTGTCAATATGTCCCTTGGACTTACAATGTCTCTAGATCCTCAGTCTTCAAGAGCAGTGGTAAGATTCACACAACCCCAATCTTGAAACATTCATATATATTTTGGAGTGTTGCTGCAACTATTATATATATATATATATATACAGTATATATATACACACACACACACACACACACACACACACACACACACACACACACACACACACACACACACACACACTCACTGGCCACTTTATTAGGTACACCTTGCTAGGACCGGGTTGGACCCCCTTTTTCCTTCAGAACTGCCTTAATTATTCGAGGCATAGAATCCACAAGGTGTTGTAAACATTCCTCAGATATTTTGGTCCATATTGACATGATAGCATCACGCAGTTGCTGCAGATTTGTCGTCTGCACATCCATGATGCAATTCTCCCGTTCCACCACATCCCAAAGGTGCTCTATTGGATTTCACAATAGAGAGCACCTTTGGGATGTGGTGGAATGGAAGATTTGCATCATGGACGTGCAGCATATATATCAAATTTGGCACAAAGGCAAAACTGTTTTGATAAACTGTTTTGAAACAGTCCACAATAAACTTTTGAATTGGTACATTACAGTAATATTAATATAATGTGGAGTGATAATAAAATAATCATAAAAAATTACTCATAATTAATATACTGTATAAATTAATATGAAAAATAAGAAAAACTAAACAGCATTTCAAATTTGAATACACCACATTTGTATTGCAAAATACGTGAAAGAAAAAAGCTAGATTCGGTTAATGTATTCATGTAAAAATAAATCAATAAATAAGGACATTAGCATGATTTTGGTTAGTATTTGTATTATTTGAATCATTGTGAGATATAAACCTGCAACTTGCAGACAATCATAAAGATTTTGTGCACCTCCAGTTTTACACTAGTGTCCAGATTAGTTTGTCATGTTGAAAATAACATCTTAATTTCTCTCAGGTTTGTGGTCCAACCATACCTAAGAACTGTGATGTAACCACTTACAACGGCATGTGCTTTGAAATCAGTTCAGAAAATATCGTGAGCGAATCTGTGCCAAGGACTCTGAGAGGTATTTGTATGTGGTTGTGACAAATCAATATTCATACTGTATATAACATGCTAATCACTGCAGAACAGCATCAGATTGCTGAAAGCATGATGCACATTTTTTTCTCCAACCTCAGACTGCCCAACATCCCAAATTGATATCGCTTTTTTAATGGATGGATCTGGAAGTGTATATTATGAAGATTTTAATAAGATGAAGGCTTTTGTTATAGAAATGATCAAAAGTTTTATAGACCATGATACACAGGTAGGATGATAATGTATTTACTGTGTTCTAGATTTATTAAGATTTTTTAACACCAATTTTAATAGCATCAGGAACTAAATCTATCTATCTGTCTTACAGTTTGCCATTGCACAGTTTTCTACAGATTGTGCAATTCATTACAAGTTTCAACAAGTCAAAAACGCCAAGGCGTGGGAAGACGCAGTGACTCAGATACGTCAACAGTATGGGTCGACAGCAACCGCAACAGCTATAAGAAAACTTGTGTAAGACAAGCTTGCTCATTTTTCATTAAAATTCTATTTCGATCATGAAAACTCTCGGAAGATTTTAGCATGGTGATGGATATGACAATGTTAATGTATTTGGTCTTGGCGGAACAGATCTGCTACACTGCTGCTGAATTGCTGCTGCTGTTGGTTATTGCTGTAGTTGTAGATTATTGCTGCTGCAGCAAACAAGTACAGGAACTTGCTACTGCCAATGCTTAAGGCGATACAGTGCCGTGAGTATTTGAGACATACTGCTGCAGCACAAATATTATATAAAACAACCCCCCCAACAAAGCTGGAAGAAGAAAACAAAACAATTCATTATGTATGCTGCTGCTATACAATAAAACCCACAGAACAAGCAGATCTATTGCCAAGCTATATGTACTGCTGCTGCTCCGGAGAGCCGTGAGACCGTGTGTTTGCCATCTAAATAACTATAGGGCTTTTCACACTTGAAATTGTTAACCCTGGTTCATCTAAACCCCAGACAAGCGGAATCCTGGGTTATCTGTAATCACGTTTCACGCTGCTCATACTGTACTATGGGCTAAACTGTTAACCTTTGGTATTCATTAACAGACATTTCACACTGTACATTTCTAAACCCTGGGTTAACGTTCTTATTTGCATATTTGTAGTGTCACTGTCACTGGTTGGACGAACAGCAGGCAACCTGTTTACACAGCTTTTCCCGTGTCTTGCCAGTTATTAAAAACAACGTCGCCGCTTATGTCTTTAGATCAGCTAAGATTGAGGAACAGCTGATCATTGCTGTACAAATGGGTAGCCATTTGTAAATAAATTTAGTAGCAGAGCTACTGCAAGCGGTTTAGTGCTGGAAATCTATTTATACTTTGCTGAAACTTCTGCTTCTTCATGAAGAGCGCAGGCCATGTTTCTTAGCAATGGCAGACGTCATGCAAGCTACAGAACGCTTTGGAAAGAAGGAGAATGTGGTGTGCTTAGCGTTTTAAATGTGTTTTTAGGCACGACATGTGAACGGCCTTCACAAACGGTGAGATGCACAAAGGCAATAAAACAAAGACACAAGTACAAAAAGAAACAAAGAGCAAAGTATGTGAATATTTCTTTGAATTTCTTTTCGAAATTATTTATCTTTGATATTTCTTCTCACCGGTTGCAGTTTACACGACGCACATTTCCTGTTACTGACGTGACATGAGCCTCGCTGCTCAATTTATGATTGACTGTCTGTTGCCAAGCGTCCAGCAGCAACAAGCAAACACTGCTTCATTTCACACTGAACAAACTTAGCGCCGCAATGCGGGGTTAATACCACAAATGCGGTGCTAACCCTGCTCCGGAGCAGGTTTTCATAACCCCGGGTAAATTGCGGTGCTAACACAGCTTTCAAATTACATGTGTGAAACCTGTCTTTACCCGGCGTGTTTAGAACGGCGATAACCCGGGGTTAAGTGCAGTGTGAAAAGCCCTTATGTGTTTTTGAACCAATAGCTGAACCTTACCTAGGTACCATAGCGCGTGCACTATGTGTGTCATTAACAAACAGGAATCACACTGTATCACTATCACACTCTCACTATCACTATCACACTATCACACGTATCACTATGTGTGTCATTAACAAACAGGAATCACACTGCAGGCCGATAGATGAAGTAAACCCCAGCAACCACCTGACTCAGGCTCGGGAGGCTTGAGCAAATAGTTTACATTTTTTCATTCAAGAGTTGTATTTATTTATTTCTTTACGTTCATCAACGTTCCTGCAATGGACATACTTAACCTTACTTATTAATAAGCTAAGAAAATATTTGGTGAAAGAATAAAACACTGTACACCCTGTAGTTGTGGTGTGATATGTCGATGACTGCTAATTTATTTTGATAATTTAAAATTATTATTTTGCATATTAAGAATGTCAATATTTGTATTGTATGAATACATAATTGCTAAATGGATCGCTCGTTTCAAGATGTTATTGAGAAGTATTTAGAAATGCTATAAGTGTCTTTATAAACAAGCAAACATAATCAAATAATACCAATTTCGCTTTGAAGAGTTCACAAAATCTACTGTAAGCCCTGTTAAAAAAGCAAATAAATAAAATGCCTATTTCACTTTAAAGAGTTATTTACCCCATGCATTATCACTGAAATTTCAAGCAACTAAAGTAGTTTCTGCTGCCGGTGCTCTATTAGCAGCAATTGACATCCTGCTGCTAATATTATTTATAACATTGCATATGAACGGCTATGCCTACTGCTGCTATTAAATTCGCTACATACGAACTGAATAACTATGCATACTGCTCCTAAAGCTGCAAAAAGGTACTTAGAATTGCTATAAGCCCTTTTTAAATAAATGAAACGCAAATGAAGCCTATTCGCTTGAAGAGTTCACATAACTTACCATCCATTTTTAGATACTGAAACTTCAGCATTTGTAAGTTGCTTTGTATAAAAGCATCTGCAAAATGAATAAATGTAAATGTAAACCATGGTATATCTACTGCTGCTGCAACTAATAATAATAATTAATTACATTCTGCTTTTCCAAGCACTCAAAGCACTCTACATTGTCAGGGAGTATCTCCTCATCCATCACCAGTGTGCAGCATCCAGCTGGATGATCGTACAGCAGCCATATTGCACCAGAACGCCCACCACACACAACCTTACTGGTGGAGTTGTTTGATAGCATGTGTGTTTGGCAGTATTCTTTTTTTAGGATTGCTGATAAACTACTGCCATTTGATTTATCTATTTTAATTTTAGATAAATTATGTATGAATTTATTATGTCTTTATATGTATTTTCTTTAGTTTTGGTTTTAATAAATTATTTGTATTTTAGTAAGGTTTCTTCAACATACTACATGGAAATAAAATAACATATATAGATAGATATATATTATATATTAGTTACCCAAAAAATTTACTCAAGTATATATATATATATATATATATATATTAGTGGTGGGCATAGATTAATTTTTAATCTAGATTAATCTAGATTAAAATGGCTCATTTGAATTCTGCCGAAGGCATTCAGAATATGTGTGCTACCCAAATAATGACTAAAAGTCTTTGAGAACGGTTTCTCAAGCCAGGTGGCGCATTAGACCAGGGCTCATCTCCTGTTTCCAAAATGCATCACAAACTTTAATCTCTTCCCGTCCCAATCCCACGAAAAACTGGGGAAAATCCTGTTCCACTCCCGGAAGAATGACTCCCATTCCCTCCCACTCCAGTGTTGTATTATTATTTTTTTGCCGATAACTGTCAATTACAGTAAAAATATCGTACAGATCACAGCGTGCCCACCTTATTAGTTGAATAAAAACCCAAAATGTCGTTTTTTGTTATTATATTGAACTGAAAGCCATCTTATTATGCACAGTGTTGCACAGATTAAATTTCATGTAAATCATCCATGCTAACACACACGTCTTCTATTTTTTTTTTTTAGACATTTCACTCTCTATGGATATATTTTTCAAAGACGGAGTTTCGAAGTTTCTCGCTCAAGTTCACATGAGACCTAAAGCGCATCCTGTTTGCTTAAAAGCACAACGTTTCGTTGTTATTCAGAGTGCACACAAATAAACGTAGAGTCTTTACAGATTCGAAAGATGTATTAGGCTACTTTTATCTGTATGACCAAGAATGACAGAGATTTTAAGAGCAAGTGAGCGCACCGGAGCCTGTCCTGCAGCAAACGAGCTTCCACACAAACACTTCAATAGCGCACATTTCTCTAGGTTAACATCATATTGAGCGGCCATGTAAAGTTGCTACTACATACATCTTTCAGATGAAAAGCCATATTTGAGGTTGCTGAATGATAGGTGAGCGTTTGGATGTCCTGCCCGATTGTATTACCACATAGACCAGCCGTAAACAATCTGTCCATCACGGACTGCGAGCCTCTAGTTCGAAGACTCGTTCTCACCCCCTACAGTGCAATTTGGCTAGGTATAGACCCCTTCACGGTATACGTCACAGGAAAATTCGAAGTTCGCAGTGCGCATGTCGGGGTCAGAAAGTTCATTCCATCCCATTGAATTGTGTGTTAACCAGAGAATTTCTCTTCAAGACAAAATGCCTACTTTTTGCGTCGTGGACTGTGAAAATCGCACCAGTTCTGGAGTCAAGTTTTTCAGGATTCCTGCAGGATCTCATCCGTTTAAAAAATAGACGACATCTGTGTCTGCAAGCTATTAAACGGGCAGACTGGGACAATACAGTTCGGTAAAGTTGGCAAGATATTCACAGATTCGACTTTTCCGGATCAATAACTCGCGAGCAAAACGTTTTTACGGCACAAATGACGCCTTTTTCATTCGTAGTGATGTAGTAAACAAGCTACAAGCGTGTTTTCCTCAAAACAAGCTTTCCTCCGCTCCGTGCAAAATACATTGATCTCAATGCGCTGGCGTAAGGGACCGTCTGCAAAGTGCGAAACGCGAAAAACGTTACTAATAAAATACTCAATACCTTCACAGTAACACATTGTAGTGTCACCAAATTTAGTACACGCGTCACTACTCTCCTGCTGGTTATACTACAACAGTTATTATTTTTTAAATATTGCTTTTACACATTTTTTATTATGAAAAATAGTTAATAACTTTACTTTAACACACTGTACATTCACCAAAATCACTTCACACATCACTGCTCTTCTGAAAATAATTGCTTTGGCATATTTTTTATGATTAGTTATTATAAAACAAAGTTAATAACTGTACTGTAACACACTGTACTATCAGCAAAATCACTTCACACATCACTTATGATTAGTTATTATAAAACAAAGTTAATAACTGTACTGTAACACACTGTACTTTCAGCAAAATCACTTCACACATTTTGGTGAATGTACAGTTTGTTACAGTAAAGTTATTAATTGTTTCATAATAAATAATCATAAAAAATATGCCAAAGCAATTGTTTTCAAAATAAGTGTTGTAGTATAACCAACAGGAGAGTAGTGACGCGTGTACTAAATTTGGTGACACTACAATGTGTTACTGTGAAGGTATTGAGTATTTTATTAGTAACGTTTTTCGCGTTTCGCACTTTGCAGACGGTCCCTTACGCCAGCGCATTGAGATCAATGTATTTTGCACGGAGCGGAGGAAAGCTTGTTTTGAGGAAAACACGCTTGTAGCTTGTTTACTACATCACTACGAATGAAAAGAGGCGTCATTTATGCCGTAAAAACGTTTTGCTCGCGAGTTATTGATCCGGAAAAGTCGAATCTGTGAATATCTTGCCAACTTTAACGTTACCGAACTGGACAATACTACGATCAAAGAGGCTCGTGTTTGTAGCGCTCACTTCATATCATGAAACGTTAAAGTCATCCTTTATCATCCCTTTCTGTTTGCTTAAACTCGAAAGCCTGGATTGCATGAACAGTTTTCTGTACGTTAAGCTATGCAAGTTAATAGTGTTGTAAATGTCATGGACCTGTGTCATGCTACAGACGTAGCCAGCTGCTAGTAGTTAGCCGCAGGCTAGCGCCAACATTGTGCCAACAACGGTGGAGTTAAGCCATGATAAGTAAACAAATGTTTTCTGTAAACTGTAGACTGATTTAATAGTTAGGTGAAGTTTGATATCTGGCATAAATTGTGACCTGTGGCATGCTACAGACTTAGCAGATAGCAGACTAGCTTTACATTAGCGTTTTCACTATGACAACAGCAGATCGTGTTGTCATTTTTTGTAGGACAAGCATCACTTGACTCCAGTAGTCCTGACTTTGTGCCCTCCTTGTTTGTGTACACAAAACAAAGCCAGACACCTAAGACAAAAATGGAAAGGTACAAATAATAATAAAAAAGTATCTTATCTATCTATAAAGCTTGTCTGTTTCTCCTTGACACAATATGCCGGTCTATTAGCCGCGCCATTTTTCTGACCCCAAGCTGCGCGCGCACCCAACCTAGGCTTTCAATGTTTACAAACATTGAAGGGGTCTATACATCCGCGCTAAAATATCAGGGTGAAAGTCATCATAGCTTGCGTAGTATAGACCCAGCTCCCAACCCAACTTTGAGAATAGATTAACGGCGATATTTTTTTTATCGCCCGATAAGAGTCTCACGTTAACGCAGCACGTTAACGCCGATAACGGCCCACCACTAATATATATATATATATATATATATATATAAACAACCTTTTGTTGTTTTAATATTTCGAAATGTTTTTAGCTTTATTTCTTATTTTAATTTAAATGTTTAGTTTTGAAATGTTGTTGTATGCATTTGTCATTTTATTTAATTTCTCCATTTTCTTAAATGTGTGTATATATAGTATTTATAGAGTTTTAACTTATAGTTTGTTACTTTTTCTTATTTGTAAGTCGCTTTGGATAAAAATGTCTGCTAAATGACTCAAAAGTAAAAGTAAAGTAAAAAGAAAGGGATTTTTAATGACTACAGAGTCAGGACCTAGGTTTAACGTCTCATCCGAAAGACGGTGCTTGTTGACAGTATAGTGTCCCCATCACTATACTGGGGTGTTAGGACCCACACAGACCACAGGGTGAGCACCCCCTGCTGGCCTCACTAACACCTCTTACTGCAGCAAACTAGTTTTCCCAGGAGGTCTCCCATCCAGGTACTGACCAGCTCAACCCTACTTAGCTTCAGTGGGCAACCAGTCTTATGCTGCAGGGTGATATGGCTACCGACTAAACATAATTAGATTTGCTATGCATACTGCTATTAATAATTCACTAATAATGTGATCTAAATTCTATGATGCCGCTGCTACACTCCATGAAAGTACTATAATTGCTGTTAGCCCAACTGAATAAAACAAATAAACAAATAACATCTACTAGGGATCAAAATAGAACTTTAATAAAATGTAAAAGTACATAAATACATAGTATTATTTAAAAATTACAACTGTAGCTCAGACAGTTACCAATGGCTATGACTTTATTAATACAGTTGTCTGATTGATTTTATAGTCTCAAGCATTCAGAGATCACGCAAAAGAAAATGAAGCAGTTTTACTTCGATAAAACCATGGTTAATGTTTGTAAGGGTTGTGATGTCCACATGTTTTTTGTTGAATAAATTATAGAGGCTGTGTCATCTTTTGTAAAAAGTTGGCCAACAATAAAGATTAAATGGATATTTGAATGAAATGTTTAGTCAATAGCCTATTAAACAAGGATATGCTCGTCCTGTAAGTGTAACTGCAGCAATTACCAGGCCTTTAGCTCCCTTTGCGGGCATTTGTAATAACATGTAATGTATAGGCTAAATTGTTTATTTTGTATTAGCCTATGCATTGTAACAGTGTTATTCGATGAAACAATATAATTATTAATTAATCAATCATTATTGCCGCATTGTTTTATATAATGCATTTTAAGCAATTTCAAAGGCTATTGTTTGCATAGGTCCGTTTTCCAACCACAAAATGTTTTATCTTAATACTTGTTTGTAAATTATTTGAAGTAACAAAACCATGTTTCATTTGCAGTTACTATGGCTACAAGAACAATGATTTTTGGTTTTATTCATAGTAAAAACCATGGCTAACTGCGGTACTGTGTGTATGTATGTATACCTCTGACGTCTGACACGGAGAAGAGTGAAAACTCCTCATATGACCGGCTAACGTTACCGAACATAACGAAACAAATGCTCATTGGGGATCTTCTCCAGTCTGTTCTGCAAGATTTACAAATGTAGCCTATATTTCTGCAAGCGTAAATATTGTGAAAATATCAATATTATTGATATTAATAGTGTCTAGGTAAAGGCATTCCTCCTGGAACAGGTCGCGTGCTGCTGCGCTCAACGCTCTTGATGTTCTTTTAAACTTTGTTACTGGGCTTGGATGACTCAGCGCATGCGGCAGGAAATGAACGAATTATTCAAACAGATTTTTGAACCGATTCACTGGTCTTCCAACTGGTTTGATTAAGCCTTTGAACAGAATTGACTCAAAATAATGAATCATTTGTGAATGAGCATCGCTCATTGTCCAGAGAAAAGTAGACTGTGAGTTTAGAATAAATCGAAGATTTTTTATCTTGTATTGCATTAAGATAAAGCAACGAGAGTAGTGTCGCCCACAGTAACGAAGTAAAAGTACAGTTTTTTCACAAAAAAATGTACTTGAGTAAGAGTAAAAGTACCCATCTTTAAATATTACTCAAAAAGTAGGCCTATTAGTTACCCAAACAAATTTACTCAAGTAAGTTAAATGTAACAAAGTAAATGTAACTCGTTATTACCCACCTCTCTGCACAAAAGATATTAAAAGCATTGGAGATTTTGGGCAAATAAGGTAATCCGCAATTCACATTTCTGTTCTAAAATCCATGACCCTTGACATTGTATTCTCACGTACATTAACTAGGAAAAGTTTTTGCTGATGCTGCTAATGCCACTGCTGTTATAAGAACAAGACATGCTTAGTAATTACTCCTCATGCGAATAACCTGCATGTAGTTTTACAACTTGTATGTTTTCTAGTTATTTTTTATCCGACAAACGCAATATGCAATGAAATCAAAATGAAGACCGTTTACTTATAGCTGTCAGCTTCAGAAAACTCTGAAAGCGTGCTGCAGGAATCTCAAGTGAATACTAGCCAGCCATATAAATGCAAGGCAGTAAGCTTATTGGCTGCATATTCAACATGAACCAATCAGCTTGTGCCAAGTCATTTAACTCTTTGAATATCACCAGTTACATTAACATTACATTACATAACAGTTACATTAGCTTGCGCCATCTTGAGTTTCATGACTGAATTGTATTTATCCATAAGATACTTCTGACAGAAAATCTGATGAGACTGCTGAACACAGAACAAAACTACAATCAAAGTTTAAAACACTTAAAAAAGACAAACTAAGGCAATGAATAATTTGATCAATAATTAATGTACTGTATCTTATACAGTCGCATCATTGAACTATTAATTTATTAAATATTCTGTTCTATTTTCTATTAACAGTAAGGATCTATTTGTAAGTAACGGAGGTGCAAGACCAACAGCCAGCAAAATTCTGGTTGTTATCACAGATGGTGAATCAACTGACTATTCCTTGAATGAAGCTGTTCAACAAGCACAACAAAAAGATATAACACGATATGCTATTGGGGTAAGATCAATATGTTGCCCTTTCTTATGTGTTTGTCTTGGAAAAGATTTGAAGTTTTCAAAATGATTTTGTTCACTGTGTAAATTAAAATGTTGTCATCATTTACTCTCTATGTCATTACAAAGCTGTCAACTCACTTTCTTCTGAAGAGTTTTGATTTATTTTTTGTCCATACAATTAAAAGTCATTGAGAACCGTGTTGTTTTGGACCCAAATTACCTTAATTTTATGGACAAAAACAGATTACCAGGGCTGTCCAGGCTCGGTCCTGGAGGGCCAGTGTCCTGCAAAGTTTAGCTCCAACTTGCCTCAACACACCTGCACATAAGTTTCTAGTATGCCTAGTAGGGCTGTCAATTTTTTTCTCGAATATTCATCGAATTTAAAATAAAAATCACCATTCGAATGCAAAATGCTGAATTCAAATTTTAGGTGTCCGTCAGGTAGCTTGACACACAAAATGCGATGACAAGTTGTTGTTGCATTTTAATGCTTTTTTATTTTAGCCTGTCCAGTTGAAACCACTCGATGCGGTGCTGCAAATTCAAAATATTGCATAAAAAGAGAACATCAATGTGGAGAAGATGTCGTTTACCTCAAAACTGAAACCAAGCCGTTCACACAGAACGCATATTTATTGCATTTTCTAGAGGGACATCTATCATCGTTGCCCTGAGGTCTCACACAAGAGAGCCCAAAGAAATGTAAAATTAATGTAAGTTCAACAACAAACAAAAACATGTAATTACTAGATTAAGAAATTAGCTTGCTAGCGAACGTGCATATTAACAACATAAACGTGAACCTTGCGATCATATGATTAAATGTTAATAAATTACGTGTATCAGCAATGATGAATCTTTGAGTTTAAAGCGGCTCTGACAGAAAGGCTGCATGTGCCCTGACAGAGACGTGCTGTTTTGAGCTGTGCTCTTTTCCTAAATACATAACTTACATTTCACAGGTATATTCTCCATCTGTAAATGTTAGAAAGCCATGGAAATATTTCCATTTTGCTGTCAGACGTGCATGAGCTTTTGCTTTCCGATTCTCCGCTAAACTTCACAGACTTGGTTCTGAATGCGCGCCAACGTGTGCATGTGCGCCAAACAGACAGAGCACAATGAAATAGAGGCGCAATAACTATGACTAAAATATACATTTTGCTGAAATGTTTGTAGTTGGACATTTTAAACATACACGTAAGTGTATTTGTATGATATCACTAACTGTAAAGTCACAGTAATGGGGTAATCAAAATGGCTTTTTACTTAATTAGCCTAGTCTGTGCTTTTTTATTATTTACTTATTTTAGTTTAGTAAATTTTACTTAAGCATTATTTCTGTTTTTAGATCACAATGTTACAATATTAGAATGTAATGTGACGTTAACACTTTTTGCACATTATATATGCCTACATGGTTATATTCACTTTATTTATTTGTGTAATCGAAATAAAAAATACAGAGATATCAGCCAAACACCGCAAATCAGCCAAAAAATGCTGAGATATTAATTTTTGCTCATATTGCCCAGCCCTATTTTGAAGAAACGTGCATTTGGTAATATTTTGCTGGATGCAGCCTCGTGTGGCCTCAGGAGAGAAGCCAAAATATGTTTTCCTAACTGAATTTATTCTTTGAAATTCGAATATACTTCAAATTTTGATAATATTTTAGTAAAAAAAATCTAATTTTTAGCTGCTTCAAGTGTGTTTAATTAGGGTGGGAGCTCAACTCTGCAGGACAACGGCCCTCCAGGACCGGATTTGGACAGCCCTGGATTAAACATTCTTCAAAACATCTTATTGTGTATTCAGAAGGGGAAAAATAAGTACATATTTGGAATGACATGAGATGGAATATATGATGCCAGAAGTTATAAACATTATATTTATGGAGCGTTATTCCTACTTTTAATTTTTCTTAGGTTGGCAATGCTTTCCAAAATGACAAAGCAACAAGGGAGCTGGCAATTATTGCATCTTTACCCAGCAATAAGCATGTGTTCAAAGTGACTGATTTTGATGCACTGCAAAGTATTCGTGAGCAACTCAAGCAGAACATTATTGCCATTGAAGGTATGTTTGCCGAGAAAACAAGGATAAAACGCCCCTACTGTTATTTCCAAAATAACCACAAGATAAAGTCAAGATAAATGTTTATTGTAACTATTGGCTACATTGACAAGAGTGATGTAGAAGTTTTCACCATGAAGCTTACACTGGTGATGTACCGGAGAGAAAACGGATTTTACAGTAAATTATCTAATTTTCAGCAGTAAGAAAAAGAGTTTTAAATCTTGTTGTTTTGTAGAACATGTAGAAGAGTAGGGCCTGTAGATAGGCAGTACGTGTTATTTAATAAATATAATAATATTTTCAGAACGACATGATTGTTTTCTCAAACATTGTGTGGGTAAAACGCCCCCCAGGGGGCAATGGTCAATTACTGTAGTTATTCTGTTCTGAACATCAATTGTTTTTCCATCAAATGTATTCTAACTAGTTGGTTAAATAAAAATAGTTTGACTATATTTAAAAATGTCCTCAAGTTAGCATCAGGCAGCTAGTCAGCTAGCCAGTTATCATCAGCTAACATTTTCTTTTTCAAATAGACTATTATAATTTAGTAATTCATAATTATTGATTATATTATTTTTTTATTTTAAGCTTAAACTGCTTGTACTGTGATTTTGCTTTAAATGTTTAAAGGGGTCATATGATGCTTTATTTAATGATAATTATTTTGTATTTTTCAAATACTATACATTATTGTAGGTCCTCCACAAGTACGAGTTGGAAATGTAACACCCTTAAAATAATCGCGAGTTTTAGCTTTCAAAACAAATGTAAATACAGTTAATAATGTCCTTAGCTTTATCATCAGTTCAAGCCGAGAGGGGAACAGAGTCGCGTGACAGAAGCTCATATGTGTTTGCACACAAGCTGCGGTTGTGATGTGACCGTGTCTCCCTCTCTCACACACGCGAGCACACACACACACACACACACACACACACACACACACGCACACACACACACACACACACACACACGCACGCACGCACGCACGCACACACGCACGCACGTGGGGGGGCGTGGCAGAGTCTTACATTTACATTTACATTTACATTTAGCAGACGCTTTTATCCAAAGCGACTTACATTGCATTCAAGTTACAGTTTCTACATTTTATCAGCTCTTGCTTTCCCTGGGAATCGAACCCATGATCTTGGCGTTGCTAACGCCATGCTCTACCAGTTGAGCTACAGGAAAGCTGTAAAAAACATTTGATAAAGAATATCTCTTTAGTTTTGAGACTTTAGTCTTTGTAACTTCAGGGATCTTATCTATGCACAATCAGCTTGTAATATCCCAAAGAGAAAGGGAAATTGAAATCGCATCATATGACCCCTTTAAAGCAAATTTCTTAGACTGGGTGGCATTTTACCCCCACAGGGTAAAACGGCCCCTTGGCACAAATACAATTGTTGTTAAAAATCGAATAACATGAAAACTCTGGACATTTTTCATTCTTGGTTTATAATTTATGCCATTGTCACTAAAACTATGATCACTTTACTGAAAACATTTGACTTTTGTTTCACTGAAAACAAAATGACACAATTCTTAAGGGGGGCGTTTTCACCCAACATACCCTATATATTTTATAGTTATCAGCTATTATGTGAGTACTTGTACCTTGCGCATTGGGTTGATTTTATAATAATAATAATAATAAATAATGATAATTAATTACAAGTAAACTGTGTTGTTGCTTCTTGTATTTTCTAGGAACCCAGACCACTGGCGATTCATCTCGGATGGAGTTTGCACAGGACGGGTTTAGTGCAGCATTAACATCAGAAGTAATTGTTACATACACCAAACTTAAAAGACACTGTATGAAAATTAAAAATATGAAATGCATATTTTGAAATGAAAAGACCCCCCCCCCCCTAAAATAATCACATTTTGTAGCTTTGCAGCCTGAAATGATGTTGGACATAGTTCTTGATTTATCCAGCTGTATTTACTTAGTGCAACTTATGACATTCAAGTGAAATATCTAACACCACCATGTCAGAATATAAATTAATTAATAAATAAGTAAAAATGACTTGTAAACTCAATCATATATTAGCAAATCACCTTCTCAATGGCGCCATTTGACTTTCAACTGTGGTCATTTTGATCAAGTCAGGAGATGGATACAAAAAAGGCTTTATCAATGCCTAGAAACAAGTCTATTATTAAGAATGGAAGATATTTGGTACCACACAGACATCCCTAGATCTCCAAACTAGATGAGAGAGCCTGGAGGAAACTTTTTAGAGAAGCTACTAAGAGGCCTAAAGCAACTCTGAAGCAGTTGCAGGAATGTATGACAAAGAGAGGTCATTGTGTGCATGTGAAAACAATACTAAAAATTCTCCACAAATGTGGCTTGTATGGAAAAAAAGTCACTCCTAAAGAAAGACCACATGCAATCATGACTGAGCTTTGCCAAAACACACCTTGAAGATTCTGAGCCCACATGGGAAACGGTGATATGGTCGAATGAGAGTGTTTGGACTCAACACCAACTAATATGTATGGCAGAAATCTAATAGAGCTCACCACGCAAATAACACAATTCCTACAGTAAAGCTTGGAGATGGTAATATCCTGTTATTGGGGTGTTTCTCTGCAGCAGGGACTGGAGCACTTGTCAGGATAGAAGGGAAAATGAACGGGTAAAAATAACATCTTGAGGACAGTCTGCTACCCAAATTTGTCGGGCTCATGCATATCTGACAGTTTCAGCCACAGGTGGCGCTCCCATACCACTAAGGTGGACATCGCCGCACCCAAGGAGTGTGCAGGGACTTTCGTTGCCCGTAGGAAAGTGAATTTACAGTGACTTTACCCCACTAAGAGGTAGCGGTCTTGGGACACAGTTGCATTGCCACAGACCGCTCCACTGGGGGGAGCACCACGTACTCCTTTGCAGCCAAGCCATCAAGGGTAATGAGGGAGGAAGAAGGACCAGACCGGCTTCGGGCAGAAAACGGTGCCGTCCATGATTTAGTCACTTCCTCATGCACTTCCGGAAAGAAAGGTAATGGGGCGAAGCGCTGATAACCAGCATGGGCAACCCCAAGAAACTAATCGTCCTGCCGCGAGGGCTCAGGACACGATTGAGGGTTCCACTCAAGCCCGACGCTCGCAGCAGCCCGAGAAAGCATAGCAGCCATTTTAGGGTCAGACTCAGGCAATGCTGCCACACCCAAAGGGGGCAGCGCAGCAGAATATTCATCCCCCGAGGACATACACTCACTCTCTGATGCAGCGATCGACATCTGGTCCTCCGGGGGAGCCCCAAAAGTGACGACTGGTGCCGCACAAGGCGGATCAGCACGCCCTCTTGAAAACTCCACTGGTTGCAGTTTCATGGAGGAATGAAGAGCCAGAGGAGGTTTACTCGGCGGGGTATTCCTAACTGTAACCCTTAGGTCACCTAGGTTATTAACCGAAGTAGGCTTCTTCTGAGCTGGCCCAGACAAAGGACTGGATCGGGAATATACGAAGGGGCTCCAGTCTCCTCAAGATATTGGAGTCTAGACCTTAACACTGAGATGGTCATGTTCCGCAGTCAGAAGATGTACCATCCATGAGTGCAACCTCAGCCTGTGTGGGGCCCAAACACGTGAGGCAGTAATCATGACCATCACCGGGGGGCATGTAGTGACCGCATCCAGTAGCACACGGTCTGAATGACATCTTGAATAAGACGCAGGGTCAAACCGTGTGTGCTCTTTTAGGAATTTTCTCTCTAATGGTGCTGAAATGCACAGGGAAATGGCCACGGCTACACAACAGTACAATAGTGCAAGCATGTTGTGAGCACTCACACTCTCATTGAAGACGAAACTCTCAGCTGTATAAACAGTGGTCTTGTTGAAGGTGCCCTCTCCATGAGGTGTAAGAACAGCTGTTTTTGCTCTCTCGTGAGATCGCGACCAACACTGTCAGTGCTGTCACACCCGCACCAGACACGCAGAGGCTCCTTCCCAAACGAGCAGCTCATGTTCCACCACTTCCCGAAAAAAAAAAGAAAAAACAAACAGGAACAGCACATGTGTTCGGCTCTGAAGCAAAAAACAAATATGTGACGCACCTGCTGCTCATTAAATACTCGCACTGTAGAGCAAAGCAGCTGTTGCAATTATCGCATGCTGTTTTCTTACACTCAAAGTAGATTGGTCTCCCAAAGTGATCCCCAATTTTTCGGTCAGTTCCGACGTACGTCGAACGTGACTGACTGAAAGGGAACTGAGCACACAGTGGTTGAAGGAGGAAAAGGTGAATGTCCTTGCATGGCCTAGTCAGAGCCCAGACTTAAACCCCATTGAAAATATGTGGAATGACATATCTGACATATTTATAGAGACATATCCCAACAGACTAAAGGCTGTAATTAAAGCAAAAGGTGGTTCAACAAAATACTGACACAAGGGGATGATACTTTTTCTAACTCAGTGATAATTTTTTATTTTATTTAATTATTTTCTGACATGTTAGTGTTATATCTTTCACTTGGATGTTATACGTTGTAAATACATCTGGATAAAACAAAAACTTGTGTCCATCTTCATTTCAGGCTGCAAAGCAACAAGATGTGATTATTTTAATGGGGGGGGAGGGGTATTTTCTATACCCACTGAAGGTTAGAATGACACTGAACATTTGGGAAAATAAATGAATACAATCGAATTGAAAATAAATAAAAATAACTGTGGCATTTAGATTTTCACTTTTCACTACATACAATTTTCACTCTGCTAGTTAATTTCAGAAATAAACACAAAGAAACCCAAGTAAAACATTGAATAAGCATGAAAATAAGTAGAAAGACTGGAATAGTATTTTCTTGTAAAATATACTCCAGTAATCTATTTTATTTACAATTTTGAAAAAGAAAAATCTTGTTTATTACATTTATTTGATTGGTAAGTATTTTGGGACTTTGATTATTTTGATGTTGTAGTTAACCAGTATGATTTTTGGCATGGTTAGCACCGCTTTTAACCATCCACTGGTGCCAAAATTATACAGTGTGAATCAAGGCAATATTGCGGCTAGACGCTTAGCAACAAACACCCACTCTTGTGTCAAATGGTAACAGAAAATGTGAATTTGACTTAAGAAGAGATTGTTTTATTTTTATCTTTAATATAAAAAGTCCAGTCTGGAAAACTTGACAGTTGTCAGTAATGTGAGAAGGTCCCAATTCTGTCATGTAAACATGTCACAAGCAGCATTCATCCAATCAATGATGCTGACACCACAAATATGCAAATAAGGACATTAACCCAGGGTTTAGAAATGTAGGGTACAGTGTGATATGTCAGGTTATGAATACACAAGGTTAATTGTTAACTGAGTGTAAAATGTGTGAAGCAAGATAACCAGGATTCTGTTTAGAATGACCAAGGGTTAATATTATAATAAGTGTTAAAAGCCATATAGACAACTTGCATGCATGTAATACAAGCAGCTTATCATTCCTCTAATATTATGCACTCAGACAGACATAATAATGACTGCAGTGGGAGCTTTCCAGTGGAAGGGTGGACATCAGCTGTACACACAAAATGATCAGTTAAATGTCTTTCAAGCTGGAAGTGAGCATGACAGTTATTTAGGTAAGATATTTTCTTTTACGGTATAAATCTAAATAAATTGGGCAAATACATAAGAATATTTTTAAAGTCTATTTTTTTTTACAGGTTATTCCTTGGCAATAGCGACAATGTCTGGAGAAAAGTATGCAGTCATGGGAGCCCCAAGACACAAGCATAAGGGACAAGTGACTGTTTCAAGAATTGATAATAATCGAAGCAATTTAAAGCAACTGGATCCACCTAAGGTTATAAAACTCATATTTGTGCAACACATATTAGTACATTGCACAAACAAGTGAAAGTAAGCCTGTGTGTTAAACTATATAGCTTCCCTTTCTCTTTTTTCAGCCTCAGATTGGCTCATATTTTGGAGCTGAGGTTTGTGTGGTGGATTTGAACCGTGACTCCAGACCAGACCTACTGTTGGTATCGGCACCAATGTACATGGAGCCTGACCGGGAGGGCAAAGTGTTTGTTTACACCTTCAATCATTGGGTAAGCGATGGGGATTAAATGTTTTAGATCATTTTGAAAATCACTTCTGATTTAAGTTTAGATATTTTATTTGCTTGTTTGTTTACTCTGGTCTGTCTTTGTAGTCGAACATCATTTTTTCGGATATGGTGCTGGTGGGAATGGCAGGTCAGAGGGGTCGGTTCGGCTCTTCTTTGGCCAGTCCAGCAGATCTGAATGGTGATGGTTACATGGATGTACTTATTGGAGCCCCTTTAGAGGAGGATGAACAGGGCAGCATATACATCTTCAATGGAGGAGCATATCAAATAAATCCCACATATTCACAGGTGCGATGGCTGGGAAAAGAGTTAATAAGAAAAAAGACATATTAACAGTTAAACCCGCTGTTTTGTTATTTGCACATATAGGATAAAACATGTTCCCCTCCATGGGAACTCGAACTGCGTCCCCTAGGGGTCGCTACGGGAACACCCTCAGCGTGACTCGTGTCTGAAGATACATATGTAAAAACACCACCTGTTGGCGGCGACAGCCCATGACGTCACTACCGGGCGTACACAATATAAGTGCCGCCGGAGGATACATCATCAGCTTTTTCGCCTTCACTGACTGGTTTGTTTGAAGCGTGCAATCTGGTAAGAGTACAGTTTCTCTCTATCAAATGGAGAGCACTAGCAAGGCGTTTAAGATTGTGTGTGGGAAAATCGGGACCCACCGATGACACACACAATCTTTGCGTCTTTGTTTGGGCAAGAGCACGCACGCGATGTCCTTGAGGAAATCTGCGTGCACTGTGAGCTTTCTATGTAAAGCTCCGCTCTCGTCCTGTCCCTCTTTCCGAGGAAAGAGGGCAGCCATCTGCTTCCCGCGATTCGGGACCCACCGCTGCCGAGGCACCGGAGGTAATGAAATTAGCAGTTGGATGTGGCCGATGAATGAGAAAGAAAAGAGGGACCGCCTTTTGGCGCGTCGGCCGAGAACGAGTGAGCTGCTGGATTGTGACGATGCGATCTTTCTGACATAATCAGATTCAGCGGCTAGTGCTCTTCTCTGCATATGAGAACGAGTTTTTGGGGGTTGTGGATCATAAAAATTAATCTTGCTGGCCAATCACCCCCAGCTCGAGTGAGCTTTCCTTTCTTCATAAAACCTCGATGTGGAGAGTGAGAAGGAGTGGAAAAAAGCAATTTTTTCTCGTATTCAAAGGTTTCAGCATACTAGTTATGCTGACACTGTGTGAAAATGGCTATGAGGGGATGTCCCCTGTGCAAGAGATGATAAACAGCTTATCTCTCTGTGGCAGACATCCTCTCTCAAGGCTCCCCCCTGGCCACCTAAGCCCCTGAATCTCGCTTAAATGGCAGGGTATATGCAGCAGCAGGTCAGACCGTCGCTTGCACACACACTAAGGCGCACTGCTGAAAGACCTGGATAAGGTTCTATATAATCCAGGTCTGAGCCCGAACAACCAGGGTCCTAGCCCATCTCGGTCTGAGGGTCAGAGATGGGCTCAGAAGGCTAGTCTCGCGACTCATGCCCCTCCCCCTCCTGCGGCTAGGGTGAGAGAGAGGCGCGGGTCAGAGAGAGGCAAGCCTCTCATTCCTCTCTAATTCCCCTGTAACCACCGTGAGATTTCACCTGACCGAGGTTAGGTGGATATTTCCTCCTAAGCTCGTTATAGGTAGAGCTAGCATTGCTCCCCTCGTTAGAGGGTCACCTTGAGCATGCCACTCCCTGCGGAGCTGCCTGAGTTCCCACTCATTCTGAGGAATGAGTTCTCCGCTCCTCAGAGCTCTGTGATAGGTCGCTCTCCTTGCTGGTCGAGCTAGCATTGCTCCCCTCACTATAGAGGGTTATCTATGAGCATGCCGCTCCCTGCTGAGCGTCTGAGTTCCTTCTCATTCTGAGGAATGAGTTCTCCGCCTCCAGAGCTCGTTATAGGTAGAGCTAGCATTGCTCCCCTCATTAGAGGGTCATCTTTGAGCATGCCGATCCCTGCGGAGCGTCTGAGTTTCCCTCTCATTCTGAGGAATGAGTTCTCCGTTCTCCAGAGCTCGTTATAGGTAGAGCTAGCATTGCTCCCCTCATTTGAGGGTTATCTGTGAGCATGCCGCTCCCTGCTGAGCGTCTGAGTTCCTTCTCATTCTGATGAATGAGTTCTCCGCTCTCCAGAGCTCGTTATAGGTAGAGCTAGCATTGCTCCCCTCATTAGAGGGTTATCTATGAGCATGCTGCTCCCTGCTGAGCGTCTGAGTTCCTTCTCATTCTGAGGAATGAGTTCTCCGTTCTCCAGAGCTCGTTATAGGTAGAGCTAGCATTGCTCCCCTCATTTGAGGGTTATCTGTGAGCATGCCGCTCCTGCTGACCGTCTGAGTTCCTTCTCATTCTGAGGAATGAGTTCTCCGCTCTCCAGAGCTCGTTATAGGTAGAGCTAGCATTGCTCCCTCATTAGAGGGTCATCTTTGAGCATGCCGCTCCCTGCGGAGCGTCTGAGTTTCCCTCTCATTCTGAGGAATGAGTTCTCCGCCTCCAGAGTTCGTTATAGTAGAGCTAGCATTGCTCCCCTCGTTAGAGGGTTATCAGAGCATGCCGCTCCCTGCTGAGCGTCTGAGTTCCTTCTCATTCTGAGGAATGAGTTCTCCGCCTCCAGAGCTCGTTATAGGTAGAGCTAGCACTGCTCCCCTCATTAGAGGGTTATCTATGAGCATGCCGCTCCCTGCTGAGCGTCTGAGTTCCTTCTCATTCTGAGGAATGAGTTCTCCGCTCCCCAGAGCTCTGTGATAGGTTGCTCTCCTGGTTGGTCGAGTTAGCATTGCTTTGAGCATGCCGCTCCCTTCGGGGCGTCTGAGTTCCCTCTCACTCTGAGGAGTGAGTTCTCCGCTCTAGAGCTCCTTATTGGAGCATGCCGCTCCCCTGCTGAGCGGAGAATCATGGTTGGGAGGTCTTACTCTGAGGAGTGAGTTTCTCCGCCTAGAGCTCCTCTTGGTAGCTGAGTTCCTCTCATTCCGAGGAATGAGTTCTCCGCCTCCAGGGCTCGCCGTCGGTAGAGCTAGCACTGCTCCCCTCAACCAGAGGGTCACCTATGAGCATGCCGCCTCCCGCCTGAGCGTCCGAGCCCGCCCCCAGAGCTCTGTGATAGGTCGCCGCCCTGTTGGTCGAGCCAGCATTGCTCCCCTCAACCAGAGGGTCATCTATGAGCTTGCCGCTCCCTTCTGAGTGTCTGAGTTCCCTCTCACTCCGAGGAATGAGTAGTTCTCCGCTCCAGGGCATAGAACGTTCTTCTAATAAGTGCGCACGCGAGACTTTGGGCACTTTCTAAAATCCACTCAGTGGTAAGTCCGCACATCAAGGTTCTGCGTTCTTTCTAAAATCCCGTAAGGGTAGGGTTACGCGCACAGCTTCGTGCCCTTTTTTGAGTTGGTTAAAGCCCCGGTTTGTGCCTTGGGCCCCGCTCCCTTGTCCCATATGTGTTGGGTCCAAAAAGGAAAAGAAAAGAAAAAGGAAAAAGGGGTGTACACTACCAAGAGGTCTGTTGAGACAGTTCCCTCAGTAAGGAGCAAGTGGTAACCCCTGAGTGATCGGCCAGGACCTAGTGAGCCAGGTGCCTGGCCATATCCCCTTAAAGGAATCTTTTTCTGATTCCAAGACCTTGAGCTCTACCCTAGGCCCGGTAATCCCGGCGCCTAACAGGTAAGTACTAGGGTATGCAGCTCGGCCTTGGCCGAAGGATAATATCACTGACAGCCATCAGCCGTCCCAGGGGCAACTCCCTTAGCCGGGTAGAGTTGGCTTAGTGCTCGCCTTTTTCGCGAAATTGGCTTGCATTCCCTCAGCATGGTGAAGTGGGTATAACGTTCCCGTGGCGACCCCTAGGGGACGCAGTTCGAGTTCCCATGGAGGGGAACGCTCAGGTTACGATGTAACCATGGTTCCCCAATGGGGGAACGAGACACTCGTCCCCTAGGCTTTGGACCATGCTTGGACGCAAGCTTCAGACCGAAGAAGCTGATGATGTATCCTCCCGGCGGCACTTATATTGTGGCACGCCGGTAGTGACGCTGCTGGGCTGTCGCCGCCAACAGGTGGTGTTTTTACATATGTATCTTCAGACACGAGTCACGCTGAGGGCGTTCCCGTAGCGACCCCTAGGGGACGCAGTGTCTCGCTCCCCATTCGGGGAACCATGGTTACATACGTAACCTGAGACGTTCTGTTTTTGTTGTTGTGAGAATGATTAGATATTTAAAGGGAGCATAACACACACAGTTTCACCCAATCTCATGTTAATCTTGAGCACCTATACTATAGAGAAGTACTGCATCCTTCATATTTCCCTATATTTTTAAGTTTGATCATATCTATAAAATAAAAAGACAGATTTACGATTCTCTCTGAAAAAATGCCAAGCTCCTGGAAGCGCGCCTTGGGCAGAGCTAAAGAGTGACGAGCACTTGAGTGCCGAATGAAAACAAAACAGACATTTGATGCTGTTTCACTTACCGTCTGCAGTTATGAATCATGACTGGGATCTTTTTTAGCTGGGACCGCTCTATATTTCAGTATCATTTTCTGTTTTACCTGAAGACCCTCCGTCCTGAAATCCTCTATTTTTCATTCTCCCTCTTTCCTACATTGTATGTGATGACAGAGGATTGCTGGGTCATCTGTGCGACCAGGTTTGCGGTTCTTTGGGATTTCGTTGAGTCAGTCCTCTCTAGACCAGAGTAACGACAGCCTTCCTGATATTGCTGTTGGGACCATGGGAGCAGTTCTGCTTCTCAGGCATGTTTTGTTTGTTAAAGAACTCTAAATATGCAAAAATACAGATTCAGTCATGATCATTCATAAGTGTTATATGTGAATCATTCAGGTCCAGACCAATCATGCATTTGGAAACCAGAGTAACTTACAACCCATCCAAAATACCAACCGGTGAAACAGACCAGTCACTGAAAAACACCATGAGAGTGTGCTTCACCATGAGTCCATACAGACACAACATAACAGGTTTATCCAAAATTAGAAATATTCTTTAATGTTGTAAAGTTTTCCGTGTGCAGATAGTTTCTTTATCTTTCCATAAATTTACTGTATCTGTGGTGTAATATTTACATAGAATATTTAAATGATAATCAGGCTCAGCAGCTCAAACATGTCTGAAAAAAACTGACTTATGTTGACGTTACTAGTGACACAGGCTTAAGTATTAAACACAAGTTTTATCCACTCTGAGAGAGAATCCATGCAAGTAGACATACAATTATCAGAGTTAGAGACAGATATGACTGAAATGTTGGGATCAGTATTTATTAATTACTAATTTATTTATTTTGAATGAAATAAAAAAAATGTAATTACATATTTTTAAATGGTAAATATGTCACAATATTACTGTTCTGACTGTATTTGTATCAAAATATAGTAACGATTGCAAACATGATACTGTTTTATATGCATGTACTTAAAATAGTATGTCTGAATTAAACAGTACCACATTTTAAATATATAAAACATTTAAAATGTGAAGACTAAATTTAAAACAAATTAAATAAATTCTGTGTATTAATTTGGCTGATTTAATATATATATATACCTGTATGTGTATGTATGTATGTGTATATATATATATATATATATATATATACCTGTATGTGTATGTGTATGTATATATATATATGTCAATATACTGTATATATATATGACTGTTATATGTTTATTATCTAGGCTTAACAGCAAATATTAATTACACCATAATGCTGGATGCCAAGCGACAGAAATATCGAGCATATTTCTCACCCAAAAACCGCTTCCACAATTACGTGACGAACATTAGGTTTAATAAAAGAACTTGCAAAAGTCATCCTTTCCTTATAGACGTAAGTCTGAAACATTTTCTCATACTTTTAAATATCAGAGTCTGTTATTCTGGCTGTATGAAATAATGATTATGAATAGGAATAATTAAGTGCTGTACATTATAGTAAGATGCAACAATGTACCAACACAAACTGAAAATCATGATTTTATGGTACATGAATATCTTATACTGTATGTACCTGTATCCCATCAGGCTTTCTCAGAAGATGCTCTGAACCCGTTGTCCAATCAGATAACATTCACTTTTGAGGGTCTGCCATCTGCCACATTGCAAAACATAAAGCCAATACTGCTGCCGGGGATAAAGACCACCACAGACCACAATGTAAGAGAAGGCAAACTAATTTCAAAGCAACGTCACATGTTTCTTTCAGATGCAATGTTAAAGGGATAGCTTACCACTACTCTATGTCACCTGTATTACTTTCTTTCATTCTGTTAGTAGATATTTTGAAAAATGTTTGTATGCTTGTCCTTACAATGAAAATCAATGGGGTTGAGTGTTGTTTTGCACCTTATTGACATTCATTGGACGAGCTGAAACATTCTTCAAAATAATTTATTTTAGTTTCTACGAAAAAAGAAAGAAAGAAGGAAAGTCATAAGTCATTTGGAATAATACAATAATGATGACAGAATTCTGAGTTTTGGGTGAACTATCCATAACACATGGTGTTATTTTAATTTACTTCACTCTTTTTGACATACAGTGCTGCTTGAAAGTTTGTGAATCCTTTAAAATGTTCTATATTTCTGCATAAATATGCCACAAAACATCATCAGATTGTAGCACAAGTCCTGAAAGTAGACAGAGAACCCAGTCAAACAAATGCGACAAAAATATTTTATTTTTCATTTATTTATTGAGAAAAAATATCCATATATCTGTGCATTGCAAAAGAATGGGAATCTTTGTTTCCATATCTAATGTGACCCCATTTTGCAACAATAACTGCAGTTATAATACGGGGCCGTTGAATGCTTGAATCTGATTGGCTGATGAACGTTCTAAGGTGTGCAATTATTTTCAGGGAAACCCACGGCTAACGTAGTCCGCAATTAACGTAGTAGTGCAATTATTTTTGCCACAAAATAATTTTGTACGGAATTATTATTATTTTGTATGAAATTATTTTGCTTTATTATGTACGGAAAGCACATAGCCTATCTCACCCGCTCGCTCTCCCTTACAGACGCACAGTTTTCACACCCGTTAACATACGCGCTAATGTTGTTAGCTTTACTCTGAGAATTATATCAGTAACATAGTTAAAACACTTAAAAACTACATGACTTCTCACAAACGAGGTAACAACAACGGTGCTGTTCATGAAGAAAATGTACTTAAAGTTTCACTATAACTAGACATTGTTGCCGAACACTATTAATAGATGCACAGCCACAGACTCACAGAGGTAACGTTAATCTCTTTCTCTCTCTCTCTCTCTCTCTCTCTCTCTCTCTCGTTAACTTAACTATCTCTTAATAACTTAGTTATTAACTGTTTTAACTGCATTAGTCTGCTATCAATGACTCAAGCCTCCATTACGGTTTAAAATTACATTTTGGAATTAGCAAGGAAGGCATTGGAGGAGATGAGGAAGAAATAATCCTACTCACAATAGCGATTTGAGTAGAAAAAACGGACAAATGCCTTGAAATATATAATTTGATCATAGTATAAGCGGAATATTTGACTTCTGTCCATTGAATTATTAGAAAAAGAATGCACACCCACTTTGCGTCGTGGCTGCATCACCTGTTATTCTTATACCATTATTTTTCTAATAATTCAACTGCTGATCAGTCCTGCAAAACGGCTTGTAGGAGTTTAGCCCATTCCTCAGTACAGAAACGCTTAGACTCTGTCATGTTGGTGGGTTTTCTCTTATTAACGCCTTGCTTCGGGTCCTTCCACAACATTTAAATTGGATTAAGGTCCAGATATTGACTTGGCCATTCTAAAACATGAACTTTGTTCTTCTTTAATCATTCTTTGGTAAAACTACTTGTACTTGAGGTCTTGCTGCATGACACATTTTCTCTTGAGATTCAGTTCTCAAACAGATGTCCTGATATTTTCCTTAAGAATTTGCTGGTATCATTCAGAATTTATTGTTCCATCAATGATGGCAAGCCATCCGGCCCAGATGCAGCAAAACAGGCCCAAACCCTGTTACTACCACCACCATGTTTCATAGATGAGATACGTTTCTCATGCTGGAATGCAATGTGTTATTTTCTCCAAACATAATGCTTCTAATTAAAAAAAAAATGGTCTCATTGGTCTCATATGTCCACAAAACATTTATCCAAAAGACTCTGGCTTGTCCACATGATCTTTAGCAAACTACAGCTGGACAGAAGAGCAGCGGCTTTCTTCTTGCAACTCTGCCATGCACACAATGGTTGTTCAGTGTTCTCCTGATGGTAGACTCATGAACATCAACATTAGCCAATGTGAGGAAGCCCTTTGGTTCCTTAGAAGTTAGACTGGGGTCCTTTGCAACCTCACTGACTATTACACATCTTGCTTTTGGAGTGATCTTTGTTGGTGGGCCACTCTTGGGGAGGGTAACAGTGGTCTTGAATTTTCTCCATTTGTACACAATCTTTCTGACTGTGGATTTGTGGATTCCAAACTCTTTAGAGATGGTTTTGTAACCTTTTCAAGCCTGGTGAGCAACAGCAACTTTTTTATGAGATCCTCAAATGTCTCCTTTGTTCATGCCATGATTCACTTCCGCAAAAATGATCAGACTTTGATAGATCCCTGTTTCTTAAATAAAACAGGGTAGGCAATGAAATAGTCATTCCACTGAATTAAAACACCTCTGAACAGATGGACTCTAAATTCATCTTCAAATTAAGAACTAATCCTAGAGATTCACATAGTTTTGCAATGTACAAATATCGAACGTCTCGGGTTACTCGCGTAACCCATGTTCTCTGAATAGGGAACGAGACACTGCGTTGACCGCTTAGGCGTTCCCGAGTCCTGAACCCATATAGAATCACGCCAATTCATTGGCTGATGGCGCGACGCCGCCTCTGACGCAATGACGCCGTCAGGTCATACTGGCGAACGCGCCATCCACTCCTCAGATTTCTCTGCCGAAAAGAATCCTGTCGGCAGCCTGAGAAGCTTAGCGAACGCAGTGTCTCGCTCCCCTATTCAGAGAACAAGGGTTACGTGAGTAACCCGAGACGTTCTCTTCATAGGTAACTCTACACCGCGCTGACCGCTCGGGAACGTTATACCAAACACGCCAAGCTGGAAGCGCTGCCTATCTGGCCCAATAATGAACCAACAACATACGGTCGGTTCAAACAGACAGGACCTGAGAACCTGAGCTGTATCAACGTCAAGGTTGTAGAACCTGACAAAGGTGTGCGGAGAGGACCATCCTGCCGCAACACAAATATCCTCCAGGGGTACCCCCTAAAAGAGCTTGAGAGGAGGCTACGCCTAGTAGAATGCGCCCAAGACTAAGAGGTGAAGGAGTTCCCGCTCATAAGCCAGCGAAATGGCGCTCTCACCCAGTGAGAAATCCTCTGCTTTGACGTGGCAAGCCCGCGGCACCAGCACCAAAACAGATCAATAACTGGGAGATTTTCTCCAAACCTTGAGCGATCCACATACAGCTTCAATGCCCTGACCGGCAGAGCATGTGGAGTCTCTCATCCTCACTTGAAGCAAAGGGAGGGGATGGAAAGAGTGAAGAGTGACCACTTGAGAACGGAACGACGTGGACAAGACCTTGGGAATGTAACCGGCCTAGGCCGCAGGGTAACTTTGACTAGACCCGGGCAAAGTCCATACACGCTCACTGACAGAAAAGCCTGCAGATCTCCAACTCTTTTCAGTGACGTAAGCGCCAGTAAAGAACAACCTTAAGAGTCAGTATCCGATCCGAAGCTGACTCTAAGGGCTCAAAGGGGCCATCACTAGTCCTTCGAGGACGACTGACAAGTCCCAAGAAGGAACTGCCGTGGGGCTTAACAGGCCTAAGGCGCCTGGCCCCACGCATGAAAGCGGAGACCAACCGATGCCTCCCCCAAGGGATCTCGTCCAGCTCTCTGCAATGGCAGCTACATAAACCCTAAGGGTGGTAGTAGCAGCCGCGCTGTCAGCCTTTCTTGCAAAAACTCCAACAGGGCAGTTAACTGGGTCGATTGCACGAGTCAAACACCACGATTCAAAGACGCCCACTTGGAAGAGTATAGCTTCCTGGTAACGGGGCTCTGGCACTGGCTATGGTTTCCTGAACTCCGCAGGCAAACCATCAATCACAGCCCTTGGCCCTGTATGGGCCATACCCACAACTTCCAGAGCTCCGGCTGAGGATGCCAGATCTTGCCCTGAAGCTGGGACAGTAAGTCCCGCTGATCGGAATCTCCCAAGGAGGTCGATACAAGAGGGAGTTAGCTCCGAGAACCAGGTCTGGGAGGGCCAGAATGGGGCTATGAGAAGGAGACGGCACCGCTCACCTTCACTCTGCATAGTACTGCCGGAATCAGCTTTATTGGCGGAAACGCACAGACTGACATTCGGCCATGGGTGGGCGAACGATCTATGCCTAGAGTCGCCGGAAACTCAGGGAGAACCAGAGCGGGCACTGGGATGACTCTTGAGAAGCAAAGAGGTCCACCTCCGCTTTGCCAAACAGATCCCAGATCTGGGATACCGTCTGACGGTTCAACATCCATTCCCCGCTTGAGCTTCTGTCTCGACAGAAAATCGGCCGCCAGGTTCAGTACTCCCGAACGTGAACCGCCTCAAAGAGAGGAACTTGTCTTGGGACCAAAGGAGAAGATGGCGCAAGCAAGCCTGTCCAGGGTTCGCGACCTTGAACTCCCTGGCGGTTTATGTGGGACACAACCGCCATATTGTCCGTCCTGACTATGACATGATGCTCCCGAGAACGGGAGAAAATACTTCAAAGCCAGGAAGACAGCCCTGAGTTCCAGGCAGTTTATATGCCAAAAGAGGAACTTCCTTCCACTTCCACTCGCCGCCTTCCTTCAAGACCGCGCCCAGCCTGTCATTGATGCGTCCGTCGTGATCATATGGCGACGGTGGATCGCACCCATTCTCACCCCGCTCCGGAGAAAGACGGTGAAGACATTAACAGGTGTCGACAGCAACTGCGCGACACTCTGACAAGGCGAGTAGCTGGTACAGTGGGGTGTAACCTCAGCTCCTTCATCCACCAAAGGAATGGCCTCATGTGAAGCAGCCCTAGGGACAACACAGGGGAGGCTGCTGCCATAAGGCCCAACAGCCTGCGGCCGGTACCTACAGAGACACGATGGCCTAGCTTGAAGCGGGCCAAACATGCTGTAAAAACTGGTATCCGGGCAGGAGCCAAACGGGCCTGCATCTGAACGGAATCCAAACGAACTCCTAGAAACACAGTTCGTTGAGATGGGAGGAGCACACTCTTCTTGGCGTTCATCCTGAGGCCAAGAGAATGGATGTGGCCGAGAACGATATCCCTGTGACGACTCACTAGCTCCCTGGAGTGAGCCAGAATGAGCCAGTCGTCCAGATAGTTCAGTACACGAATGCCCTGGAGCCTCAAAGGCCAGTGCAGCATCCATGCATTTGGTAAATGTCCTCGGCCAAAGCCAGGCCGAAGGGCAGAACCTTGTATTGGTAAGCCTTCCTCCAAAGGCGAACCAAGGAATCTCCTGTGTCTGTGAACGACCTGGATGTGAAAATACGCATCCTTCAGGTCGATGGTGACAAACCAGTCTCCTCCTGGACCTGAGACATGATGGTTCTCATCGTCAGCATTTTGAACTTCCCTTTGTAGAGGGAAAGATTCAAACGAGATCCAGGATAGGCCTCAAGCCGCTGTCCTCTTTGGAACGAGAGGAAGTAGCGGCTGAAGAAACCTCGTTCGACTTCCGACTGCGGTACTTCCTCTATTGCTCCTTTCCGTAGGAGGGAGGAAAGTTCCTGTTGTAGAACAGAAGCCTTGGCGCTGTTTACTACTGTCAGGTGAACCCCGTCGAAACGGGGGGGATTTTTCCCAAACTGAAGAGTGTAACCGGTCGGATTGAGCGGAGAACCCACAGCGATACCCCGGGTAAACGCTCCCATTCGTGAAGGAAGTATGACAGAGGGATCAGAGTGTCGTGCAAGGGAAGACGTACCTGAGATTGGGTGTCGAGAAGGCCTGGAAGCAGCGGCACCCTCCACCGTGAAGGAAAGCCCTCGGCGTCCTTGCTCGGGATGGCGGAGAGAGAAGTGCTGGGCTGACGGGTGGCCGGCACGGGTTCCGTACACTGCAGGAGAGAAACAGCTATGTCTCCTAACATGCGGCTCGCCGGCGGCGAGTGGACGGGCTGCAAAGGGGGAAAGACGAACGCGTCCCCCAACTGCCAGCCCGAGTGAAAATGAGGGTGAATTGGATCTGCACACCAAGCCTCGAAGGGTGGTTGTGACAGATTTAAGTGAGGAGAGCGCGTTCGGGGCGGGCAGAAACGCTTTCGCGGTCTGGCCTCGCCCCGTAACGGTGAAACGACTCTCCTCATTCCGACCCGGAGGTCAGGAACGACCCGGGTTAGCCGAAGCGGCAGGCTTGTTGGGCCGCTTCATGTTAACCCGCTTGCGTGGTTGTTGGCGGGAAGAAGACCGGCCGCGGGCTCCCCAAACCGTAGTGGGGGGAAGGCGCGTGGCCTGGGCTCCGCCGCTAGGGGGCTCCTTCCTGGGGGGCGGCTGCTCCCTAGACACAGAGGAGGAGGGAGTTGAAAAATCCCTTGCTCTCCTCGGCATGAACTGATTGAGAGCAGCCGACTGAGTTTTGGCCGAGCGGAACTTGTCCACTACAGCGCTAACAGCCTCCCGAACAACCCAGATTGTGAGATGGGTGCGCCCATTAAAACGTCTTTTCCTCTCCCGAATCTCGGTCAGGTTGAGCCACAGATGGCGTTCTGCGGCCACCGGCCGCCATAGAGCGCCCCCACGGCACGCGGTGTGTTGGTGGCTCTCAGAGCCAAGTCAGTGGCTCTTCGTAGCTCCTTCACGGCTTCAGGAGTCAAGCCGGTCCTTCGCCCATTTCCTTCAGGACGTCCGCCTGGTAAGCCTGAAGGATGGCCATTGTGTGAAGGGCCATACCTGCCTGATCGGCCGCGATGTAGGACTTCCCGATAAGGGCGGAAGTGGTCCTACACGGCTTGAAGGAAGGAGGGGCGGACTTCCAAGAAGGAGCCAAAGAAGGTGAAAGATGTGAGGCCAAAGTATCCTCAATCACCGGCATGGCGGTGTAACCCTGCTCCACAGAACCCACAAGGTTTGTGAAGTCAGCGGCCGCCGCGTTAGTAAGGCGGAGGAAAATGGCTGCTTCCAGGAACTGGAGATCTCACGATGCAGATCGCTGAAAAATGGCAGCTTCCTCCTTTCAAGCTTGGAGGCGCCGATGAGGAAGCGATCGTCGAGTCAAGCTCGAGACTCGCTGGGGTCATCGGGCCAATCAAGCGCAGCCGTGGCGCGCGAAAGCACGCCCACGAGTTCAGAGTAGGCCGCTGAAGGCCGCGCCTCCTGGCTGCTAGGCGGGAGCGCATCTGCTAAAGCAGGCCCGAAACTCGGAGTCGGAGGCTGCCGTGTGCAGAATATCATCTAGCCCGAAAGAAACGAAATCACGTGCCTGGCTAGGAAATTGAAAATCAGGCAAAATTGACCGCGACCCGCGCGCGCTCCGGAAGAGGGAGGAGAGAAAAGGCGAGTCCTGTCTGCTCACTCTCCATCTCCTCGAGCTCGACATCCGAACCCCAGCTCGCGGCTTTCGAGAGGCCGCGGCCTCACGAGAGGCCGCATCTCACGAGGCGCGCGTTGGTGCTCGGCGCGCCGTGAAAATTTGAGGATTCACGTTCATAATCCTCAAGCCGAGAGCGGAGGGTTATGAGACGAAATCGTTCTTGTGACTGTCCCATTGACTTCCAAGTACATTACACTGTCAAGGTCCAGAAAAGTATGAAAATCATCGCCAGGGTAGTCCATCTGCCATCAGTGGTTCAATCTGAATTTTATGAATGCTGCTTGCATTCGGTGCACAATCTCCAAAATGCCGCTACGGTGAAGAGGAGAGACAGAGAGGAGACAAATTGTTGAAAAAGAGTCTTTATTTTTATTTTCTTAGTGGACAAAAAGTATTCTCGTTGCTTCATAAAATTCAGATTGAACCACTGATGGCAGATGGACTACCCTGGCGATACTTTTCAAACTTTTCTGGACCTTGACAGTGTTACTTACTTGGCAGTCAATGGGACTGTCACAAGCCTCCCAGGTTTTTATCTAAAATATCTTAAATTGTGTTCTGAAGATGAACGAAGCTTTTACGGGTCTGGAACGACATGCGGGTAAGTGAATAATGACAACATTTTCATTTTGGGGTGGAGTAACACCACTGCTATGTATCTAGAGCAATATGTGATGTAGGTTTTTATGATTTTAGAATGTTTTTCTCCATCATGTATATCTAAATATCTTAATATCTTCATTCCACAGCTGGACTTTGAGATAGATTGTGGACATGATGACATTTGTGTTGATGACCTCAGGATGGATTTTAATTTCTCTGGGTGAGCAAATAGTTATGTTTAGTTATTCTCTATTGAATTAAAGAGGTGGTTGACTGTTTTTCTAGGCTTGATTGTGTTTATGGGGTGCAGTCTAACACGTTTTCATGCTTCGTTTTTTTTGAAAAACGCATTATTTTTAACATAATTTACTTTTATTCCACACGGTTCTGTCCTTCTCTCACAAATCGACATGTGCTCCGGTTGTATTGTAAACAAATGGCGTCTTCTATATTGCTTATCAATTTGAGCCTGATTGAGATGAAGAGAATATTAGTGAAGAGGATCGCAGAACCTGTACAAGCACACTCTTAATGTTATGTTTTTTGTTGTTGTTGTCTCATACTTTTAGATACACTGTTGTTTGTAAATGCTACTGCTTCTATTAGCTTTTAAAATACGGTTTTATTCTGATTAAAGCTTTAATACAGCACAGTAACTGCACGCGCGTCCATGTATAACGCTTCTCATTGCTATGTGAAAATACTTTTATAATTGGAACAGTTTGTTGTAGCTGATCTGACGAACTGAATGAGAGAGAGAGAGAGAGAGAGAAATGGAGAGAGATGCAAAGCATGTGCAGAGCAGGGCGATGCAAGCCACAGTACAGAACAGAACCAATGTTTTAGAAAGTTGATTTTGAAACTTGTGAATACATTAGAATCGTTAGAAGACAGAATCGCGATTTATTTATGAATAGATTTTTACGTGCACCCCTAGTTTTCTCTTCCACTTCTCTAAAGCAGCACAGCGTGGCCTCGGTCCCTTTGTTGCATGTTCCCGGGGGCGGGGTTTATCTAGGTTCGTGACGTATTGGACCCGGGAATAGGGTATGGGGGCGTGACGTCGCGGCTCTAGCGCCGCGGTGGCTTATGGGAAAAATCGCCATTTTGTGAGGCCTATTGTTGTGACGCGCCGAGAAAGTTTTAGTTATGGGAAGGACCTGTTGTGTTGTTGGGTGTAATGTCCGCTCACACGATCGACGGGGCAAAAAATTAGACAGCGGACTTTCTTTTTATTGTTTTTCGGCCTGGAAACAGAATGAAGGGAGTCATGTGTCCGATGTAACCAAGCGAAGACGCATGGTCTGGATATCCACCATAAGACTCACGGACATAAAGTTACTCTTCACAGACATCCCAAGATCATGAGGGGGTTGGGCGAGCGAGCATCTAACAAGCACATAACCGAGAATTGTGGGCTTCTTAACTAACTGTTGCCTGGCTATTTAGTGTTAACAGACCGAGGCTTTGATATTAAAGACAGTGTGGGAATGATGTGCGTGGAAGTTAAAATTCCAGCATTCACTAAAAGCAGATGTCAACTCGATGATAAGGATGTGGAAGACATACGTCTAAGGTGTGCTATAGCACAACTTAGGATACACGTAGAAAGGGCAATAGGTAGCTTGCGCAATAAGTACACACTTTCACATAACACAATACCAATTAGTTTGTTGCTTCTCTGTTAGGATGAAGAAGCTACCCTTCTTGATAAGATCGTTAATGTTTGCTGTATTCTAGTTAACATGTGTCCAAGTGTTGTTGTTAGGCCAGATGAAACAGAAAAGTGTGCATGTTGGATGGTAAAAAGACCCCAGGAGAGATTTTGGGTTTCAATTTGGTGTGTGTGAGTGTATGTGAATGTGTGATACCCTCCTGAGATTGAACATGTTTGTATTTGGTATGTGTGTACCTTAGAATGTACATGGTATGCCATTTGTACATTAAAATACTTCAGATGACAAATTGATCATTAAAATGAAAGCATGCGATCGCTGTCCTATGCGCGCTGTTTTTTTTAGGCTTCACTTTCAACGGATACATTACATGTTTCCAAGATTCGGAATAGAAGGAGATTACTGTAGAAGATGTGTCGCCTCGCTCCACTTCCCGTGTGGACAGTCACCGCGTCAACAGATTATAATGAGTTCTCTTGATGTAGACACAGCTTTATATACTGATTAATCACACATCTTGGGCTGGAAATGTCCAGAATTAGGTCAAACAAAAGGTGTCCATGGGAACGGAGCTAGTGAAACACACACGCCATGCACTAAACATACAAGCATCATGCTCATCCAAACAGCGCCTGCCGTGTGCCCTCAGCTTTTTGAGCTAACTGCATTTTTTTAATGTATCCAAAAACCAAAAACAACATTGACAGCATCAGAAACAAATCTGTAAACTGATGTCCAGGGGCATTTTTTTTAAAACCGTATTAAGTATGCATGTTTTTTATTTATGCCCCTGGACATCCTCGTAGAACTCGTAATTACTTTACGTAATTAATAATTTGTGAACTGGGAGTTTTCAGAGTGCTACGGCTTGTACCACGTGACCACTGCACCTCACGCGGAAGCAGAGAAAAATGGCGGTGCTTTCAAAGAAAGCTATTGCTGCTCTAAAAAGGGGGAAATGGCTACACATATAGATACTATAATATAAAACACATTTTGTAAGTGATCATACTGTTGTTATTTTGTATTTGTTTGTTTAGGTTAGCAATAACACATTTATCGCCATCATTAATAATAACAAACAAACAGTAATTATTTTTACCTGACATTATGGAATCAACCTTGTTTCATTCCAAGTTATTTTTTTTTCTCTTTTGTACAAATTATGATCTGTGATCCAGATCAACAAATATAGAGGTTGGCATCATGCAGGAGATCAATGTGACAGTGTTTGTAGTGAACAGAGGAGAAAACTCATACAACACACTCCTCACCTTCAACTACACCTTTGGACTTTCCTACAGGAGAATCATATCTAAACAGGTAAAACTTATATGATTTTCATAAAGACACCAAAAACGATATCTATAAAGATAAATCCAAAGGTATGTCATGAAACTCTAGACTCCCTCAGAGAGTTGTCATGATAGAACTATAACGATAACTAATTTAACGTCCACTACATTTCACAATGGCGTTTGGTTTGATTTAAGTGCGCACTGTAGTTTTGTTGTCTGCTTATCTTATTACTGGTGGATTCTTATTGGCTGTCAATGTTTTTATCATTCATCAGCTGGAAAAAAAATATTCTGAAATTAATTCCAACGATATTGCTCCTCTGTGTTGTTACCGTTACAGTTTTGGTGTAGACTTATTGGGCCCGATCATACACCCAGCGCAATGCAACGTCAGGCACAACATAAGTGTTTTTTGCTAGTTTCAGCCCAACGCAGCTATCATTTTAACATCCAGCTCCACATTGTTTAAATAGCAAAAGAACCATCTGTTCGCCCATTGGCGTGCTAGTCTGAAAATGAGGTGTGTTCAGGCGCATTGTTGGCGTGTTGCTATTTTGATGCAAAGGAAAACCTTGTGCCATTGACCAACTAAAACCTTGCCTAAAGTCAATGTTTGTTTATTTTTTAATTTAAAGTGTGCATTAATAATATGCACCTATAGGCGGGTGCACAACACACGTATACTCTGCTTATTACACACACTTTGCTTATTGTGCAGCACCACACAAACATGCCAAATATTAAAAATGAAAGGATTAGAATGTAAAAGATCCTCATTGTTTACATAAAGATATGTAAACATGTCTGCTCATGCACTTTAACCTTAAAGAGCAGATGAGTTTCCTCTCTGAAGAGGCGTTCAGTCTGCTCTTGCAAATTCTGCCTTATAAATAGCGAATCCGCCATGGGGCAAGCATCATTAATGCATCATTTTCTGTTTGAGCAGGGCAGAGTGGAGTGTGTATCCACTGACAGTGAGCAAAAAGGTTCATTTGGAGAGACCACCTGCCAAATCAGCAAACCCATCCTCAAGGGAAACTCTCAGGTGAGGGCACTTTTAAAACTGTCCTGTGCATTTTTTATTTTGCATCACTCCTCATTTTCTCTGTGTCCACTTCTAGGCTGTGTTTCATATTACATACAGCATCAATAAAGAAAGTACCTTCGATCAAAATGTCACATTTACTGCTAGAATCAACAGGTATGACACATTTGATAGATATCACAATCATCTGCATCGTTCTACCGTGAGTTGTTGAGTAGCTGTTCACATATGAGAAACTGATAAGTGGAAATACTACTACTAACCAAAACCCTCCATCACTTACAGTGGGAATGACCGTCACGCTCAAACCAGTGAATTAGTCAGAGAGAAAAGCATTGGTGTCAAATATGCCATCTATATCGCCTTAATAAGGTTAGTGCTCTCTTCATCTATAACAGACGTCAGCACCCAGATTTGGCAATGGATGTTACGTCTCCACTTGATGGTCAAAGTTAACTCTGGGATTCTAAAATAAAACCAATTTAAATTTGATGTTTAATTCAGTCAGGGTTATATTTAGTTTGACATGAAATCTAATTAAAAATAAATGTTTTATTAAACTGTAGTCAGTAATTAGCCAAGCGAAATATTCTTCAAACTGATAAATCTCATTAGACATCTTGTGGAATTAATGTAAAGAAATCCAAAATGTATTTAGAATTTTTGGATTTGAAAATTATTTTTGGACAATTGTTTTCTAAAGATACATTTATAGAAATAACTTAAAGTTCAGTGATCTTCATATTCATATTCATGTTTCATATTATTACTATTTTACTGCATGGTTTACCAAATAAATGCTGCCTTGAGGGAAGCGTTTTCAAAAACATAAAAAAATAAAATCTAAAGGATGCCAAACATTCCACATACGCACGCACGCACGCACGCACACAATATCAAATAACTGTCTGACACATTTTCCCTTTTAAATAAGGCATGACGATTCAACCCTCCACATTAATTTTACTGCACAGAAATTGGATACTGATAAACCAGTCAAACAGATACTAAAGGTACTGAAATTAAACTCACACTCTTCCGTTCCATGAACACAAAATTGAATTAAATAAATATGATCTCATCCAAAACGAGTTTAATGTCTCTTCATGGCAAAAATGTTTTCTTTCAGGTTGAAAATGACTTCAGAGAACTAAGTTTCAAAGTTTTCATCAGAGTACCAGTGATGTTGGGAGATAAATCTATCTGGACTAATAAAAGCATACAGGTAAGCATGAATGTGTTAGAAAAAGTCCATATCGATTCACATTCATCAAAATAAAAACAAACACCTAGCGTATGTGCGTTTAGATTCCTGGCTGTGTGAAACAGAGGGATGAGCGGCCTGTCGTAACTGATTTTGTCGAAGTAATTAAAAAGGATCGTGTGGTGGTGAGTGATTTCATTTCATTCGCTAATCTAACATAAACAAGTCTATAAAATATCATGTTTAATCTTCTCTGCACATTGACCCTTTTGCTCTGTCTCTCTCTATTTGTGTGTGTAAGAACTGCTCTGTGGCGACCTGTGCCGAGTTCAGCTGTGATGAGACTCTCATAAAGAATGAAAGGACATTTTATAATATAACTGGCAATGTGAGCTCTGAATGGATTGAGCAGGTTTCTGACATTTAAAGCAAATTCATATTATAAAACAGACCATATATTCATATTTTTGTATCATAATTTCTTAATGTCATGATCTGTCTCTCTTAGACTGGACTCAGAGCTGCTGTTTTTCAGCTGGTTAGTTCAGTTTCTCTGATTATGACAAGAGCAAATATGTTTTCTTTTCCTCTGATTCTCAACAAACTGCACCGTCCATTGAGGTAACACATTTTCTTTACAAATTAGCCAGAAATGTTATATGATTTTAAAACAATTAGAAAAAGAATACAATTGAAACGTAAAACTGTACGATTGTAATATGCAATGTAAATGTTCATTAGTTAGATCTTAGCCAAGATGTTAGACAATCCATGAATACCTATACAACCACAATGAAACCCATAATGATCACATATTAATATGGGAAGAGGGATTGTGTGAACTAATATTGTATTGTGTGTAGATTAATACTCAAGTGGAGGTGTATGAGGAAGTGAATCTGACTAAAGTGATCGCTGGAGGTGTAATAGGAGGACTGCTGCTGCTGGCTCTCATCACAGCGGCTCTCTATAAGGTGTGTATACTGGATGTTCGGTCTACATACCTTGAGTTTATTTCTTTTGGTGTTGTAATGCATATGCTTTTTTTTTCTTTCAGGCTGGTTTCTTCAAAAGCCATTACAAGCAGATGCTAGAGAATGCAGAACAAAGCCCCGAAGAGATTAACCAAATAGGTTAACCAAAATAACCAACACCTTTAAAATCAACCCCAATAGTGGTGTATTAACGTTTCAAATGTATTAATGAGGTTAATTATATGCACATGCATACAAATATTATTGATATACTGCTTGTACGATATTCATAAGCTTTCTGTTAACAAACTCTGTAATGTTTTTATTAAATAAAAGAGCCTGCTGCATTAAAAGTACTGAAGCTTTAAATGGAGGAGAAACAATTACACCCACTGACACCTTCTGTTATGACTATATCAGGGAAGTTTGAAGCTGAAGTTTATAGTGTGTAATTTCAGTTCACTTAGCAAACAAAACAGCAATAATGAGTAGATTTTGACCAATGAAACCTTCAGAATCAGCTGCGGGGCACGTTTGTGCTTGGACTGGTTTGGGTGGAGGAAAGAAAATCCTTTATTTATTATATATAAAATGTATAAAAGTACCACTTTTTTTTACTTTTAACAACTACTAGAACATCTAATCCTGCAAACGCCAGGAAATGAGAGAGGAACTATTTTAAATGAGAAGTGAAAGCAGTATAAGTCAGCAAATCCATTCAAAACAGACATTGTGCTGATGAGGAAACCGACATGTTCCAACATGTAAATATAATTAGACAACTTGTGGAATTCATGTGAATTATTATTTTTGCCACAGAATAAAAAAACATCTTATCTCACAATATGATCCAATTATAAGCATTGCACTACCACAACAATACAATTATGATGTAAGTATATATAGTTTAAAAGTGTGTTTTACATATCCTCTATACTTATAAGTTAATATGTATGCACATATCATTTAAAAAGTGTATTACACAAGTATTTATTATTTATTCCTTTGCTAAACTAAATTAGATGATGTAAAGATTTACAAAACATAAAAAGAATAGGAAATAAAATAGTGTTGCTATATGAATAGTGAGTGAAATAAATTGATTTCTGTAATTAGAAAAACAACATGCATTTGTTTCTTCACAAACGATATATTTGTTGACAAGGTAATTAGAAATAAAAGGTAAATAATTAATTATCATTCTCCAGTGTGTGTGTGTATATATATATATATATATATATATATATATATATATATATATATATATATACACACACATACATATATACACACACACGCACTGGCCACTTTATTAGGTACACTTGCTAGTACCGGGTTGGACCTCCTTTTGCCGTCAGAACTGCGTTAATTCTTCGTGGCATAGATTCAACAAGGTGTTGGAAACATTCCTCAGAGATTTTGGTCCATATTGTCATGATAGCATCACACAGTTGCTGCAGATTTGTCGTCTGCACATCCATGATGAGAATCTCTCGTTCCACCACATCCCAAAGGTGCTCTATTGGATTGAGATCTGGTGACTGTGGAGGCCATTTGAGTAAAGTGAACTCATTTTCATGTTCAAGAAACCAGTCTGAGATGATTTGATCTTTGTGACATGGTGCATTATCCTGCTGGAAGTAGCATCAGAAGATGGTACACTGTAGTCATAAAGGGATGGATATGGTCAGCAACAATACTCAAGTAGGCTGTGGCATTTAAACAGTGCTCAATTGGTACTAAGGTACCCAAAGTGTGCCAAGAAAATATCCCCCACACCATTACACCACCACCACCAACCTGAACCGTTGAGACAAGGCAGGATGATCCATGCTTTCATGTTCTTTACACCAAATTCTGACCCTACATCTGAATGTCGCAGCAGAAATCAAGACTCATCAGACCAGGCAATGTTTTTCAATCTTCTATTGTCCAGTTTTGGTGATCCTGTGTGAATTGTAGTCTCTGTTTCCTGTTCTTATCTGACAGGAGCGGCACCCGGTGTGGTCTTCTGCTGCTGGAGCCCATCTGTTTCAGGGTTCGACGTGTTGTGTGTTCAGAGATGGTGTTCTGCATACCTTGGTTGTAACGAGTGGTTATTTGAGTTACTGTTGTCTTTCTATCATCTCTAACCAGTCTGTCCATTCTCCTCTGACCTCTGACATCAACAAGGCATTTTCATCCACACAACTGCCGCTCACTGGATATTTTCTCTTTTTCAGACCATTCTCTGTAAACCCTAGAGATGGTTGTGTGTGAAAATCCCAGTAGATCAGCAGTTTGTGAAATACTCAGACCAGTCCGTCTGGCACCAACAACCATTCCACGTTCAAAGTCACTTAAATCCCCTTTCTTCCCCGTTCTGACGCTCGGTTTGAACTTCAGCAAGTCGTCTTCACCACATCTAGATGACTCAATGCATTGAGTTTCTGCCATGTGATTGGCTGATTAGCAATTTGTGTTACCAAGCAATTGAACAGGTGTACCTAATAAAGTGGCCAGTGAGTATATATATATATATATATATATATATATATATATATATACACATTCACTGGTATATATATAAACTGATGTAATGCATGATATGAAATAACATTTTGAGTTATTTAAAATTAACTGAAGAATTACAATTATGTAAGAATGATCAAGAACAACTAAGTATTGTAAGATCAAAACTCTTAACATCAATGTATTTGACAAAGCACATAATCCACTTACATTTACACAATACATTTATAATACTGTTCAAAATGTTGTTGTCAATATGATTTATATGTTCTTGAAAGAAGTATCTTATGCTCACTAAGGTCATATTATTACAACATAAAATAACAATTTTGTATTTGAATATATTTAAAAATGTAATTTATTTTCCAATTTTGAGCTGTCATTACTCCAGTCTTCAGTCAATGTCACATGATCCTTCAGAGATCATTCTTATACGCAGATTTGAAACAATTGAAACAAAACTTACTAACTCAAATCTATCTTATATAAAATAAGGAAGTATTGCTAAAAGCAACAGAAAATATGATAGCAAATAATGTTGTGGAGGAGATGTTGCAGAAGATGGAAGTATAGGTTCTGTATATATTAATGCGAAAGAAGGAGGAGGAGGAGGAAGACCAGGACAGCTGTAACTGTAGTCAGGATCGGCTCCAGCGGAGGTAAACTGCACAAAACCTGGAGGATCTCTGCACACAAAGGAACTGATCCATTCCTGATAGCGTGATACTCTGGTGTACACACCAGGAAGTTCAGGTCGAGCACAGCCAGTCCCAAAGCTAACGATACCGGACTGAACCCATACAGAGCTCTGCCTGCTCACCATCGGACCTCCAGAATCCCCCTGAAAATACATATCAATAAAACAATTGTAGACAGAAACACACTACCCTTCACTACCATTGTCAGTTATATATATATATATATATATATATATATATACTTTTATATAGCAAATATACGATAAAAGAATAAAAATGACAGCAAAGACATTATTCATTTTATAAATGCTATTTTTATACATAAAAACATCTGTAAAAATGTAAAATGTCAATATAACCATTGAGCTGAACCATTGAGATTGCACTCTATTAAGTGCAAGCTGAGTGCAAACCAATTCAGGCCGTTCACAGGGGCCGGAATATACAAGAGTGACCGTGAGAGTTAGAAACTGACAGAGGAGGAGAGAAAGAGACGGCTAAAATGCCAGACGGTAGCATAAGATAGCATGAGGGAGGTAGAGAGACAGAAAGAAAGAACATTTGAATCATTGAGCCAGTGAACCAATATTACACAGGCCACAATCAACAACCTGATCAACTCTATGCGATGGAGATGTGTTGAACTGCGCAAATGGTGGTCACACCAGATACTGACTGTTTTTGGACCCCACCCCCCACCCCCCAATACAGAAAAACTGCTGATTTTAGAGTAGCCTTTATTGTGCCCAGCCTAACACCGTGTTCTAACTACACGCAACGCAACAGGATTCCAGCGAATGCAGTTTGGCTGTCCACAATACACGCAACAGCGCGATGCGACAGAATCAATCAAATATCACAGCCAATCAGAAGAGCGGGTGGGTGGACTCTCTTTGGAAGCGCACTGCAGTACCGCACTCGCATTGAAAATGGGTGAGTAAATAAATAAATAAATAATTAATTCCCATTATTAATAAATACATGCTCAGTGACTGTTAGATAAACTTTGTTATGAAATACAGTTGTTCATTTGCATAGAATTCACAGTTTTAACTCTAAATAATTTGTTTTCAAAATCAGAGGTACATTATCCATTTTCACATTCATTGTGGCTATTGAAGTAACGCACAATGATAGTTTAACTAAAAATAAATTGTTTTACACAATCAGTGACAATTTTTCTCATATGACAACCAGTTTATTTGTTGTTGTTCATAGGGAAATTCAAACACAACTCATCACTTTATTATGGAAGGAAAATTATTATCAAACTCAAACCGTTTTGATACAGAAAAAAACAACTACTTAGCATCTGAGATTTTTAATGACCAAAACAATACTATTAGATTATCTGTAATAAACATTGCATTTATTTTCTCATTAAGGTCCGAGAGTCAGACGGGAGCTCTGGAGGAGGAAGAGAGTAGCAGCCTTTCTTTTATTACAGGGGAGGAAAACAAGGATGTGGGTGCATCCAATAAATAAAAGAAGAGCAGAGCAAGGGGCCTACCACAACCTTGTGCAGGAACTGTACCTGGACAACACACATTTTTTTTTTCATATGTCCTCCACTGATATGGAGAATGTGCTGTCTTATATTGGGGAAGACGTGAGGAAGCAGACCACATCATTCCAGTGTTCCAGTTGAGCCACAACAACGTCTTGCTGTAGCACTAAAGTAAGTAAATGCACTGTAAAAAATGATTTTATAAAATTGTCAATGATGATGTGTCTTAAGTGGTATATATACCAAGAAAGCAATCGTGAACTCACATTTTTATTATTATTTTTCACAGTTAAATCATAAAATGTTTTTAAGTTATTAGATTAATACCTCGAACACAATTATAAATATATGAAATTGACATTATTGAGGTAATTATTTTTAATTCAATTTGGGGGTGCAATTTATGACATTATACATGACAAGTCAATAGATGACTGACTGTGCATAGAAGAAACAACTATATAGGGGGACAAAAATAATCCGCAAAGTAGTTTATTTCACAGTAACAAGTTTAAAATTGCTCAACGCAACATTTGTACATCAACCTCAAAAGATCACACAAATGTGCTGTAACAGTCTTTACACTAAAAATAATAATTCCAAACACTCAAACAACAGTAGTGGAAAATAATTAATTGTTTGTGGAAAACAAACCTGGAAAACTATATGAACAGTTTTCTGAAAAAAATAGTTTTGTTCAAATATGATGCTCTAAAGTTGTATATTTGTTAGTGGATTTTAGGTGTAAACCCTCAACACATTTTGAACATCAATGAAATACTGAAATAAGATAGTAACATACTAACATGCAAAAATGTCATCTTCAGAATAAACTGTTTTTGTCTGCTTGGGTGTGTGTGTGTGTGTGTGTGTGTGCGCATCAAGACTTGAAATTGAAAAATGTCAGAATTTTTTTATTTCAAATTTGAAAAATTCTCCTTCGTCTTCTCCACATTCATAGAGACATTGTTGTCACAGCACCACCCAGCCAGATGGCTCACCTCGCTCCTGTAGTTTGTCTCATCTCTGTTGCTAATGAGACCCACCACAGTTGTGTCATCCGCAAACTTAATAAAGAGGTTGGATTTGTCTGACGGTGTGAAGAGGAGGGGGCTCAGAACACATACTGGGGGCCCCTGTGTTCAGTGTGATGGTGCTGGATGTGTTACTGCCGACCCGTACTGCCTGAGGTCTCCCAGTCAGGAAAGCAAGTCAAGGCAATTTTATTTATATAGCACATTTCATACAGCGTGGTAATTCAAAGTGCTTTACATAAAAGGAAGTGAAATAGACATTACAAAAATAATAAATGCAAGAAATAAAAAAAAACAATTACAACAATAAAAAAATTATATCAAAAATAGATTTTATATTAATTTAAAACATTTAAGAATAGAAAAAGATTATACATAGTGCAATCAGTTCGGACGTAGCACAATGGATGAAATGTTTAAACCTCTACTGATGAGTGAATCTAGAGTGTGTCCTCGATTGTGCGTGGGTCCACGCACATGCTGAATCAGGTCAAAATTGTGTAAAACAGTTATAATAGATTTATCATATTCAGAGAAGTCCAACAGCCAGTTGCACAATGAAGTGTTGAGCCCCAGCAGGACCAGTTTGGAAGTGAGCTGTTGAGGGAGGATTGTTTTGAATGCTGAATTGAAGTTTATGAACAGCATTCTGAGTCTTTTTTGTCCAGATGTGTGAGGGCTGGGTGGAGGGCAGTGGCGATGGCATCATCGTCCGAGCGGTTGGACCGATATGTAAACTGGAAGGGGTCCAGGGAGGGGGAGGACAGACTTGATGTGATGCATGACTAACCGTTCAAATCACTTCATGAGAATAGGGGTAGTCATAGGACGGTAGTCATTGAAGCAGGATGGAGATGACTTCTTTGGGACTGGAATGATGGTGGTAGCTTTGAAGCATGTGGGGACAACAGCCTGACTTAGTGAGATGTTGAAAATGTCTGTGAAGACATCTGTGAGTTCATTGATCCTGCTGAGGGATCTCCTCACGCTGTCTGGGGACAGCGTCGTCACCTGGTCACCGGGTGGAGGTGGAGTCTTCTGTACAGTGGTGCTGTTTTGTGCCTCAAAGCGAGCGAAGAAGGTGTTCAGCTCATTTAGCAGGGGGATGGTGCTGTCACAGGTCTGCGGTGGGGGCTTGTAGTCCGTAATGATTTGTATCCCCTGCCACAGTGACAGTCTTTGTGTACTCCTGGAGGTCTATTTTGTTATTGTATGTGGCAGCCTGCTTAAACATATTCCAGTCAGTGGTGCTAAAACAGTCTTGAAGTGTCTCTGACGACCCTTCCGGCCACACTTGTATCTGTTTGTGAACTGGTTTGGGGACTTTAACGATCAGTCTCTGTATGCAGGCATTAGCATGACAGTGATGTGGTCTGAGGTGCCAAGATGGGGTAGGGCTTTGTAATCTCCTCTCTGGGTGGTGTAAACAAAGTCTAGAGTGTTATTTACACGTGTTGGAAAGTCTATGTGTTGGTGTATTTTTTGGAACACACTCTTTGGGTCTGCATGATTGATATCTCCAACCAAGATTAGAAAAGCATCTGGTTGGGCTGTCTGCTCCTCACTGATGTGCTGGCAGAATTCATTCAGTGTCTCACTCCTGTTGTTGTTGTTGTTGGAGCTGGGAGGGATGTATACAGCAACGAGCAGTATGGCTGTATATTCCCTCTGTAGATAGAATGGCCGGCACTTAATAATCATAAACTCCATCAGGGGTGAGCAGTGTTTGCAGACCACAACGGCATCGTGGCAAAAAGCATCATTGATGTAAACACTAAGCCCGCCTTCGAGGGTCTTACCTACCTCGACAAGAGCTCTGTCTGCTCGATAACATGATAACTGGTCGAGCTGATTGGTGCAGTCCGGAATGCTGTTGTTGAGCCATATTTCCGAGAACACAAAAACACAACAGTTTCTTACAGTCCTCTGAGTTGAGCTCTGTAGTCGGATGTAGTCCAGTTTATTATCCAAAGAGAGTACGTTAGCCAGTACGATGGTGGGGATAGCTGACTTTAGTGGGTTAGCTGCTGGCCTAGCCCAGATATCTTCGTGCTTACCCCTCTTCTGCTTCCTCTTGCGCCACTTGTGGCGCCTCCGCTGAGGGCGAGGTGCAGTAGTGGGGGTCGGTGATGGTGTAGGCCTCCGAAGCAGACCCCTTGCTGTCCCACAGACTCTTCGGCGTGCGCGGAGTTTAACTCTAAACATTTGGTTCTAGCAATATCAAGCAGAAACTCACGACTGTATGCATGCTTAAAGACAGATAGACGTGACGATACGTACAAAAACACTGTGACTCACAAGATAAAAACACAAAAACACTGTTCTATTGAGAGAAAGAGAAGCCACTACATGTGCACGCGCCACCATCTTTACATTGAACTTTACACAGAACCTCTGACCCAAGTGTGGAGTTCAAATCCAGGCTATAAAACCTGATAAATGTGTGTGGGAAAGACCAGCCCACAGCCAGAGGGGGGTAGTAACGAGTTACATTTACTCCGAATATTTACTTGAGTAAATTATTTGGGTATAGAGTATACTTTTAGAGTATATTGAAAGATGGGTACTTTTACTCTTACTCAAGTACATTTTCAGTGAAAAAAATGTAGTTTTACTTCGTTACTGTGGGCGACGCTCCTATTGTTACTTTATCTTAATGCAATACAAGTAAAAAAATGCTTCAATTTATTCCAAACGCACCATCTACTTTTCTCTGGGCAATGAGCGATGCCCATTCACAAATGATTCATTCTTTTGAGTCAATTCTGTTCAAAGGCTTGATCAAACCAGTTGGCAAACCAGTTAATCGGTTCGTGAATCAATTTGAAGATTCTTTCAGATCCCTGCCGCATACGCTGAGTCGTCTGAAGCGGTTCTCACTCAGAATTTTAACAGAACGTTTAAAAGAAGATCAAGAGCGTTGAGCGCGGCAGTGCGACCTTTTCTTGGAGGAATGCCTTTGCCAAGACACAATTAATATTGCTATTTTCACAATATTTACGCTTGCAGAAATATAGGCTACATTTGTACATTTTGCAGAACAGACGGAAAAAGATCCATCAATGTGCATTTGTTTCATTACGGTAGATGTTCGGTAGCCAGTCATGTGAGGAGTTTACACTCTTCTCCGTGTTAGAGGTCAGAGGATGTATACATGCATACATATTTAATACATAATTAATATACTTTGAAATATAATTTAATTCAGTGATACAAATCAGAATTTTCATCAGCTGTTACTCCAGTTTTCAGAGTCATATGATCCTTCAGAAATCATTCTAATATATTGATTTATTACCAGTGTTGGAAACAGTTTTGCTGCTTGATATTTTTTGGAACCTGTGACATTTTGTTCAGGATTATTTGATAAATATCAAATCAAATCACTTTTATTGTCACATCACCACAGCACAAGTGCCTTGGTGAGTGAAATTCTTACGAGCGTGCTCCAGACAGTGCAAAAAAACAAAACAAAACACAACAATTTACATATGGACAGTACATATTTACAGACTGTACAGAAGACAATGTGCAAAATACACATACATATACTCAGTACACATAGAGTACTATAAAGACATACTTCGTTATCAACTACACATTATACACCTTATACATTATACATTATACACATCTACATTATGTACACTATCTATACATTATGTAATCTATACATAGTAATAATGTGAAGGTGCAACAGATTATACATTTACAGCAGATTGGTTGAGCAGCAGATAGTTGTGCAAAGGTTTATTGTGCAACAGATGATGCATATGCAGTGTCGTGGATGTGCTTTTGTATGGTGTCCAGTGATAGCAGATGTGTTAGTGCAGTGTGTGCGTGTAGACCGGTAGAACTGTTAAAGTGCAGTGCATGGCATGTTGTGTGAGTGTGTTGTAGGGTGGGTTATTTCTGACTGTTCATTAGCCCGATAGCCTGAGGGAAAAAGCTGTCCCTCAGTCGGCTAGTGCGGGATCGGATGCTGCGGAGACGTCTTCCTGAGGGCAGCAGAGAGAGCAGTCTGTGGGACGGGTGGCTGGAGTCTTTGATAATCCTCCTGGCTTTCCTTGTACACCGCCTGGTGTAGATATCCTGGAGGGAGGGAAGTTCACCTCCAACAATGTGGCGGGCAGTTCGCACGACCCTTTGCAGAGTCCTGCGGTTGCCAGCGGTGCTGTTTCCAAACCAGGCGGTGATACAGCCGGTCAGGATGCTCTCCACAGTGCAGGTGTAGAAGGACCTGAGGATTCTGGGGCTCGTTCCAAACTTCCTCAGCCGCCTCAGGAAGAAGAGACGCTGATGTGCCTTCTTCAGCACTGCATCTGTGTGAGCAGACCATGTGAGATCCTCAGTGATGTGAACGCCGAGGAACTTAAAGCTGCTCACCCGCTCCACAGGTGTCTTGTCGATGGTGATGGGTGTGTTCTCTGCTCTGTCTCCTGTAATCCACCACCAGCTCCTTGGTCTTGTCGATGTTGAGTGAGAGGTGGTTCTCCTGACACCATTTAGTCAGGGTACTCACCTCCTCTCTGTAGGCCGTCTCATCGTTGTCGGTGATCAGGCCTATCACCGTTGTGTCATCAGCAAATTTGACGATGACATTGGAGCTGTGTGTTGCTGTACAGTCGTGTGTGTACTTCCGGTGGCGCTGCTGAGTTTAGTCGCCTGTGAATTAGCTCCGCTCAGAATTGTACTTTTATGTGTTTTTGTACCTATTTTTACTTCTCTTTTTTACATTTCACTTCTGATTATACCCTGTATAATTTATTATGTGACAAATAAAGAAACCTTGAACCTTGAACCTTGAGGGAGTACAGGAGTGGGCTGAGGACGCAGCCCTGCGGTGCACCAGTGTTGAGGGTCAGGGGAGATGATGTGTTGTTGCCCATTCTGACCACCTGACTTCTGCCTGTCAGGAAGTCCATGATCCAGCTGCACAGAGATCTGTTCAGTCCTAGAGTCTGGAGCTTCGCAACCAGTGTGGCAGGCACTATGGTGTTAAATGCCGAACTATAATCCACGAACAGCATCCTCACATAGGTGTTCTTATTTTCCAGGTGGGAGAGAGCAGTGTGCAGGGTGAAGGCAATAGCATCGTCTGTGGAACGGTTACTGCGATATGCAAATTAAAAATAGAAAGCTAAAATAGAAAGCTAAAAAGAACAGCATTGATAATATTAAACATATTTGAATGATTTCTGAAGAATTATGTGACACTGAAGACTGGCGTAAAGGATGATGAAAATTCTGATTTGCATCACTGAAATTAAACTTACATTAAAAATAAAAACACATTAAAAATCTTTTTAACGTGTGTGTGTGTGTGTATATATATATATATATAAAGAACGCACGTCACACCTCTGTTCATCAATTTGCACTGGCTACCAATAGCTGCTCGCATTAAATTCAAGGCGTTAATGTTTGCCTACTCTGGCTCTGTACCCCTTTACCTAAATTCATTACTTCAGACTTATATGCCCTCTAGAAGCTTGCATTCTGCAATTGAACGACGCATTACTGTACCATCCCAAAGAGGCACAAAATCACTTTCACTGACTTTTTCATTAACTGTTCCCATCTGGTGGAATGACCTGCCCAACTCAATCCGAGCAGCTGAATCCTTACTCATCTTCAAGAAACGGCTAAAAACACATCTCTTCCATCTTTATTTGACCCTCGAACTCTAGCACTCTCTATTCTAATTTTATTTTATCTAATCTGTCTTCTTTTTATTTGTGTAAACACAAACATTTGACCCTCTATCAATTGCATATTTATTCTCTAACTGCTAGCTTTTCTTGTAAAACTAACACTAAGTTTAATTTTTCTATATTTGACATACTCGTTTTCTTAAACCTTCCTACGTGTACTGCGTTAGGCTAACCAGGACTTGTAATGGCACTTGCATGTTGTTGCTCTTTTGTTGGTTTTGATTGCTTCTATAATGTCCTCATTTGTAAGTCGCTTTGGATAAAAGCATCTGCTAAATGACTAAATAAATAAATATATATATATATATATATATATATTGTATATACTGTTATATATTTTGAAAGTTATTATTTCAGCTTTGGGGAATCAACGATAAAACAAACAAAATGAGTACTTTATCAAATTTTGAGCTAGGTAACGCAATCTTTGGCAAATAGTTTAAAATAATCACACAGCACAAGACACCATTCTTTATAAATTAAACAGTGGTTTATTTACTAACTGTTATTTTACTACACATGGACTAAACACCCTAAAACACACATACGCACACACATCAGGAGTTTGCGGTTTGAAGATAGTTTCAGGCTAGCACTCTTTTGCTATCTCTTAACTTTAACTGGAGTAGATCACAAGCAGAGACTTCACTATCTTTACTGCATACAGATCAATTCACCAGTTTCCAGCAACAATAGAGATTTGTTTGGTTTACTTGCTTTCAGTTGACTTTGACAGCTGATCTGGTGTTTCCACATGGTCGATGGAAACCTTCGGCTACTGACGTCGTTGCATGATTTCACTGGGGAATCCCTCTCGTGATTGGCGGTTTCTTTGTGACGTGATGACGCTCTTAGGACGTTTGTTTAGAGTTCTTACGGCTTCAGGTGTTTAAGTTCTTAAGTGAGAAATTTGATAAAGTCTTTGAGTTCTTTAGATGGTCAGCCTGATGGTAAAGGCGGAGACTGCTTCCCGGGGTGATCAGTGAAAATGCCGAAGTTTCATGCAAGTCAGCGAGCCAGCAAGCAGCAAGCTTCTGTGTCCATTTTAAATTTAGATTTTAGTACGCCCACTAGAGGCTTCTCCCAATCAGATTGTCCTTGTAGGGCGGAGCCCCATACGGCTTCTTTCCGTGCATACATTATCTGATAGTCAATTTATCACATGAAGGAAATAGAATGAAAGGGGCTTTACGGGGGTCAGGAAGTCACTTTGGGTGTGCATCTGCAGCTCTTCAAAGCTGGATGTCTCGCCGTAAAAATGGTCTTCCATTATTGAATTATGCGTTAAGCGGTCACAAGATTCCGGGAGTGTGGTCGCTGTCCTATCTCCAAATAAGAAGTTCCTTTCTTCTGTGTTTATTTTATGGGTCTCGTGGGAGCTAAGGAACAAGTCATGACAGGAACTGGTCCAGACAATCGAGTTAGGTCTTAATCATTAGCTCGTTTCATGGCTTGTCGCTGTGGAGAAAAAACTTCTCAATTTCTTATAAGGATTGCTTTGATCCTGCAGCGTATTCTTGTCATTTTTCTCTCGATAAGGCCCTATAACACACACACCACACTAGGGCTGTCGAATTTCGAATATTCGTCGAATTTAAAATAAAAATCCACATTCGAATCCAAAATGTTGCATAGAATTTTAGGTGTGCGTCAGGCAGCCTTATCAGTGGCGCACGAGATGCGATGAAGATGTAGGTAGGTTTCATTGTATTTTAATGCTTCTTTTAGCCTATGCAGTTGAATCCACTAGATATGTTGTTTATTTAAAATACTGCTTAAAAAGAGAACATCAATGCGGAGATTATGTTGTTTACATCAAAACTGGTACCAAGCCGTTCACACAGAACGCATATTTTGTGCATTTTCTAGAGGGACATCTATCACCCTTGAACTCGCGTCTCGCAAAAGAGAGTTGAATATTTAGAAATCCATTTAAAATGATTGTAAGTTCAACTTTGAAAAACATGTCTCAAAACTTTATGGCGAGATGGGTCTCTCCCCATTCCACTGCCTCTCATATTTAACAAAAAAAAGTAACGTTACTCTTTGTGATTGGTTTTCTGTGCTTTGTATTAAACTGTGTACATGATGCTTTTTGTTTCTAATTTTTTAAGCAACTTAATTATATATGGTTAAACATTATTTTAAACATCATGCACATTTTTCAAAGATAGCCGTGTTATTTTATGCTTTGAAGAACCATAGATTAGTAATATTTTGCTCGATGTGCCTACTTGTGTCCTCAGGAGAGAAGCCAAAAGCTTTTTTACCTCTAACTGAAATTATGCCTTTTAAATTCGAAGATAATTCGAATTTTGATAATATTTCAAATATTTAGGTACAAAATTTGAATTTAGTTTTTCAGCCATTTTGACAGCCCTATGTACACATTACATAAATTGTATCTATATGTCTAAATAAAAATACATAAATTGCATCTATATAAAAATAGATATACAGTATATGATCCAAAGCAACATATAACTAAGTACTTGAGTAGGTTTTTTTTTTTTCGATACTTTTTATTCTTACTCAAGTAAGTATTCAGACAATGACTTTGACTTTTACTTGAGTAAATATGCCATGGGATGCAAGACAATTGTAATGGAAATGTTTTGTCTTGTTCTTTTTTTGCATGATCGCATTAATCTCATTTAATTACATATTACATAACATATATTCTTTTTAACATATATCTGTTGAGTTTAAATAATAGAAGCTAGGCCACAAGGGCATTGAGTTCTAACATGTGCATTAACAGGCAGTATCATGCACTCTGGGTATGTACTATGGGGTGATGTGCGCTGAGTAACATGATTGGTGCAAAGCTTTATTTGTTCTTCAATGTATCATTTTGAATGATATAAAGTCTGGGCTGTGATCCTGCCTGTTATCTCTTTGCTCACAGACCCAAGCTGTGTGTAAACCAGATCATTCTCTGCAGAGAATTAAAGCAAGACGAAGACAAAACTCTGTTTGGTTTTTCACAATTATTTTATTACTTTGATTAATAAGAAATCCCACGACACAATGTTTGGAAAAAATTACAACAATAAATTGAAATTGATTGATTGATTGATTGATTGATCTCACACTATCTCTGACAGTAAAACTTCTGCTGCACCATACTCTTAGTAGAGTGGGTGGCTAAGGAATCCACCACCAGAGGCCAAGGAAAGTCATAGACTGTAGAGATATCGTTAAGAATCAATTTGCTTATCGATTGCTTGAAAGCTGGTGAATGTGCTATGTTCATTAGTACTTTAGTCACGCACCCCGGTCTAGTGTGAAGAATCACTAAATCAGGGAAGTTTAAAGCTGAAGTTTAAAGTGTGTAATTTCAGTGCACTTAAAAAACTAAATAGCATAAATAATGACTGCTTTCAAGCATATTTCCTAAACACACATCACTTTTCATTAATGGCAGGTTTAAGGTAGAGTTAGTACTTTATGACCAATGAAAACTTTAAAGGGGCAAATGTGTGATTGACTGGTTTGGGTGGAGAAAAAAATGCATTGAGACGTTTAACAACTACTAGAACTATAATCCTGAAAACACCAGGAAATGTGAGCAAAACTATTTGAAATTGAACAGTGAAAGCAGTACAAGTCAGCAAATTCATTCAAAACAGAGAATAACCAAGAAAACAACTTAGGTCAAAACTCTTTACCTCAATGTATTTGACTGAGATATTATATTGTCCAAAACCCCACTTATGTCAACATCACAATGTCTATTTTTATACATACATTACAGTTCAACAGTTTGGGGTCGATATGACTGTAATGTTTTTGAAATGAGTCTCTTTAATTTAATACTGTGAAATCTTATTTAAATCAACTTTTTTCTATTAGAATATATTTTAATATGTCTTGTATTCCTCAGATGCATTATTCCTTACTGAATAAAAAGGAAACTTACTGACCCCAAACACTAATGTATCTTTACATATAAATGAAGGAATGTATTGCTGGAAGCAACAGAAAATATGATAGCAAATAATTTTGTGGAGGAGATGTTGCAGAAGATGGAAGTATAGGTTGTGTATATATTAATGAGGAAGGAGGAGGAGGAGGAGGAAGACCAGGACAGATGTAACTGTAGTCAGGATCGGCTCCAGTGGAGGTAAACTGCACAAAACCTGGAGGATCGCTGCACACAAAGGAACTGATCCATTCCTGATAGCGTGATACTCTGGTGTACACACCAGGAAGTTCAGGTCGAGCACAGCCAGTCCCAAAGCTAACGATACCGGACTGAACCCATACAGAACTCTGCCTGCTCACCATCGGACCTCCAGAATCCCCCTGAAAATACACATCAATAAAATAATTGTAGATAGAAACACTACCATTCAATGAGATTCTTTTTTTTATATACTTTTATTCAGTAAGGATGCATTATATTGTCCAAAAGTAACAGTGAAAACATCTATAATGTTTTTATTTCAAATTAAAATACTGTTCTTTTGAACTTTCAACTCAGAGAATCCTGATGAAAATATGAAGCAGCAAAAACTGTTTTCAACATTTATAATAATCAGTATATTAGAATAAAAGGATTGTGTGACAATGAAGACTGAAGTAATGATGCTGAAAATTCAGCTTTGGAATAATTTACATTTAAAAATATGTGAAAATAAATATATTTCTAATCCTGTATTTAATAATAAATGCACATTTGCCAAGATGTTATTAAAAGCAATCTATCGTGCAAGCAAGACTGAGGAACTTTGAGGAAACTAAAAAATAATGGTGCATAGATTTGTTTTATTTTGTCCAACAAGAACCACCAAACTCCAGTTACTTGAGAAGGACTTGTTTACTTGTTACCAAGGGTCTCAAAAAGTCTCTGAATATCTTTCAAAGATTAGACATGAACCTCACAATTTTTGTAAAACTAGTGATTTATTCTTCATTTGAAGCACTCGTTGTTTATCTTGTAAAGACAAGTTTGGGCTGAACAGAGGGTTTCTGTACCTGACACGAGTCTTTGCCTCCTTCCAGTAGACCAGCACAGATCATGTTGTCTGTTATCCCCAACTCCATAGAGACAGTTGCACTGTCTGTTACCAATTATAGGAACCTCCACTTCCTGAAGAACTTTGAGTGATGGAAGGTCCACTGTATGAAAATCATAAGATATTTACACTGCATAGTCATTGACTATCCTGTTTTGAATTATATTTTGCGAAAAGCATATCAGGTTGATTTTAATGCAACAAAGTGGTGATAGGAATGAATACTTACCTCCTTCACCAATGTTTCCCCATCCCGTGATCCAGATGTCTGTGCCGCTGTTGAACACACTGTTATTAGCTGCTAGACACACGGGTCTGATGTAGTCAGTGAAGGTGATGGGAGATCTCAATTTGAGCAGAGCGATATCATTGTCATTTGTTAAACTGTCGTAACTGGGATGCTTGATGATTAATCTCACAATTCTGAACACTTCATTGGGGTTGAAGCCTTCCTGGGTTTGGCGCCCCAAAACTACACTATAATAATAGGCAGGATTCCTGAGGAAGATAAAGAAATAGATGGTGAGAGACTAGAGAGATTTTTTAACCCTATAAAGCCTGAAATATAAAATAACAGATTTTATTAAAAAAAAAGAAAAATCTAAAATGTTTCATATTTGATACATCAGTCTTTTTGCTTGATGATCAATGGACTTGTCCTGAAGGACAGCCATCCCAAAGTATACATCCAAATGTATGTATGATTGGCTAAGGGATCGGTTGTAGAATGATCTCGAGTGGCCTGTTTAGTCTTCAGAATTAAATCTCATTGAATATATTTGGTTGAATATGAAGAAGGCAATGGTAATGTGAAAACCAAATATTATCAGTGATCTGGAAGCCTTTTCAAATGAGGAATGGGCCAAGATTGCTGTAGAGAGGTGACAGAAGCTTCTACGCTCTTACAAGCAGCGTTTATTGGAGGTTATAAAGAATAAAATATGCTGCACCAAATTTAACTATTGGGAGTTGAATAATTTTGTACATGAATGTTTAGAGCCATTTTTCATTAATCCTTAACTTTACATTCTCAGAATCACAAAAAAATGTGTATTATTAAACCTTTCCTGATAGTTTACTAATGCCTTTTGTTATCGGCAGCAAAATGTCTTGCAGGTCAATTTTGATTGAAAATGTAGAATGATATCATGACAATATGAAGCTCACACTTATTCAATTCAATATAAATTCAATTTTATTCAAGGGCTCAAATTGAGCAAAAAATGCTATTTGGTGCAGATGTTTTATTTATATAACCAAAATATAAGATTACATTGTGATAGCTTGTAATGCAAATCTGCGAGATCTTTCTAACAGTATAACATACTACTTTAATAAAATGCATATAAATATCAGTTGTCACTCTATCACTTTGTATCTCCCAATATTATGTATTGAATAATATTGAAATGCTTAGTTTGCATAAAAGCTGCAGATTGTATTGCTGGGAGCAAAACCACTAGGGTTTCAGGCATACACCATGTTCCCTGAGTAGGGAATCAGCACTTTCATGGACAGATGCTCACAATGTGGACAGTGCTGTGAAGTGTCAAATAACACTGCCTGAGTGTGGGAAACACAGAGACACTTCTCACGCCTGTCATTGGAATCAGTGCTGTTGATTAAGTAATGACACAGAGGAGTACATTTAGAAAATTACATGACTGCCATTCGCTGAAAGGAAAACAAGTGTTCTGCTCGAAACAGGCACTGAATCACAGTACAAATAATCCAAATGTAAGAAGAGAAAGAGAAGTGATGGAATGTGCACAGCTGATATAGCACGATTAAATAGATTAAAGGGGGCATGTCTGTGCATTCTGCCATGATCTATTTGCAAGTAAGTTGAATGAGTTTACCCATGAACACAGTGTGCAGCAGACAGCACCCACTCTTTGTTGATGAGAGAACCTCCACAGATGTGCCTGTCAAACAGAAGAAGACTAGCCTGCCAGGGCCAGCGTCCGGCTGAAGCGTTCTGACCTCCTACTATCCTGCTGCTGGTGGTAACTGGGGTTCTTCCACATATCAGAGAACTAGAAATATTATCTGAGGAAGCAAACACAAAATGCATGTTTATATGCTGATTGAGTAATAACTCAAGCAGAAGTCAGTCTTCCCAAACCCACATAAGATAATGATAAATAGTATTATTATAGCTTGCACTACTGTTTTTAATTGGCTCAGCAAAGCCATACTCACATTATCTGATATATATATATATATATATACAGTTTATATACTGTGTGTGTGTGTGTGTGTGTGTGTGTGTGTGTGATCAAGCCATTTTGAATGCACATTCTGCTACAGACAAGTTATTTGCACAATGATTTTACCCAAAACAGAGATATCAATCTAACTAGAAACCAAATAATCAATGTAACATTCATGTACCTTGGGGGTTAGATTCAGTACAGAATCCTGCAAAACAGAGGCAAATGGTACATACATATAAAATACTTTCAACTGTTTTACACACAATATTTAAAGAATTGAGGCAAAAAAATGATCTAATTAGACATCTGAAATTAAGCTAAATGACATTTAATTAATAAACAATTATACCATAGTTTTCTGGCTTGTCAACTCGAAAAACCCATCTGCCCGTGACATTGACATTGCTTGTATGTGACATATTTGCAGAAACAGGAATTGAAAAGAAATTATCAGAGTAAATAGTGTCAAAGCCTGACTGTAAATGAAGAAAACACAAATAAATAAATAAACATTAATTCAAAAACATTTTACATTTGGTGTATTTTTTTGTATTTTAAATTTGGGTGACATATTTTCCACAATGCTTTACCTCTACACCGCCTTTTGTGGGAGTGATATAATCATAATGCATGAGTGTAAATGACATGTTTTTGCCAGACACCAACATCACTTGAAAGGTCGACTCCTGGATAAGACAGAGAATACTTCAGAGTACAGCATCATTCTGGATATTCCAGGAATTTCAGTTCATTGAAAACATTATGCAAAAAACTGAATGCTCCCTGAAAGAGAAACTTACTGCCTCAATGTTTCCATAGTATGCTACTTTATCCCAAGTAGCAATAAAAACCCAAGAGGCAGAAAAGTTCAAGTTGGAAAAATATTTGTTTATGTCTTTTGATGCCTGATTCAACAGACGAACATCCGTTACTTGTCGGTAAGAGATGGTTCCTTTCTCACGATTGTCAATGTCTGTCCACAGTGGAGCGATGATGTCTATAAATGAATATGCAGGAAAATCATAGGGATGCCACTGATAAAACGGCCCGTCAAAGGTCAGGTCTCCGTTATTGTTCACCTGTAGGATAAAAAACAGTCTGGATTTTCAAGTAAAATCATCTATGTGGAATATATATTAAAGGGGACCTATTATGCAAAAATCACTTTTATAAGGTGTTTGAACACAGTTGTGTGGCCGCAGTGTGTGAAGACAACCAGCCTATAATGGTAAAAAAATCCACCCAGTAATTTTTATAATCTAAAAATCATAAACAGTCTCTCAGAACGAGCTGTTTCAGATTCTCCCTCTGTTCACATCACCAAGGAGAAAAAGTCCTGCTCATTTGTGATGCTGCCCTATAGACACAGCCCTGAATCAGAAGCTGCGGTCCGCCTCCATTACTGATTACTTGCTGTAGCTATTGGAGATATACAATGTCAGCGCCAAAGAGGCTTTTCAAGTGTTGTGCTTTGGGATGCACTAACAGACATAGGAGTCTCTATAAATCCCCTCCATCTGAGCAGAGGACACTGTGGTTAAGTTTAATTAAGGAAATGTCCCAGAAAAAAATCTGTAAAGTCCCCAATACGTGTAGGGATCAATAGCAACGCAATACCAACGTGTGCACACGTCAGCTCCAGACAAAGTAAGTGTCACGCCTTTGTTTTCCAAATTGTCCTGAAAGAGCTTCTTGGCACTCTGTAAGGCTAATGACGCTAAAGCTACCATTGTCTCTGTTTTCACTGGTGCGGTCTTCATGAATAATCGTGAATAGGAATGTGGTAGTTAAAAGTTGCATGTGAAAGCAATGTGAGTCGATCGCTTCAGTTTGTTGAGCTCATAATCACCAGTGGGACTTATAAAGTTTGTGATAGCATACCATGCACCATGACACCAGTTATGTTGCTATTTGTATTGCTATGCTCCCTGTCTGTGTAATTCATAACGGCAAATTTATTATGCACAGTACAATCAGTTGACTGACTTTGAAACAGAGTATGTTTTCTGTAAAGATAACAGGCTTGTACTAATCATGGAATGTTTATTTGTAAAGGCTAGCACTGCTAATGTGGGAGCTGAGCTCTGAAGCTCCGCCTTCTTCACCGGGAGCACCAGCTCATTTGCATACAAGCAACACACTCAAATTAGTTTCGGCTCATACTCTAAAAGTGCCAATTTTACCATGCTATATAAAATGATCTGTCAAGTATGTTGAGCTAAAATTTCACATACACACTCTGGGGATATCAGAGACTTATTTTACATCTTGTAAAAAGGAGCATAATAGGTCCCCTTTAATGAATGCCATAAATATCACAATGCATCTTACAAATATTTTGTCATATACACGGCCAAAGTACACAAATGGCTGCAGCAGAGGAATCAGTGGAGAACTTCCATCATCCGACTGCGGGCTCATCTCATCCTCTTCAACTCCATATGGGTAGAATATTCCTAATGCATTATTAAAGATTTGAAGGAGGAAATAAGTGTCAAAATTACTACTTTTTCCATGTTATATTGCAAGGCTAAAACAACGTGCCATAACAATAACTTTTCAAACAATGTGATATTTTTATATTGAAAAGTGACGTTACCCTCCTCAGGTCCACCATCGACACGAAATACCCAGCGTCCCGGCACATTGACATTGCTGGAGTTGAACGGTTTATTTTCATCAGTCACAGGGATTGAAAAATAATTTGTAGAGTTTATTGTGTCATAGCCAGCCTGTGAGTAAATAAAATAAACAAATAAATAAATTAATTAAATGTATAAGACCATTTAATATCATGATATATGGAATATTTTTTCTATGCAAGTTCCGCTTAAAGACATATGTTGACATGAATATAATCAGAATCTCATAGTTTTGTTGAAAGATGCTTATTCAGTCTAACCTGAAAACTTTGATCGGTTGAGGAGATATCTCGGTAGTTCATTATGACAAAGGAGAGAGTCTTGCAAATGACTAGAATGACTTGGAAGGAGGATTCCTAAGGAAAGTCCAGTCATTTTGATGAAAAAAAAACACTTATAATTTGTCTTAAATTGTAAATTTACTCATTCCACCTAAAATGTGTGTAATCCTTTTAATAAGTTTGATATTATCAAGAATGTTTAATTACATTTTAATCTTTGCCTAGATCTACATACGCCGTGGAGCTGTTCAAGTAGGGCACCCTTTTCCATGTAGCAATGAAGACTGTATATGCTGAGAACCCATACAGGGGAAATACCGTTTGACATCATTTATCGCCCGGTCCAGAATACGGCCTTGAGTTACAATGCGATACGAGATGCTTCCACTGACACTACAGTCAAACTTTGCCCAGAGTGGAGCTATAATGTCTCTGGTAGAGTTGGCAGGGAAAGCCTTGGGGAGTCTTTCATAAAATGGTTCAAATGTCAAAAGTCCATTATTGTTGACCTATAGTAAAGATTTGAACATGTAACTGAAGTAAGATGACTTGAAATACATCAATGTTTTTCAAATGTAATGTGTTTAACATAACATCTCACATAAATGTTGTGGTATTTGCGTCCAAAGTACAAGAAAGGATGCTGCAAGTACAGATCTGGTGAGCTTGCATTACTTTGACATGGATTCTGAGAGTCCTGATAGCCAGCTGGATAAAACAGACCTACAAAAAAATAAATAAATAAAACACATGCCATTATATTATGGCTTTGGTACAGTACATATAAAGATTAAAAGTTAATTAAGTGAAGGAGAGAAAAATATATTACTATGTTCTGTTGGCAAAGTGTCGACACGAAAAGCCCAACGCCCCGTAACATTGACATTTGTGGAGTGGGTCAGGTTAGCGACGTTAGACACAGGAATTGTATAAGAAATGGAGGAATCAGCAGCATCATATCCAGCCTAAACGATGATTAAAAACACATTTGTTGTGTGTTTTCTGTAGCTAATAATCTAACAATACGGTAAAACTATTATATTGTATCTCCACAAGTACAATTGAACTGAGTACTGCAAATGGTATTCAATTCTAAAATAAAGAATACAGGGCTTTAAAAGCTTTCTCACCAGTGCAATTTGTTTAGTTTGGGGAATACTGCCATAATTAAATACAATAAATGACAATCTAGAACCAGAGATAAGCAGTACTTGAAAAGAGGAATTCTGCAAAAGAAATCAACACAACATCAAATGATCACACAGTCACAAGACAAGACAAGTGAAAAGAAATAATGAAACATCTTACCTGTGCCGAAGTGTTGGAATATTTCACATTATCCCAAGTACAAACAAACACAGAGTCTGCAGTGAAATTTGTATGAGGAAAATATTGATGTATATCATTTGTAACTCGCTGTAGTACTCGAACTCCACTGAATTGTTGAACGTAAAAGTCACTGTTGTCAATATCTGTCCATAGTGGAGCAACAATGTCTATATTTGTGTAAGCAGGAATGGGTCGAGGACTTGATGGAAAATACGGCCTGTTGAAAGTAAGAAATCCATTTCTGTGAACCTAAAAGGGGGTTGAAATAACAAATATTACATGTTGACAAACACTTTTAATGGCTATCATAAATTGTGTTAAATTGCTTTTAAAAAATGCAGTTGCATTTTTTGAGCTGAGTGTCCTCACATAAACAGATCTGGATCTGAACCCAAAGTAATAAAATGGTGTCTGCCAATAGCCTATAGACAATTCATAATATGGTAGAAGGTTTCGTTTGGGCCCATTCCTAAATGGATAGAACAGACCTGCAAGGGTACAAGTAATTTTTGAGCACAATTATAAATATCATTTTAATTCATTTGTAATTCTCAACATTTCACTTCATGTTAATTGCACAGTGAATTGTTCTACATGTTTCAAATGATAAACAACTATTAAACAAGATATTCAATAAATGCCATGCATGTTTATTTTTTATTACTGTACCATTGTTTTCTGATGCATGGTCAACTCGAAATACCCATCGACCCATGACATTGACATTGCTTGTGTGTGAAAGGTACGCAACGTCAGAGAGAGGAATCGAAAAGAAATCAGTTGAATCACTTGTGTCATATCCAGCCTAAAAATATCATAAACATGTTTGTTAGAGGTCTGTGGATAAGAAGAGCTATAGCTAAAATCTCACATTACTCTAAAACAGTTCTATTGTATTTCTACAAACATATTTTAACTGTCCCAAATACTGTAAACAGTATGACATTAAAAATAGCACAGGGCTTTGGAAATCTTTCTCACCAGTGTAATAAGTTTAGTTTGGGGAATACTGCCATAATTAAATACAATAAATGACAATCCAGAACCAGAGATCAAAAGCACTTGAAAAGAGGAATTCTGAAGAAAAATAATAATAATTAAAACACAGTCACAGGACAACTAGAAACAAACAATGAAATGAATCTTACCTGGGCTGAAGTGTTAAAATATTTCACATTATCCCAAGTACAAATATAAACTGAGTCTGCAGTGAAATTTGTATGAGGAAAATATTGATGTATATCATTTGTAACTTGCTGTAGTACTCGAACTCCACTGAATTGTTGAAAGTAAATATCACTGTTATCAATATCTGTCCATAGTGGAGCAACAATGTCGATATTTGTGTAAGCAGGAATGGGTCGGGGACTTGATGTAAAATACGGACCCGTTGAAAGTAAGAAATCCATTTCTGTGAACCTAAAAGGGGTTTGAAGTGATAAATATTGAATGTTGTCAAACACTTTTAATAACTAGTATAAGTGTTAAATTGCTTTTTAAAAATGCAGTTGCATGAATGAGTGTACTTACATAAACAGATCCGTATGAGAGCCCAAAGTAAGAAAATGGTGTCTGCAAATATTGCACTGAAAATTCATAATACTGTTGAAGGTTTAGTTTGGACCCATTCCTAAATGGATAGAACAGTCCTGAAAGCATACAAGTATATTTTTCAGCATAGTTATGATTTTAATTCATTTGTAACTCTCAACATTTCACTAAACATGTTTTATTTTATTTATATATGTAACGGGTCGGTATATTGGAAGCAGGTGAGCGGGTCTCGAACCCTCGATCTCTTGCATGCGAGGCGGAGGAGGAGGAAGACCAGGACAGCTGTAACTGTAGTCAGGATCGGCTCCAGTGGAGGTAAACTGCACAAAACCTGGAGGATCGCTGCACACAAAGGAACTGATCCATTCCTGATAGCGTGATACTCTGGTGTACACACCAGGAAGTTCAGGCCGAGCAAAGCCAGTCCCAAAGCTAACGATACCGGACTGAACCCATACAGAGCTCTGCCTGCTCACCATCGGACCTCCAGAATCCCCCTGAAAATACACATCAATAAAACAATTGTAGAAAGAAACACACTACCATTCAATAAGATTCATTTTATTTTATTTTATTTTATTTTATTTTTATTAATATTTTTATTCAGTAAGGATGCATTATATTGTTCAAAAGTAACAGTGCAAGCATCTATATCTCATTTTTTTATTCCAAATTAAAATACTGTTCTTTCAACTCAGAGAATCCTGATGAAAAAATGAAGCAGCAAAAACTGTTTTCAACATTTATAATAATCAGTATATTAGAATAAAAGGATTGTGTGACAATGAAGACTGAAGTAATGATGCTGAAAATTCAGCTTTGGAATAATTTACATTTTAAAATATGTGAAAATAAATATGTTTATAATACTGTATTTCATAATAAATGCACATTTGCCAAGATGTTATTAAAAGCAAACTATCGTGCAAGCAAAACTGAGGAACTTTGAGGAAACTAAAAAATAATGGTGCATAGATTTGTTTTATTTTGTCCAACAAGAACCACCAAACTCCAGTTACTTGAGAATGACTTGTTTACTTGTTACCAAGGGTCTCAAAAAGTCTCTGAATATATTTCAAAGATTAGACATGAACCTCACAATTGTTTGTAAAACTAGTGATTTATTCTTCATTTGAAGCACTCGTTGTTTATCTTGTAAAGACAAGTTTGGGCTGAACGGAGGGTTTCTGTACCTGACACGAGTCTTTGCCTCCTTCCAGTAGACCAGCACAGATCATGTTGTCTGTTATCCCGCCAACTCCATAGAGACAGTTGCACTGTCTGTTACCAATTATAGGAACCTCCACTTCCTGAAGAACTTTGAGTGATGGAAGGGCCACTGTATGAAAATCATAAGATATTTACACTGCATAGTCATTGACTATCCTGTTTTGAATTATATTTTGCGAAAAGCATATCAGGTTGATTTTAATGCAACAAAGTGGTGATAGGAATGAATACTTACCTCCTTCACCAATTTTTCCCCATCCCGTGATCCAGATGTCTGTGCCGCTGTTGAACACACTGTTATTAGCTGCTAGACACACGGGTCTGATGTAGTCAGTGAAGGTGATGGGAGATCTCAATTTGAGCAGAGCGATATCATTGTCATTTGTTAAACTGTCGTAACTGGGATGCTTGATGATTAACCTCACATATCTGAACACTTCATTGGGGTTGAAGCCTTCCTGGGTTTGGCGCCCCAAAACTACACTATAATAATAGGCAGGATTCCTGAGGAAGATAAAGAAATAGATGGTGAGAGACTAGAGAGATTTTTTAACCCTGTAAAGCCTGAAATGTAAAATAACAGATTTTGTAAAAAAAAATTAAAAAAATCTAAAATGTTTCATATTTGATACATCAGTCTTTTTGCTTGATGATCAATGGACTTGTCCTGAAGGACAGCCATCCCAAAGTATACATCCAAATGTATGTATGATTGGCCAAGGGATCGGTTGTAGAATGTTCTCGAGTGGCCTGTTTAGTCTTCAGATTTAAATCTCATTGAATATATTTGGTTGAATTTGAAGAAGGCAATGGTAATGTGAAAACCAAATATTATCAGTGATCTGGAAGCCTTTTCAAATGAGGAATGGGCCAAGATTGCTGTAGAGAGGTGACAGAAGCTTCTACGCACTTACAAGCAGCGTTTATTGGAGGTTATAAAGAATAAAACATGCTGCACCAAATTTAACTATTGGGAGTTGAATAATTTTGTACATGAATGTTTAGAGCCATTTTTCATTATTCCTTAACTTTACGTTCTCAGAATCACAAACAAAATGTGTATTATTAAACTTTTCCTGATAGTTTACTAATGCCTTTTTGTTATCAGCAGCAAAATGTCTTGCAGGTCAATTTTGATTGAAAATGTAGAATGATATCATGAAAATATGAAGCTCACACTCGACAAGAAAAAATATTAAATTTTATTCAAGGTCTCAAACTGAGCAAAATATGCTATTTGGTGCGGATGTTTTATTTATACAACCAAAACATAATATTACATTTTGATAGTTTGTAATGCAAATCTTTCTAACAGTATAACATACTACTTACATAAAATGCATATACTGTACATATCAGTTGTCAATCTATCACTTTGTATCTCCCAATATTATGTATTGAATAATATTGAAATGCTTAGTTTGCATAAAAGCTGTAGATTGTATTGCTGGGAGCAAAACCACTAGGGTTTCAGGAATACACCATGTTCCCTGAGTAGGTAATGAGACTCAGTGCTGATATGAGAACACTCGTGGTTGGAGTAGAATCATGGCAATTCGTTGGCAAATTGTGCAAAAGCACCCCCTTTAGAGATATCACTCTAATTCCATTTCAAGACACAAAGCAAAAAGAGGAGCATACTCAGAAAACATGGATTACATGTGTAACCCCAGACATTATCTTTCAAAGGTTCATTCAACGCTGCATCAGTGCTGAAATAATGCACTAAAAGTCGCCATCACCTGAGCCGTGCACAGCACAGACCAGAGAAAACGGACATGAAATTAACCACAGCTAAAGAAGATATGATCTGAGAGCTGGGAGTTAAATCCATATCCAGGTTATAAAACTTGACAAAGGTGTGCGTGAGGAGAGTTGATCTAAACGGGGTGGGGAGGTGGTGGGGGGTCAGCACTTTCATGGACAGATGCTCAAAATGTGGACAGTGCTGTGAAGTGTCAAATAACACTGCCTGAGTGTGGGAAACACAGAGACACTTCTCACGCCTGTCATTGGAATTAATGCTGTTAATTAAGTAATGAAGTAATGACACAGAGGAGTATTTTGACTGAGTATTACAGTCATGTCATTTTGAAAATGACATGATTGTAAGGAAAACAAGTGTTCTGCTCGAACCTGGCACTGAAGCACAGTACAAACTAGAATGTACATTTCCAGAAGAAAATGTGAAATGGTGCTTGCAGTGGCAAAACTCGGCGCTGGACAGATACTAGTGACTAGCATGTTTGCTAGCATATTTTTAAGCATGATTAAGATCTTGTTACCATGTTGTTAAAGATGATTGGCATGATTAAGCATGTTGCTAGCATGATTTTATCATGTTGTTACAAGATGATTAGCATGTTGCCAAGATGATTTTAAAGATGTCGCTAAAGATGATTAGCATGTTGCTAAGATGATTAAGATGTTACAAGATGTTGCTAAGCAAGATGCTAAAGATGTTGCTACAAGATGTCGCTAAAGATGATTAGATTTTGCTAAAGATGATTAAGATTATTCCAAGATGTTACAAGATGATTAAGCATGTTGTTAGCATGTTGTTACAAGATGATTAAGATGTTGCTAAAGATGTTGCTGCATGTTGTTAAAGATGATTAGCATGTTGCCAAAGATGTCGCCAAAGATGATTGATTTTGTTAAAGATGATTAAGATTATTCTAGATGTTGCTAAAGATGATTAGCATGTTGCAGCATGTTGTTAAAGATGATTAAGATGTTGCCAAAGATGTCTAAAGATGATTCTAGCATGTTACAAGATGATTATTAAGATGTTGCCAAGATGATGATTGAAGATGTTGTTAAAGAGATGTCGCTAGCATGATTAGATGTTGCCAGATTATTAGCATGTTGCCAAGATGTCGCAAGATGATTCCCAGCATGTTGCCAGAATCATGATTAACATGTTGCTGGCATTTTGCCAAGATGATTAGTAAGTGTTCAAAGATGATTAAGATGTAGCTAGCATGATTAAGATGTTAAGCAAAGATGTTGTTACCATGATTCTAGCATGTCGCTAAGATGATTAATATGTTACAAGATGTTGCCAAGATGATTAAAGATGTTGCAAGATGTTGCTAGTAGCGTTGCTAAAGATGATTATCATGTTGCTACAAGATGTTGTTACAAGCATGTTGGGGCCAAGATGATTAAGATGTCGCTACCATGATTAAGATGTTGCTAAGGAAGATGTTGTTAAAGATGATTTAAAGATGTTGCTACAAGATGTTGCCAAAGATGATTACAAGATGTTGCTGACCATGAGTTAAAGATGTCGCCAAAGATGTCGCCAGATGATTAAGAGAGATGTTGACCAAGATGTTGCTGCCAAGATGATTTAAGATTATTCCCAATACGTTGCACAAGCATGATTAAGATTCACAGCCAAGATGTTGCAAGATGATTAGCATGTTGCTAGCATGTTGTTAAGATGTTGCTAGATGTGTCTAGATGATTAAGATGTTGCTAGATGATTAGCATGTTGCTGGCATGTTGCTAGCATTATTAGCATGTTGCTGCATGATTAGCATGTTGCTAGCCTGTTGCAGCATGATTAGATGTTGCTGCATGTTGCTAGCATGATTAAGATGTTGCTAGCATGTTGCAAGATGTTGTTAGATGATTAGCATGTCGCTAGCATGATTAGCATGTTGCTGATGATTAGCATGTTTGCTAGCATGTTGCTAGCATGATTCTAGCATGTTGCTAGCATGTTGCTAAGATGATTAAGATGTTGCTAGCATGTTGTTAGATGATTAAGATGTTGCTAGATGATTAGCATGTCGCTAAGATGATTCTAGATGCCGCTAGCATGATTAACATGTTGCTAGCATGTTGCTAGATGATTAAGCATGTTGCTAGCATGTTGCTAGATGATTAGCATGTTGCTTGATTAGATGTTGCTAGCATGTGTCTAGCATGATTAGCATGTTGCTAGCATGTTGTTAACATGATTCTAGCATGTCGCTAGCATTATTAACATGTTGCTAGCATGATTTTAACATGATTAGCCTGTTGCTAGCATGTTGCTAGCATGATTTTAACATGATTAGCATGTTGCTAGCATGTTGTTACCATGATTTTAACATGATTAGCATGTTTCTAGCATGTTGTTAGCATGTTTTTATCATGTTGCTAGCATGATTAGTATGTTGCTAGCATGTTGTTAGCATGATTAGCATTTTGCTAGCATGATTAGCATGTTGCTAGCATGTCGCTAGCATGATTCTAGCATGTTGCTAGCATGATTAGCATGTTGCTAGCATGATTAGCATGTTGCGCATGATAAAGATTTTGCTTAGATGATTAGCATGTTGCCATGTCGCTAAAGCATGATTAATGTTGCTAGATGATTAGCATGTTGCTGGCATGATGCTAGCATGATTAGCATGTTAATAGCATGTTGCTAGATGATTAGCATGTTGCTAGATGTTGCTAAGATTATTAGATGTTGCTGATGTGTCTGGCATGATTAGCATGTTGCTGGCATGATTAGCATGTTGCTAGCATGTTGTTAAGATGATTCTAGCATGTCGCTAGCATGTTGCTAGCATAATTAGCATGTTGCTAACATGTTGCTAGCATAATTAGCATGTTGCTAGCATTTTTAGCATGTTGCTAGCATGTTGCTAGCATGTTGCTAGCATGATTAGCATGTTGCTAGCATGTGTCTAGCATGATTAGCATGTTGCTAGCATGATTAGCATGTTGCTAGCATGTTGTTAGCATGATTCTAGCATGATTAGCCTGTTGCTAGCATGTTGCTAGCATGTTGTTGGCATGATTAGCATGTTGCTAGCATGATTAGCATGTTGCTAGCATGTTTCTAGCATTATTAGCATGTTGCTAGTATGATTAGTATTGCTAGGCAGTTGCTAGGCGGTTGCTAGGGTAATCTGGGTGGTTGCTATGGTGTTACTAGGTGGTTGGTAGTTGTCACAGATGGTTACTATGGAGTTTGTAGCATTTTATTGGCATGATTTAGCACTTAGCTAAGCGCTATTAGCATGTAGCTATTCACTGCTAGCATGTGTAGCATGTAGCAAGTCCTGTTTGCTAGCATGAGTCAAAAGCGCCAACCCCCATCTCTATACGATTTTCTGATGCAGAGATATTGGTCTTGCAAAACGGTTGCTAGGGTACTCTGTTTGGTTGCTAGGGAGTGGCTTGGCAGCTGCCAATCATGAAGCTCCAAAGTCAGTGTGAATGTATAAACCAACCCCCATCTCTATACGATGTTCTGATGCAGAGATATAGGTCTTGCAAAACGGTTGCTAGGGTACTCTGTTTGGTTGCTAGGGAGTGGCTTGGCAGCTAGCAATCATGATACTCCAAAGGCTTCTTGTCAGTATGAATGATATAAACCAACTCCCACGCCTCTGTGACATTCAGAATGGAAGATATTCCTCTGTGAATTTTGGTTGCTAAGGTGCTCGACAATGGTTGCTAGGGCGTGGCCAGTGAGTGTTGAGGTGATTCAGGATTGGCTGCTTGCTGCCCCGAGTCAAACGAGCCCACCCTCATGTTTCTATGACACTTCTATCCTGAGATATCCCTTTGATCTCTTTCAATGGAAGTCTATGGGACGTGTTGCTAAGGTGCTCTAAATGGTTGCTAGGGGCGTGGCTTGATAGCTTCACAATGATCCTGAGATGCTGATTGGTCGTCTGAGTCAAATGAGCCCGCCCCCTTGTCTCTATGACACTGTGATCCAGAGTTATGTTCAATTGAAAAGCGGTTTCTATGGGGCAAATTTGGGATGCTCCTGCCCCCCAGGGGTGCAACTTTTACCCCATTTTGAGGTATGGTCTTACAGAGCCTGCCAGCCTCTTCAAATGTGGCAAATTTCAAATTTCTGTGAAATCCACTCTCTGAGCTACGAGGCGTCAAAGTTTTTCGCAATGTTAAGTCTATGCGTTTTTTTTGGCCGCTATTTCGCCCTGGGCTAACATCGCACTTCCGATCGCTTATAAAAGTCATAGCACACCATTCGATTAGGCCGCACGCTTTGACACCTCATTCATGGCTCTGTGACAAAAACTGCGGAGGAGAGTAGCGAAAAAGTGGAATTTGGAAATGGCGAATAACACTAATGTTGCCTTGCCATATATGGCAAGCACCATTAATAATCCAAATGTAAGAAGAGAAAGAGAAGTGATGGAATGTGCACAGCTGATATAGCACGATTAAATAGATTAAAGGGGGCATGTCTGCATTCTGCCATGTTCTACTTGCAAGTAAGTTGAATGAGTTTACCCATGAACACAGTGTGCAGCAGACAGCACCCACTCTTTGTTGATGAGAGAACCTCCACAGATGTGCCTGCCAAACAGAAGAAGACTAGCCTGCCAGGGCCAGTGTCCGGCTGAAGCGTTCTGACCTCCTACTATCCTGCTGCTGGTGGTAACTGGGGTTCTTCCACATATCAGAGCACTAGAAATATTATCTGAGGAAGCAAACACAAAATGCATGTTTATATGCTGATTGAGTAATAACTCAAGCAGAATTCAGTCTTCCCAAACCCACATAAGATAATGATAAATAGTATTATTATAGCTTGCACTACTGTTTTTAATTGGCTCAGCAAAGCCATACTCACATTATCTGATATATATATATATATATATATATATACAGTATATATACTGTATATATAAATCTGAGGGGATTCAAGCCATTTTGAATGCACATTCTGCTACAACTTATTTGCACAATGATTTTACCCAAAACAGAGATATCAATCTAACTAGAAACCAAATAATCAATTTAACATTCATGTACCTTGGGGGTTAGATTCAGTACAGAATCCTGCAAAACAGAGGCAAATGGTACATACATATAAAATACTTTCAACTGTTTTACACACAATATTTATAAAATTGAGACAAAAAAATTATCTAATTAGACATCTGAAATTAAGCTAAATGACACATTTCATTAATAAACAATTGTACCATCATTTTCTGATGACTTGTCAACTCGAAAAACCCATCTGCCCGTGACATTGACATTGCTTGTGTATGACATATTTGCAGAAACAGGAATTGAAAAGAAATTATCAGAGTAAATAGTGTCAAAGCCTGACTGTAAATGAAGAAAACACAAATAAATAAAAAAACATTAAATTCAAAAACATTTTACATTTGGTGTATTTTTTGTATTTTAAATTGGGTGACATATTTTCCACAATGCTTTACCTCTACACCGCCTTCTGTGGGAGTGATATAATCATAATGCATGAGTGTAAATGACATGTTTTTGCCAGACACCAACATCACTTGAAAGGTCGACTCCTGGATAAGACAGAGAATACTTCAGAGTACAGCATCATTCTGGATATTCCATGAATTTCAGTTCATTGAAAACATTATGCAAAAAACTGAATGCTCCCTGAAAGAGAAACTTACTGCCTCAATGTTTCCATAGTATGCTACTTTATCCCAAGTAGCAATAAAAACCCAAGAGGCAGAAAAGTTCAAGTTGGAAAAATATTTGTTTATGTCTTTTGATGCCTGATTCAACAGACGAACATCCGTTACTTGTCGGTAAGAGATGGTTCCTTTCTCCCGATTGTCAATGTCTGTCCACAGTGGAGCGATGATGTCTAATAATGAATATGCAGGAAAATCATAGGGATGCCACTGATAAAACGGCCCGTCAAAGGTCAGGTCTCCGTTATTGTTCACCTGTAGGATAAAAACCAGTCTGGATTTTCAAGTAACATCATCTATGTGGAATATATATTAAAGGGGACCTATTATGCAAAAAATCACTTTTATAAGGTGTTTGAACACAGTTGTGTGGCCGCAGTGTGTGAAGACAACCAGCCTATAATGGTAAAAATCCACCCACTAATTTTTTATAATCTAAAAAAAATCATAAACAGTCTCTCAGAACGAGCTGTTTCAGATTCTCCCTCTGTTCACGTCACAGAGGAGAAAAACTCCTGCTCATTTGTGATGCTGCCCTATAGACACAGCCCTGAATCAGAAGCTGCGGTCCGCCTCCATTACTGATTACTTGCTGTAGCTATTGGAGATATACAATGTCAGCGCCAAAGAGGCTTTTCAAGTGTTGTGCTTTGGGATGCACTAACAGACATAGGAGTCTCTATAAATCCCCTCCATCTGAGCAGAGGACACTGTGGTTAAGTTTAATTAAGGAAATCTCCCAGAAAGAAATCTGCAAAGTCCCCAATACGTGTAGGGATCAATAGCAACGCAATACCAACGTGTGCGCATGTCAGCTCCAGACAAAGTAAGTGTCACGCCTTTGTTTTCCAAACTGTCCTTCTGAAAGAGCTTCTTGGCACTCTGTAAGGCTAATGACGCTAAAGCTACCATTGTCTCTGTTTTCACTGGTGCTGTCTTCATGAATAATCGTGAATAGGAATGTGGTAGTTAAAAGTTGCATATGGAAGCAATGTGAGTCGATCGCTTCAGTTTGTTGAGCTCACAATCACCAGTGGGACTTATAAAGTTTGTGATAGCATACCATGCACCATGACACCAGCTATGTTGTTATTTTTATTGCGCTGTGCTCTCTGTCTGTGTAATTCATAACAGCAAATGTATTAGATTATGTTTTCTGTAAAGATAACAGGCTTGTACTAATCATGGAATGTTTATTTGTAAAGGCTAGCACTGCTAATGTGGGAGCTGAGCTCTTGAAGCTCCGCCCTCTTCAACGGGAGCACCAGCTCATTTGCATACAAGCAAATGCACACTCAAATTAGTTTCGGCTCATACTCTAAAAGTGGCAATTTTACCAAGCTATATACAATTATCTGTCGGGTATGTTGAGCTAAAATTTCACATACACACTCTGGGGATATCAGAGACTTATTTAACATCTTGTAAAAAGGAGCATAATAGGTCCCCTTTAATGAATGCCATAAATATCACAATGCATCTTACAAATATTTTGTCATATACACGGCCAAAGTACACAAATGGCTGCAGCAGAGGAATCAGTGGAGAACTTCCATCATCCGACTGCGGGCTCATCTCATCCTCTTCAACTCCATATGGGTAGAATATTCCTAATGCATTATTAAAGATTTGAACGAGGAAATAAGTGTCAAAATTACACATTTTTCCATGTTATATTGCAAGGCAACAACATTGTGCCATAACAATAACTTTTCAAACAATGTGATATTTTTATATTGAAAAGTGACGTTACCCTCCTCAGGTCCACCATCGACACGAAATACCCAGCGTCCCGGCACATTGACATTGCTGGAGTTGAACAGTTTATTTTCATCAGTCACAGGGATTGAAAAGTAATTTGTAGAGTTTATTGTGTCATAGCCAGCCTGTGAGTAAATAAAATAAACAAATTAATTAATTAATAAAATGTATAAGACCATTTAATATCATGATATATGGAATATTTTTTTCTATGCAAGTTCCGCTTAAAGACATATGTTGACATGAATATAATCAGAATAATCAGAAAGTTTTGTTGAAAGATGCTTATTCAGTCCAACCTGAAAACTTTGATCAGTTGAGGAGATATCTCTGTAGTTCATTATGACAAAGGAGAGAGTCTTGCAAATGACTAGAATGACTTGGAAGGAGGATTCCTAAGGAAAGTCCAGTCATTTTTGATGAAAAAAAACACTTATAATTTGTCTTAAATTGTAAATTTACTCATTCCACCTAAAATGTGTGTAATCCTTTTAATAAGTTTGATATTATCAAGAATGTTTAATTACATTTTAATCTTTGCCTAGATCTACATACCGTCATGGAGCTGTTCAAGTAGGGCACCCTTTTCCATGTAGCAATGAAGACTGTATATGCTGAGAACCCATACAGGGGGAAATACCGTTTGACATCATTTATCGCCCGGTCCAGAATACGGCCTTGAGTTACAATGCGATACGAGATGCTTCCACTGACACTACAGTCAAACTTTGCCCAGAGTGGAGCTATAATATCTCTGGTAGAGTTGGCAGGGAAAGCCTTGGGGAGTCTTTCATAAAATGGTTCAAATGTCAAAAGTCCATTATTGTTGACCTATAGTAAAGATTTGAACATGTAACTGAAGTAACATGACTTGAAATACATCAATGTTTTTCAAATGTAATGTGTTTAACATAACATCTCACATAAATGTTGTGGTATTTGCGTCCAAAGTACAAGAAAGGATGCTGCAAGTACAGAGCTGGTGAGCTTGCATTACTTTGACATGGATTCTGAGAGTCCTGATAGCCAGCTGGATAAAACAGACCTGTAAAAAATAATAATAATAAAAGAAATATGTCATTATATTATGGCCTTGGTACAGTACATATAAAGATTAAACGTTAATTAAGTTAAGGAGAGAAAGATATATTACTATGTTCTGTTGGCAAAGTGTCGACACGAAAAGCCCAACGCCCCGTAACATTGACATTTGTGGAGTGGGTCAGGTTAGCGATGTTAGATACGGGAATTGTATAAGAAATGGAGGAATCAGCAGCATCATATCCAGCCTAAACGATGATTAAAAACACATTTGTTGTGTGTTTTCTGTAGCTAATAATCTAACAATACGGTAAAACTATTATATTGTATCTCCACAAGTACAATTGAACTGAGTACTGCAAATGGTATTCAATTCTAAAATAAAGAATACAGGGCTTTAAAAGCTTTCTCACCAGTGCAATATGTTTAGTTTGGGGAATACTGCCATAATTAAATACAATAAATGACAATCTAGAACCAGAGATAAGCAGTACTTGAAAAGAGGAATTCTGCAGAAGAAAAACAACACAACATCAAATTATCACACAGTCACAAGACAAGACAAGTGAAAAGAAATAATGAAACATCTTACCTGTGCCGAAGTGTTGGAATATTTCACATTATCCCAAGTAAAAACAAACACAGAGTCGGCTTTGAAATTTGTATGAGGAAAATATTGACCCATATCATTTGTAACTCGCTGTAGTACTCGGGCACTACTGAATTGTTGAACATAAAAGTCACTGTTGTCAATATCTGTCCATAGTGGAGCAACAATGTCAATATTTGTGTAAGCTGGAATGGGTTGGGTACTTGATGGAATAGATGACCCCTTGAAAGTAAGAAATCCATTTCTGTGAACCTAAAAGAGGTTTGAAAATAACAGATATTGCACACTGAAAAACACTTTTAATAGCTAGTGTGTGTGAAATTGCTTTTTGTTTTTAATCCAGATGCATTAATGAGTGTCCTCACATAAACATATCTGTATGTGACCCCGAAGTAAGAAAATGGTGTCTGCAAATAGTGCTCTGAAAATTCATTATACTGTTGAAGGTTTCGTTTGGGCCCATTCCTAAATGGATAGAACAGTCCTGAAACCATACAAGTTTATTTTTCAGCATAGTTGTGATTTAAATTCAATTGTAACTCTCAACATTTCACTACATATTAACTGTAAAAATCTCCAGTAAGCAATAAACAACTACTAAACAATATATGCAATAAATGTCATGTATGTTCAATTATTATATTACTGTTTTCTGATGATTTGTCAGTTCGAAATATCCATCGACCCATGACGTTGACATTGCTTGTGTATGGTAGATATGTGGTGTCAGACACAGGTATTGAAAATAAATCAGTTGAACCAGTTGTGTCATAGCCAGACTGTCAATCAAAATAAGACAACCAAAAGCTCTGTATAGTGATACAAAATAATATATTTTGAATTCAGATAATATATTTAGATTTGTTTTTCAAACTACTTACCTTAGCAGCATGTGTCGAGGCGATATGACCATAATGCATGAGTACAAATGACATGTTTTTGCCAGACACCAAAACCACCTGAAAGGTCGACTCCTGGAAGATGAAGGGAAAAACTACATAAATACAGAGAACATGCAAAACTGTTTCCTTATAACAAATTGCTGTGCAGGAAACTGCTGTCATATTACTTCAATCGAATCAAAAACTTACTTTCTGCCTGTATCCACGTAACCAGACTTTATCCCATGTAGCAATGAAAACCCATGAGGCAGAGAAATTCAAATTGGTGTAATATTGGTTTATGTCTCTGGAGGCCCGATTCAAGAGATGAGAATCTGTTACTTGTCGGTAAGAGACAGCTCCTTTATGTGTTATGTCAATATCTGCCCATAGTGGAGCAATGATGTCCATAGATGAGTATATAGAAAAATAGTAGGAATACCACTGGTCAAACAGCTCATTAAAAATCAAATATCCCTTATTATGGACCTGTTACAGGACCAAAACAATAAATGGTCAATCATCTGGACTATTAAGGAAATGGAAAGCTGCTCATGTTGTTTCAATAAATGTAGTGTACAATATCATAAATGTGACAATGCTTCTTACATATAGTTGATTATAAATAAGCCCAAAGTAGACAAACGGCTGTGCCAGGGGGATCAGAGGAGAATTTCCGAAATTCTCTGCAGGGTTTTTTGTATCCTCATCTCCATATTGGTAGAAAAATCCTGTTATTGTAAAGGAACATAAAATTATAACCTGTTAAAATCCGTTAATTAAAGCTGCAGTCTGTAAGTTTTGCCTCTTTGTCGCCATCTCTGTTTGAAACCGGCAACTGCAGTTATTTGCAGAATTATCTTCTTTATGTGGGTTGTGCATGGCTCCTCAGTGATGATGAATCTAATGTTTTTAAGTGTATGTGTGGACTGTCAGTCAACACATCAGTGTATATATTGTACTTTGGAATAGTACAGATGCTACGTCTTGGAACTATGTCCAAAATGAGAAGAAACCAGAAAATGACATCCAAACAAGCAAATAACATGTCTGCAGCTTTATTCTGACCAAGTGAAAAAGTTTTACAATAAATTGCACAATGGTGATTAAATCTAGCAATTGCAAAGTTAGCTTGGATAACGTCGGTCACGAATCTGGTCTATGAACTTCCGTTCACTCACCACCAGAGGTCACTCGCCCACCACATTGACTTACACTACACCAACTGTTGCACGTCACTTTGGGCTGCAGTTCCCATCATCCATTGCACTGACGACACACACACAGCTGATTGCACTGATCACACAGCTGATTGTACGGATCACACACCCTACATAAACCATGGACTTCCTCTTCCTCTCTGCCGAGTATTTCTCTGCCGAGTATTATTTAGCATTTATCATAGTCATTGCTGATAGCTACTTTACGGAGCCCACTTAGTTGTCTTAGTCTTGCCTTGCCTTGCTCTTGTGTTTTGATTCTTGCCCGTGTTTCCTGGATTTACCCTTCGTCTTGTCTTTTGGACTCTGTTTGCCCCTGTTTGGATTATTGCTCATGTACTCGGATAACCACTATTGTCAAGCCCCTTTGGATATTGTTTGGATATACGCATGCTTTTGGTATACTCTTGTGACTTGCCCTCGACATGTCTGTCTACTGATATTTGAAGCTGCCTGTGTTTGTGCTTGTTCAGCAGAAGAAAGAAACTCACTCAGGTTTAAAACTAAACTCGAGTGAGTAAATGATGGTATAATATAAAACACTATGACAGAATTATTATTAGTTAATGCTAACACTAAAAACACAAAGAGAAAAAATTACTTGCTGCTTTTGACAGAAAAAATTATACAGCTGCTTTAATATGAATCAATCTATAGTGTTTTATATTTATATTTGTTCATTCAATTTCTTGAATGCTCCTGCTAAATATGCCTATTGTACCTGAAAATAAAGCACTGTTTGTTTTATTTGTATATTATGTGTATTTGTAATGTGTATATTTGTTCATATTTTTAATAACAAAGATAAAATAATGACAAAGATTTTTATCTTCCCCCACTTTGGTCTAAATATCCACCACACTTTTTTATATTTTGTAACCTTGAAAGGATTTGTCTTTGTTATAGGGAAATTATTTTGGCTGCTCTACTCAGACAAAATAGTAAAATCAACATGACAAAGAATCGTGAAATTGTGATATTTCAAAAAAAAATTGTGATATGATATTTTTGCCATATCGCCCACCCTTAATTTGACTGTTAGAATAACACTTTAAAGAAACATTTGTTATAATTCTTTAACAGCATTGATATTATTATAGCACTTATAAATGTAGGTCAATAATTATTTATAAATTATAAATGTAGGCTACTAATATATGTTTAGTATGTTAACATTATGCATTTAAACACATACCTTACATTAACCAAGATTAATAAATACTATATATATGATGATCAATCACTTTACATTTTTTTCAGTTCACTTATATTTTGAGTCTGGTTATTTGTCACCCATGGTATCGATTTAGTATCGATACCAAGGTACTACATTCTGGTATCGTACCGAAGCCAAAATTATGGTATCGAGCCATCCCTAGCTCCTCGCGATCTTCATTCATACCTGTCCATAAATAACCTGATTTTCCACTTACCTGTTGTTTCCGGCTCAGTTTATGACAGAAGACCGGACCTACACAGACACTCCCATGGATCCCCAGTCTCCCTCATCCGCTGATATCCTGGAGGAGCTGGTCAACACTCTTCGGATCTCGCTCATGCCAACAGCAAACACTCAATCTGCCTTTGCCAGTCCCATGGCTATGCCTGCCACCTACGCGGGTGATTCGTCTGAGTGTGGCGCTTCCTCCTTCAAGTCGCTCTGTGTCAGGAGATGCAGCCACAGAAGTTTCCGAGAGAAAGCTCTAAGGTGGCCTTATTCATCTCTCTCCTTTCAGGTCGAGTGTTGTTATGGGCCAAGGCCATATGGAACACCAACACGGCCATAATAAACTCCTATCAAGCATCCTCAAAACATTTCTCGGAGGTGTTTGGCCAGACCACTTGAGTGCTCTCCGTTTCAGATCAGCTGCTGCGGCTGCGTCAAAGCGCTTCTTCCACCAAAGACTACACCTTGCAGTTCCGCACTCTGGCAGCGACTTTTGGATGGAATGAGGTAGCTCTTCTCAAAGCTTACAGGCAAGGACTGGATCCCTGTATCCGTGCCCAGATGACTATTTTTCACGATTTCATTGGATTGGAGAGCTTCATGCAGAAGGCCAACCTGCCACACCTCCGAAGCCACTCACCAACCTGTCTCACCCGCCAATGGTCCTCCAGTACCAGAACCCATACAAGTAGATTCCACCCGGCTTTCTCGTGAGGAACAGCATGCCGACTGGCGGCTGGAATCTGCCTGTACTGTGCCACTACCGATCACTACTTGGGGACCTGTCCCATTAGACTCCCACGTCCCCCAGTACTGTTCAGTCAGAACCTGTCATTTCCCCGCTTTCCATGCTCTCAGTACAACTCTTCACTCCAGTCCATTACATGACAGCCTTCGCCCTTGTCGACTCGGGCTCCTCGGGCAACTTCATCTCGAAGGATCTGCTGAGTCGCTTACATCTGCCTCGCTACCGCCATGCCCAGGAGCTCTGAGTCTAAACGATCCAAGAAAAACCGCTTGGACGTGGGCATGTGAAGTATAATCCTTCTCATGTGAAGCTGAAGTTCGGTACCTTGCATGAAGAGGAGATCACATTCCTGGTACTGGAGAGACCAACTGTGGACATCATCCTGGGATGCCCCTGGCTCACACTCCATTCTCCAGAGATCAGATGGGACTCCTGTGAGGTGATTCGCTGGAGCGAATTCTGCCATCAACACTGCCTCAAGGAACTGCCATATCCACTCCACAAGTCACCTGTTGTCCAGATCGCTTCCACAGGGATTGAGAGCCTTGAGCCTAGTATCACTCCCTTGGTCCCATCTGATTATGTGGTGTTCCAGGATGTCTTCAGAAAGGAGGCAGCCAGCCAACTACCACCTCATCGGCCATGGGACTGTGCCATTAACTTGTAGCCTGGAAATAAACTCCCTAAGGGTAGAATATACCCACTGTCCATCCTGGAGCGCTATGGAGGAATAATTCCAGGAGGCTCTTAATCAAGGATTCATCCGACCGTCCAGCTCACCGGTGGCCTCGAGTTTCTTCTTTGTGGGTAAGAAGGACGGGGGCTTGTGGCCCTGTATTGACTACCGCATTATGAACTCCCAGATGGTGAAACTCCCTTATCCACTTCCCCTGGTCCCTTCCGCTCTCTAGGAACTCCGTGGGGCACACATCTTCTTCAAGCTGGACCTGCAAAGCACATATAACCTTGTTCTAATCCGGGAAGGTGATGAATGGAAGATGGCATTCATTACTCCCACTGGTCTCTATGAATAGGTTGTTATGCCGTATGGCCCTGCCAACGCCCCCTCCATCTTCCAGGAATTCATGAACGAGGTGTTCCGAGAGTTCCTCCACTCCTTCGTCATTGTCTACATCGATGATATACTCATCTACTCCCGGAACCTGGCCGACCATCGCCACCATGTAACGCAGGTCCTTCAGAGGCTCCGCCAGTACCTTCTGTACCTCAAGCTGGAGAGGTGCGAGTTCCATCGCCCCACTGTGCAGTTCCTCGATTACATCATAGGTCAAGAAGGGATTCAGATGGACCAGGGGAAGGTGACAGCCATCACAGAGTGGCCCATTCCCCAGTCAGTCAAGGAGCTTCAGAGATTCCTGGGATTTGCTCATTTCTATTGACGCTTCATCAAAGATTTCAGCTTACATACAGCCCCATTGATGTCTATGCTCTGAGTCCCCGCTACATTGGTCCGTTCATGATCCAGAGGCAGATCAATGAGGTTAGCTACCAGCTCCAACTACCACCCAGGTATCGCATTCACCCCACGTTCCATGTTTCTCCCTTAAACCCTTCTCTCCTTCCACTCCAAAACCCCACGAGCCAGACGAGCCTTCTCCTCCAGAGATCCTGGACCAGCCATCTGTATACCAGCTTAAATATATCATGGACCCGCGGTGACGGGGCGGACGGCTTGAGTACCTAGTGGACTGATAAGGCCATGGTCCCGAAGAACATTCCAGGGTGGTCTGGGATGATGTCCTTGATCCCATGCTGCTGGAGGAATTCCATCGTCTACACCCTGATCGTCCCGCCCCCAGAGGCCATGGCCGTCCCCATCGCCATACAAGGGCGTCAGGAGCCGCCCCTGGGGGAGGGGGTAGTGTCAGGGATTCACCTCAGTCCACCTCAGTCACCAGCCACTACAATCACCCAATCACAATCATCTGAGTTCTGATTTCCCACACCTGGCACCTGCAATCAAGACACCATTTAAAAGCATGCTCCATCCAGTCACTCACTGTCTGGTCTACCGTTCGCTACCCTGAACAGTTCCCAGACCTTGAATGCACCCCTCTGTGTATACTTACCTGTTTAGTCTCCAAACCTTCATTCTGCTACTCTCCAGCAAAACTCCCTCAGTTCCTGGTCCCCGCTCTCCTTCATTCCTGCAAAGACAAACCACCATCAGCATTCAGCTAAGCTCATTGAACTGTCTCCTCAACCATATTCTCACCTGCCATTTGCTCCTCACAATCTTCATTCATACCTGTCAATAAATAACCTGATTATCCACTTACCTGTTGTTTCTGGCTCAGTTTATGACAGTTCCATTATATTTATTTTTCCATGTTTTTACCGTGTTGTGCGTTATAACCAATCACACACGATTCTGTTGAGTTTATTAAGGCAAGGGCCAATCAGAGGCATTCAGATGAGTTATCGCTGAAACACCAGAGTTTTGTTGTTCAGTGCGTGTGTGCTCACTGACTGAATTCTGCTCTCTCGTGAATTCTTTAAACAACAAAGTGCAGATGTCCATGCGATGTAAGTGTAAGATATTTATTCATCATACAGTGTAGATAGCTTCACTGATTATAACGGGAGTGTTTTTAAAGTGCATACACCTGAGCTAGACTTAAATCAGGCATGATGTTTTAGATAATCTAATTGTTCTTTGCTCATTTTAGGGAATTTAAGCATTATATTTAACACAATGTTTCTATTAAATTATTATAATGTTTAAATACGAATTCAGTTATATTACGTGACATCCATATGCCACTTGACTAAAAAGTTATAATGTATAGTTAATAGATTACACTAACATTAGGTTGCTTGTAGCCTTACCCTGGATTTGGTTCACTTTCTGGCAATGAAACTAATTAAGTAAATATTCAAATAAATTAGCATGATAATATTGTGTATCAGCAATCTCACAGGCTGACGATATGTTTATGGAGCATATCGCCCAACGATAATCTCTAATTGTCCTACCAATCGAAAGTCATCTAAATAAATTGTTCTTTTAACCTCAAAAAGCAATTTAATGTAAGGCTGTGCAATTAATCGAAATCGATTAACATGCATATTTCGACAGTAAAGCCGGTGTTCTGTCGATTTGTCCTACCCTGTCAGATTTTGCTACCTCCTATTAAAACATTGGGTAGTACAATTCAACAACGAAAAATTCTACCTGTCAAATTATGTTTTATTCATGTGTACACCTACCACAACCCTAAACCTACCCTTAGAGTAATGCACATACAGTAATTACGTGTTATAGTCACGGTTGTGGATAGAAGGGATACAGCTACCAGAAACCAACAATAAATATTTTTTCAACCTATTAGATTGTGTTTTATTAATGTCTACACATACCCCAACCATAATCCTGCCCCTTACAGTAATGCAGATGCATTCAATATTGTTGTTCAGCAGAAAAAAAGGTGCAATATTGACGTGCGCATGCGCAGTAAGCCGAGGTAGGAAAATCTGACTGTTAGGATAAAATGTCAGGACACCGGTTTCTTGATTAGCAGTAAATCGCCATCACCTGTATTCAGATGGAGCGGCAGTTAGAACACAGAGCCGTAGTTCCCTGACGCGCATGTTAATCGATGTTAATCGAATTCGATTAATTGCACAGCCTTAATTTAATGTTCCTTAGAACTCATTCTCTTTGAAATACAACTTTTATGTAAGTACGGTAATTCCACGTATTTGTAATCAGATGCACATTTAAAACTGGAATATAATCTAATTTCAGTCACTAACATATGTTTCCTTACCACCATGCAATTTCAAAGGCTCTATTCTCAAAATGACAACTATTTAATTATTCCAGCTGCTGTAAGAAAAGGCTGCAAATGATTCGCCACCTGCAGTATCCACACACAAGATATAACCTACTAGCCGGGACTCCTTTATGTATTCAGTCATGACGTAATAATGCAAAGGGAACGACCTGAACAACCACTCAAATTGTAAAACATTACAAGATTACCGTTGTGAATCGGGCATTAAATTGTTAAGTTAATGAGTTTTGGATAATTGTTAAATAAAAAATGTTCACAGAATGCAGCTTTAATTGTAAAATTGAATTGAAAATTGAATCAGGGAATGATACAGCTTACAGCTCTTTTAAATTATACTTTAAGATATTTACAACTTACAAAAAAAAAGAAGCCAAAAAAGGTGTGATTAAAAAAAAAAATGTAAGAGTCACTGCATGCTATTAAACAGAGTCAAAAGATTACCTTCCTCGGGTCCACCATCAACACGGAATGCCCAGCGTCCCGGCACATTGACGTTACTGGAGTTGAACAGCTCCTTCTCATCAAGGACAGGGATTAAAAAGTGATGTGTTGAATTTATTGTGCCATAGCCAGCCTAAATAAACAAAAATGTCATCAGAAAGGTTTTCAGGTGAAAAAGAGTTCTCTAATATTATCTTCAGATATAAGGTACGGTTCTCATCCTTTCTAACCTGAAACCATTGATTCGTAGAGGTGATGTTTCCATAGTTCATCATGACAAAAGACAGAGATCCACCAGAAACCAAAACAACTTGAAAAGATGAACTCTGTTACAGAAACAGAACATTATCCTAATAGCTCATAAACAGAGAATATTCCATCTAGAGCTGTGTGATTAATCAAAATACAGTTTCGATTTCAGCTTCCTACAATCTAAATGAAATACAATATTTGAGATAAAATTATTATTCTGCCCCATTCCAGTAGTTTGCTTTTGCTCCTCCATGAAAGCCCAAACGTCATGTGCAAATCAGTAAAATCATGTAACATGACTTTAGAAAAATGGGATGTACTTGATTTATTTAGAAAGTTTATTATATGTATTTGTGTTTATGCTTAATTCAGAGCTTATGCTATTCCTCGGGAGGCTTTCTGTGCAAGCGCTCCACCGGGGAACAAAACACGGACAAGTACAGTGAAGTTTTAGCTTAAGGTGCATGCCTAAATGGTAAAATACATACAAAAATGTGTCAAAATGCAGCGCTTCGTGATTATTCACGTAAACCATTATGTCTTAAGAGAACGTATTGAGAATGAAAATACGTGTGTAACAGAAAATTGGAGCAGTGCAGCTCTTAAAGTGACAACGTGCTAATATTCCTGCTGCTGACTCAGTGCTTAATAATACATTTACATGTATGCATTTAGCAGACGCTTTCATCCAAAGCGACTTATTCAGTCTATACATTTTTTTTTATCAGTATGTGTGTTCCCTGGGAATTGAACCCACAACCTTTTGCGCTGCTAAGGCAATGCTCTACCACTGAGCCAAAGGAACACACTAATATTACTCAATAACAAAAGAAAAAAAGAAAATCACTCACTGCTCTTGACTGAATGACTTTTGTAGCTTTAATAATAATACAAATCAAGCTTAATTCTAACAGTGAAGACTATGCTTTATTTTACATTCAATTTCTCAAGCAGGCTATTTGCTTAATTAATGGCTTGAAAAAAAAACTAAACCATTGTAAAATTTGTATATTTTTTATTGTATTTGTCCTTTACTTTTTTATTGTATTACTGAATGTTTGTTTGAATTAATTAGAATGTTTTTTTAATTGAGGACTTAAAAAAAAAAAACTTACGAGTTACTGTAGTATTGTCAGGGTTTTGGACTGTTTTTGTTGTGTTGTTGCTCCCCATGTGCTCCGTGACCCGGTTTCTGTCTCCCATTGATTGTGTTAAGTCCTCCTGGGACATTCATACGTATGAGTTGACAAGTCGCTATTACAATGTCGGGTGCGTTCAAGTCACTTTGGTCGAAAAAATATGGCGATTTAACTTTTTTCCATAAAATTTAACTTTTTTTAACTCTACATCTACAAAAAAATTTATGAAGAATGTGCATCGTGTTTTTTAATTTTTCCATTTTTATTTAATTTAATAAGGTGATGTAAACTGAATAATTATATATTCTATTATAATTATACAATAATATAATATTTTATTTTAAGTCACTTATATAGTTTTATTGTACATTACAATTTAATTTGTATTAATTTCAACAACTTTACAGACGCTGCATATCTTTATTATTTGGCTGCGTCCATTGCATCGACATGTTTTTTCACTGACACGTCCCCAACTCGGAAACTCGGGGCTTAAAGAAAATTTTGAGTTTTCCACTCGTAATAACGACTTTGTGGTGGCGTTCATGTGTGTTCAACTCGTAAATAAGATGTATCCGACATGACTTGAATGAACCTTTAAGCCTCAGTCCATTCAGTTCTTGTTTGTCTGGTCTACTTTGTTACTTGTTGCTAAGTGTGTGTATGTGCATCTCCCATTGTGGATTATCTCTTGAGTTCCTTGATTAAGGACTGTGAAATGTTTCCTCGACTCCTGCGTGTTCCTGCATCAGCAAAGTTCGTGACATGTATTCTGCTGTGGTTTCTAAATTGGTATCTAAAATGTAGATGTCATAGCAACCTCATTTACAGAAAATATATATTTAATATATATCTTTAAATAAATCACTTACATAAAGTTCATATGGCCATATGACTCATCATCACGTTAAATAATAATTGTGATTATGATTTTTGCCATTATTGAGCACCCCTAATTCCATCTTTATACAAGATTAAATCTGCAGTGCCTTAACTAATAGCAGTCCATCGTCCTATTTATGTGCCTTAATAATCATAAACAGCATTCCTCTTTCTTTTAGCCAAATGATCTGAAGTCACTACTGAAATTTCAGCAAAATTTCATGAACAATAAAATAAAATTGTCTAATAGCATAGCGCTTTTTAAAGCTCACACAGAAGTCACTTTCAAATCAAGCAGCTTTCTACTGGTCAGAGTGACAAATTCACATGTCCAACTTGAGAATGAGCATAATCTGCATGGAGAACTTTTACCTTATCGCAAGAATTCAGATTTTGCAGATTCCCATTGCAATAACCGTGTTTTTTTCCAGTAAATAAGAGTAAAAGTGACTGAGCCTTTGTTCTAATACATTTTGTTAACTTTTTTTTTGTTTGAATCAATTGGGATATATATGTTGGCATTTCTTAAAGAAATAAAAACATGTAAAGAGGAAACACAATATTCAATTCAATCAGCTTAAAAAAAGACAAAAGAGGTCTTATTTAGACACCAAATTATGTTAAAATTAAACATGTTAAGATCCCACAACAAATTACTTGAATGATACTTGGAACACAAAATGTTATTTTCTCAAACTTTCAGAAACTGCCAGATGTGAATAATAACAGTAACAGATATCTTACCGATTGTGAGTTGTTATAGTACGGCACTTTATCCCAAGTGGCAATGAACAGCCATGAGGCAGTGAAGTTCAGATTGGGAAAATACTGGTTTATGTTGTTTGAAGCTGCTAGTAAGAGTCTACCACTGGCGACCTGACGATATGAGATTGTTCCGCTGACAGTGCTGTCCATGTCTGTCCAAAGTGGAGCAATGAAGTCTCTGTTCAATTTTGACTGCAAATAGCTGGATGTCAGCTGTGAAAGTGGCTCATCAAATGTCAAATACCCATTGTTATTAACCTGAAATAGAAATAAAACAATATTATAAATGAGCTTTGGCAGTACAAAATGAAAAGCCAAGTTCTTTTTTTTTTTTTAAACAAATGGGTAGTATGATCTTACTTTTTACATTATTTTATATAAGGATAATATGTTGGATAATACCCAAAACGACTTGAGGCTGTAACCTGCTAAGGTGCTTCAACTAAGGGTCTAAAATACAGTATACTGTATATGTCAGTGTGATATTTCCGTTTGTTGTCCTTAATAAATTTGCAAAGTCATCAAAAATCTATATGTTGCTTTGTCATTGGGGTGGCATGGAGTGAATACTAAATACTGTGAATATTGAATGCACTGTACATACACACAAATACTGTATACATACATACATACATACATACATATATACACACACAGAATTTATGAATATAATGTTCTTACATAAATCTGTTGATACACATGTCCATAATATACAAAGGGCTTTTCCAAGAAAACTCTTGAAGAGCTTCCATTATCTTGAGAGGGACTCTTCATGTCTCTATTTCCAAATGGATAGAACAGCCCTGAATGAATGAATTAATTAATGAATGAAAATGAACAACAGAATTCAATGATTATTATTTAGTAAATGGAATGTCACGTTGTCACATGTAATTGTGTCTCAGCCTTTGACATGATGTACATAGACAGTCTATAGGCCATCTGATGCATAATCCACTCAAACATTGCATGACATTGCTGAAATGGCTAATTTAAAATAAAAGCTGTTAACTGGCTATTAAAAAATTCTAGGGCTGCACAGGTTTAGTTTAATCAGTTTAATCACAGGTTTAATCAGGTTTAATCAGCAAATTATATACTTGGAAGCAACACATTTTTAACAATGGCTAGAATGACTGCAAAGTGTATTGTGTTATTGAAACTGCAATTTGGACCTTCAACCTATTGGGTCCCATTGAAGTCCACTAAATGGAGAAAAATCCTGAAAAGTTTTCCTCAAAAACCTTAATTTTTTTTGACTGATGAATGAAAGACATGCACATCTTGCACGACATAGGAGTGAGTAAATTATCAGGAATTTCTTAGTCTGGAAATGAACTAATCCTTTGATTGTTACCAGGGGCCTGTTGCATAAACTGCTTAGACTAGTTTGAAAAAGTTAGTCATCAATTTTTTTTCTTCAAGACCGATCATACCTTTTTTTAATTCAATTACAAAAAGATACATTGGTCTAATTTGAATATGAACAATAAGACTGATTTACCCCTTTTCTATTGCTAGTTGGGGAAACTCCTTCTTAAGACACAGTCTTAGCATAGGGATTATGTTTATGCAACTGGCCCCTGCTGTCTGTTTTACCTAGGACTGTATCTTCTCCATTGCACAGAAAGCTGCTGTCCTTATCTTCACCATCAGATGTAAAAGTCACAAATTCAATGTCTGATCCATTAACATTCTCCAAGATCCAGTTTTGGAATTTGGATACTCTAGCATAGCTGTCGGGTGCAGATCCAGTGCCGCAAATAAAATTTGTGACACCAGCTAAGATCCATACAGAACCCTGCATACACTGTAATGGACCACCAGAATGTCCCTAAAAATAAAAGAGAGGGATTTGAAATCATATTTTTAAATATTACATTGGAAAGATACCACATAGGGAACAGCTGTATGTCTGAAGAAATCTTCAACTTACTGTATATCACGGTAAGCACGTACATGTGTTATTGAACAACGTGATTAAGCTACAATATGGTCAACCTGGAGCTACTTCATAGCTAAAAAGAACTGCTGTGGAATTCAATTTATGTTGTGTCATAAACTGTTGTAACTTACAAAACATGTTCCTTTGGCCATTTCTCCTTTAGCACACATCATTGTCGGAGTGATTGTCATGTCCCAAAATGTGAAGTCTTGAAACAAGCAGTTACACTCGTTATTTTCCACCACTTTCATCTTCACATTCTGCAGAGTTCCACAATTGTGCTGATTGCCTAAGTGTTACATCAAAAATGTTCTAATATGGTACAATGTCAAGTCAAAACATTTGAATCCGTAGAAATACAAGGAAAATAAATTGCCAAACGTGTCCCACTTTACCCATATACAACTAGTTTACAATGTAATGTAGCACAATTACAAGTATTTGTTACATAATCCACATTAGTTCAGTTCAGTTTATTTATAAAGCACTATTAATATAACAGAGCACTAACCAAAGTGCTGTACAATCATTATTTATTCATAATTCATAAATAAAATAACAACATCATAACACAGACAAGACATCTAAAAACGATACAAATATTACCGATGTCTCAACACACTGCAGTCTCAAAAGCTAAATAAAGAAGATGTGCCTTCAGACATCTTTTAAAAATATTTAGAGTTGGAATGAGCCTAATGTGAGACTGTTCCATCTCTTAGGGGCTGCCACTATAAAAGCCTGATTACCCCTTCGCTTATATCTAGTCCTCTGAACAATTAAAACAGACTGGTCAGAAGACATTATAGTCCTAGGAAGCTTGTGCACTGAGAGCTCTGACAGGTAGGAAGCAGCTAATCCATTCAAGGACTTGTATACAAATACCAGGAGCTTAAAATCAATTCTATACTGGACTGGCAACCAGCTCAGAGAAGAAAAATTAGGAAAAATTCGCTCCCACTTGCAAATCTCCATCAAAAGCCTTGCGCCAGCATTCTGGCCTAATTACAGTCAGTTTAATATTGTCTGGCAGATGTCCACATACAAATAATTGCAATAATCAAGCCTTGTAAACATAAAAGCATGGATCACCTTCTCAAAATCTTAAAAAAGGTTTAACCCTAGCCAATAGTCGTAAATGAACAAATTTGAAAGAAGAAAAACAATACCCATAGATTTTAGACCACAGGTTTATAAAAAGGGGTCACCGCACCTAAATATGACAGTTGTCCCAAACCAGACAAGCTCCATTTTCAAAAGATCACTGACATCCAGGCTTTAACCTCCTTTAAACAGTTCATCAGGGAGTCCAAAGCGTTTTCATTATTACACATAGTATTACAATGCATGATCGTTACCTTCATAGCCAGTGTCTCCCCATCCAGTGGCCCAGCAGGTGGTGCCGTTGTGAAAGGCACTGTCATTAGCAGCAAGGCAGATCGGACTGATGTAGTTGGTGAAGTTTACTGGCTCGTTCAGTCTCAGCAAGGCAATGTCATTAACAAACTGTGAAGGGTTAAAGTCTGGATGTGGAATGATGGATCGGATTCCCCGACTCACCTCATGTGGGTGAGAGACTGACATATTTTGGCTCTCTCTGCCCAGATAAACAGTATAGTCCAGTCCAGTGTCTGAGGATCTGAATGAGGAAGCAAAGACTGTCAGTGAGAAAGCTATGAGAATAGCAGCTGCATCTTCACATTACATCACACGTCGTTTGATGTAAACATCTATTTTGTGTTCTTACAAGTAAAAACAGTGAGCTGCAGTGAGCACCCATTCACGGCTGATGAGGGACCCTCCACAGAAGAGATGGCCAGAACTGTGTAGACTGACCTGCCAAGGCCAGTTCCCAACACCTGCATCTACACCAGTGCTGAGTGAGGAAACCCCACAGCTTTGGGCTGAGGAGAAGAGTGAGAGCTGTAAATACATCACAAAATGTAAGATATTTTGTGTACTGTAAATATATAATTACCTTTTATAACTTTTCTTGTGTCACCTAAAGAGTAAAATGGGAATGGGGTAGTTAAAAAAATTATAAATACATAAATAAGTAAACAGTGTGTTCAAGATTAATCAGAAGATGTCAAAGTCTGTGTCATGCAAAGTCTGTTCCGTCTGCAGCTGTTGCATGTGCCCTGTGTCTCTCCTTGGACTTTTATGTTGAAGTGTTTTCTGTTCCCCTTCGTTTCTGTTTGTACTTCCTGTGTTTTAGTTCCTGTTCGTTTTGTTCCCTTGATTGCTTGAGGCGCTTTCACACCACATAGAACATATCGGTTACAAATGTAACCATAGTTCCCCGAGTAGGGAACGAGATGCTGTGATGATGTCATCGCTTGGGGGAACACCAATGGTGTGACGAATGTCTGAAGCCCTTATACCATCACACCAATTCATTGGCCAAATAGCGCTTGGCACCGCCCCCCATGCATACATGCCGTATACTATATATGCGTGCCGCGCGCTATTGCATCAGAATCCAGATAACGAAGTAAGCGTTATAAAGGTACGGAACGGCCCTCATCACAGCATCTCGTTTCCTATTCGGGGAACTATGGTTACATATGTAACTGGTATGTTCCCATTCTTAGGTTCACTCCGATGCTGCGATGACGTCATATCTTGGGGAACGCCATACCATAACGCCTGATGTACCTTATATAGCTGAAGACCGAGGAAAGCATCTGCTCAAGCGGATAAAACCCGGGAGCCAGGATCCATCCTCACATCTAGGCTGTGGAACTTGATGAAGGTGCTAGGAGAGGACCATCCTGCTGCAGCACAAACATCTTCCATTGATGATCCTTTCAGAAAAGCTTGAGAAGAAGCCACTGCTAGAGAGAGCATGTATACCTAGAGGCGAAGTCAAGCCACGCGCCTCATAGGCTAGAGAGATAGCCTCAACTATTCAATGCGACATTCGCTGATTGGTGACAGCGGAGCCTTTGCTCCTACTACCGAAGCACACGAATAGTTGGTCAGAAGCACACCACTGGGCTGTGCGGTCTACATTGGTTCTTAATGCCCTCACCGGACAGAGATCCATGTTACCTGATCCCGTGTCAGCATGCAAGAAAGCCTCTAAGACCACTTGCTGAAAACAGAATGGATTCGAAGCGACCTTAGGAACATAGTCTGGCCTGGGTCGCAATAAGACCTTTACCAGCCCTGGGGCGAAGTCCATACATGAAGGGCTGATAGATAGCCTCCATTTGAAAGCGTATAAGCGTCTCGTGAGGAAGCTCTAGAATTAATAATAGTGTCGGTAGTCTCAGCCGAGAGACCAGAACACGTTAACCCATTCTGCTCAGGGGCCACACCCATAGCCTCCATAAATCCGGCCGAGGGTGCCAAATCGAGCTTGAGTTAACAGATCGTGTCTGAGGGGAATCTCCCAAGGAGGCCTGATTGACAGACTGACCAGGTCCCAAAATCACGACTGGGTAGGCCACCACGGAGCCACTAACAGCAGGTGCTTCAAGCAGTCCGATCATAGTCAAGTCAAGTCACTTTTATTTATATAGCGCTTTTAACAATACAAATTGTGTCAAAGCAACTGCCCAATATCAGAATAGGAAAATAGTGTATCACTAATGTAAAATGACAAGATTAAACACTCATTTTCCAGTTAAAGGCATTTCATTATTGAATTAAGTTATGGCATTGTCCAGCTCAGTTCAGTTTAAATAGTATCTGTGGAATCAAGTCGGTGATATCGCTGGAAATGAAGTGTCCCCAACTAAGCAAGCCAGAGGCGACAACTGCAAGGAACCAAAATTTCATCGGTGACAGAACGGAGAAAAAAACCTTGGGAGAAAAGAGGCTCAGTCGGATCGGGTGGCTACGGTGACCTCGGAATAAGAAAGAAACAGACTAATATTAGCGTAGATGTCAATCTTCTTACAATGTAACAAGTACATTGTGTTTTATGGGAAGTGTTCCTGGTTCCGGTTGACCTAATTAATGCAGCCTAACAATCCTTTAACGGATTTGAATATTAGAAGTGTATTAGTGTGTTATGTGTATGCCAGGTTAAAGAGATGGGTCTTTAATCTAGATTTAAACTGACAGAGTGTGTCTGCCTCCCGAAGAGTGTTAGGTAGGTTGTTCCAGAGTTTGGGCACTAAATAGAAAAAGGATTATCAAATGGCCAGAGTTTTGAGATCGTAGCGGATGTGAAGGACTATAATGCGATAAGAGCTCGCTCAAGTGCTGAGGAGCTAAGCCATTCAGGGCTTTATAAGTAATTAACAAGATTTTAAAATCTATACAATGTTTAATAGGGAGCCAGTGCAGTATTGACAGAGCCGGGCTAATGTGTTCATACTTCCTGGTTCTAGTAAGAACTCTCGCTGCTGCCTTTTGAACCATCTGTAGTTTGTTTATTAAGCATGCAGGACAACCACCCAATAAAGCATAACAATAATCTAAACTTGAGGTCATAAACGCATGAATTAACATTTCTGCATTTGACATTGAGAGCATAGGTCTTAGTTTAGATATATTTTTAAGATGAAAAAATGCAGTTTTACAAATGCTAGAAACGTGGCTGTCAAAGGAGAGATTGCTATCAAATAGAACACCTAGGTTCCTGACTGATGACGAAGAGTCAACAGAGCAGCCATCAATTGTTAGACATTTTTCTAGGTTATTACCTGTGGGGGTTTTAGGTCCGGTAATTAACGCCTCTGTTTTTTCTGAATTTAGTAGTAAGTTTCATAAGTTTCTCAATTTCAGTTTCACATTTCATAAGTTTCTCAATTTGGTGTGTTTCACCTGGCCGTGAAGAAATATAGAGCTGAGTATCATCAGCATAACAGTGAAAGCTAACCCTGTGTTTCCTGATGATATTTCCGAAGGGTAACATGTAAGGCGTGAAAAGTAACGGCCATAGTACTGAGCCTTGAGGTACTCCATACTGCACTTGTGATCGATAAAATACCTCTTCATTCACTGCTACGAATTGATGGCGGTCAGATAAGTATGATTTGAACCATGCTAATGCACTTCCACTACTGCCAACAAAGTTTTCAAGTCTATTCAAAATAATGTTGTGATCGATAGTGTCGAACGCAGCGCTAAGATCCAGGGGCACTAATAGAGAGATACAACCACGATCAGATGATAAGAGCAGGTCATTTGTCACTCTAATGAGAGCAGTCTCAGTACTATGAGATGGTCTAAATCCTGACTGGATATCCTCACAGATATAATTTTCTCTAAGAAGGAATTTAATTGTGAGGATGCTACCTTTTCTAGTATCTTTGACAGAAAAGGGAGATTCTAGTTCGTAATTAATTAGATCTTTGGGGTCAAGTTGTGTTTTTTTTTTAATGGGAGGCCTAATAACAACCAATTTAAAGGTTTTGGGGACATACCCTAATGACAATTATGAATTAATAATAACCAAAAGAGGATCTATGACTTCTGGAAGCACCTCTTTTAGTAGTTTAGATGGAATAGGGTCTAACATACATGTTGTTGGTTTAGTTGATTTAACAAGCAGTGGTGGACAAAGTACACAGATCAAGTACTTGAGTAAAAGTACAGATACGTATAATAAAATATTACTCCATTAAAAGTAAAAGTACTGCTTTTTCAATTTTACTCGAGTGAAAGTACAAAAGTACTCCATTTTTTATGTACTTAAGTAAAAAAGTACTGATAGACAGATTTATATTGCAATTTTATATAGACTACTTTATTTCATTTTATATTAGCACATATTTTTATAATCATACTGCCCAAAATACCTGGGTTTTTCCCAAAATAACCACTATATAGAGTCAAGATATATATTTTGCTGATATGGACTACGTTGATGAGAGTGATGTAGTAATGTTCACTGTGAAGCTTACACTGCCATGTATCTGAGAGAAAACAGATTTCACCATCTAATCTTCACCAGTAAGAAAAAAGTGTTTTAGAACTTGTTGTTTTGCAGAACGTCAGTTATATATGACATGAGAATTAGGCCTGAAATTAGGAAGAACATTTTAAGGAAAATCTAATTATATTTTCATAATGATTTTTTTTTCTTCTCAAACCTTGTCTGTGGTGTAAAAACACCCCTGGCCCAATGCCCCCAGAGGGCATCACTTCCCACTCTGATAATTACTGTAGTTACTATGTTCTGAACATCACATCCTTTCTTTTTCCCTCAGATGGAATCTATCTAGGTGGCTGAATAAAGATATTTGGACTTTATATCTAAAAATTCCTCAACTTAGCACCAGCAAGCTTGTTAGCTAGACAGTTAGCATCAGCTAACAATATTTACTTATTTTCAGTATGGTTATGAATAAACATTCATATCTGTCTACTCGGCTAGTTGATCTAAACAATATAAAAATGTATACTGTTGATAAACAATATAAAAACAGACGTCACATAGGTCTAAATGCATAGAATTTTAATAAAACTGCTAACGTTACAGCAGCGGGGAAAATGAACGTGCATCAGTTATTTTATTTAATCAGTGTTATTTTAATGTTTTGTTTTTTGACCTAAAACATAACGTTAGAGACACTGATGTTGATCTGTCTGCATTCAAGCATTTCAGTGGGCTTAAATAGATCACCCTTTACAGCAGATTTAGTTCACAAACAACTGACAGTTTTGACCTAAATATTATTTTCAGTTACAATAATTAATCCTAAAATTCGACATTAGTAACGTACTTTTCACAGCATCAGTAGCGCGCGCTCACGAGATCTCCCGGTTCTTTACTTGTGAGTTCAGTTCACTGAAGAAGACTCGCTCTAAACGGATCATTTGAATCAGTGAGTTTTCGACTCGAGAACAGCTGCAATCGGATCATGGCAATTTGTGAATGAATCGTTTGTTGCGATTTGCGAACCGATTGAACAGGTTCATTGAAAAGAATCAGTTTGTTCATGAATCATACACGCTTCTGCGTCTCAGCACGTGATGTATTATAAGGAGTAACGATATGTTTTATGAAATGTAGTGAAGTAAAAAGTACGATCTTATGCTTTGGAATGTAGTGAAGTAAAAGTAAAAGTTACTCAAAATAAAACTACTCCAGTAAAGTACAGATACTTGAAAAATGTACTTAAGTACAGTAACGAAGTAGTTGTACTTCGTTACTGACCACCACTGAACAAGTTTATACAATTCTTCCTGTCCTATAGAAGAGAATGAGTGGAATTGCTCCTCAGGGGGTCTATAGTGCACAATTTGATGTGAAACTGTAGCAGACGGCTGCATGGTTACAGTTTGATCTCTAATAGTATTGATTTTGGAAGTAAAATAGTTCATAAAGTGACTGTATTTTTGTACAGTGACTTTTGGATGCGGCTCATACTTGTAACACTAGTCTTGGGGGGCAGACTCGTTTAAAATAATGTATGCATCTGGTTTTAGCCAGGTTTCTGTCAAACAGAGCACATCTTTATGAGTTTATGATCAGTGATCATATCATTTACAAAAAGCGCTTTCATAGAAAGGGACCTGATATCCAATAAGCCAAGCTTTATTATTTGTTTCTCAGTGTTATATACATTTTTTATTTGTTGAACATCAATTAAGTTGACTCGCTGACGCGTGTTTTGAATTGAATCTCCGTCAAGCAAATTATTTATCGTCTATTTTCTATCTTAAATTCCGATTTTATACACAAAATTTTTTGTTTCTATAACGTGTGAATATATCCTCGATCGCATTCTGCAACGAGAATAATCAGAGCGGCTTGTTATCGCAAGTTTTATTTTGATTTCCCGAGTCCGCTATTAGCTTATAGCCTGTTAGCAAAGCCAGTGCGGGTGCCGCTAACACCCCTTTTCACACACGCACACACACACATTTAACATTGTTTCAATGTTACTTGCATTAATGGCGGATTTGTGTCTACCTTTGTGTGCAGGTGAGGACACGTTCGAGCTGCATTCGGTGCAGCTGGAGCTGGAGGCCGTGGAGAGACGGATCGATGAGCGGCTTGGGAAGCGGGCCCAGCTGAGGGAACGGAAAGCAACGCTGGAGACATCTCGGGCTAACGCTCACAAGTCCGGGGTAAGTATGCGGCGCGCTGCTAACACTCCCACCACCTCTACTCCATGTGTTTCTCTGCATAGGCCCCGTGCACCCGGGATGCGATCGCCACAGATGGCCTTCACTCCAGCGCCGGGAAACCACGGACCCTGGGTGCAGCAGCGGAAGACAGCGGAAGACGCTGTGGTCATCGGAGACTCAATCGTCAGGCATGTCCGTGCTACGATAGCTGAAGGTAAAGTGCACACTCATTGTCTCCCTGGTGCTCGTGTTCTTGATGTTTCTGTGCAGATACCCGCGATCCTGAAGGAGGATGAGAGCATTGCAGCTGTTGTGATCCACGCGGGGACTAACGACACCAGGCTGCGGCAGACGGAGACACTGAAGAGGGACTTCAGGAGCCTGATCGAGACGGTACGCAGCACATCGCCCGCGGCGACGATTATCGTGTCAGGACCTCTTCCCACGTATCGACGAGGACACGAAAGGTTCAGTAGACTGTTTGCTTTAAATGAATGGTTGTTGTCATGGTGTATAGAGCAGAAAATTCTCTTTGTTAATAATTGGAATCTTTTCTGGGAGCGTCCTAGGCTTTTCCGTGCTGATGGCCTGCACCCCAGCAGAGTTGGTGCGGAACTCCTGTCGGACAACATCACCAGAACGCTACGCTCTATCTGACTAGTAAGCCAATTCTCCAATAACAGCTATGATGACTTTTGTTCTACCCACTTAAATGATAAAGGTACTTGCAGTGTCCAATCTATACAGACTGTGTCTGTTCCCCGAATAGTGAGATCAAAATATAAATTTAATGCAGGATCTAGAACAAATCTGATCGTGATTAAACCAGAAAAATGCAAAATAAATGAACAAAAACAATTTGTAAAACTTGGGCTCCTAAATATCCGGTCACTCACACCGAAAGCAGTTATTGTAAATGAAATAATCACAGATAATAGTTTTTATGTACTCTGTCTGACTGAAACCTGGCTTAAAACAAATGATTATTTTAGTCTAAATGAATCTACTCCACCAAGCTACTGTTATAAGCACGAGCCTCGTCAGACTGGTCGTGGCGGCGGTGTCGCAATAATATATAGTGATATTCTCAATGTTACTCATAAAACAGCATACAAGTTTAACTCATTTGAAATATTCATGCTCAATGTTAAACTGTCAGATAAGCAAAATAAATCTGTCCTATCTCTTGCTCTGGCTACTGTGTATAGACCACCAAGGCCATATACAGATTTTCTAAAATAATTTGCAGATTTCCTCTCAGACCTATTGGTTAATGTTGATAAAGCACTAATTGTTGGAGATTTTAACATTCACGTTGATAATACAAATGATGCGTTAGGACTTGCGTTTACTGACCTAATAAACTCTTTTGGTGTCAAGCAAAATGTCACCGGGCCCACGCATCGTTTTAATCATACGCTAGATTTAATAATATCGCATGGAATTGATCTAACTGATATAGATATCGTACCTCAAAGTGATGATGTTACTGACCATTTCCTTGTATCGTGCATGCTGCATATTACTGATATTAACTATATGGCTCCGCGTTATCGTCCAGGCAGAATTATTGTTCCAGCCACTAAAGACAGATTCACAAATAACCTGCCTGATTTATCTCAACTGCTCTGTGTACCCATAGACGTTATGGTACCATACGTTAGAAACTGTTGCCCCCATCAAATTAAAAAAGGTTAGAGAAAAAAGTGCTGCGCCATGGTACAGCAGTTATACCCATTCTCTCAAGAAAGAAACTCGTATTGTTGAGCGCAAATGGAGAAAAAGTAACTTGGAAGTCTTTAGAATTGCGTGGAAAAACAGTATGTCCAGCTATAGACAGGCTCTAAAAACTGCAAGAACCGAGTATATCCGCAAACTCATATATAATCACCAAAATAATCCAAGGTTTTTATTTAGCACAGTGGCTAGATTAACAAATAAACAGATGTCACCAGATCTAAATATTCCCTCACAGTTTAATAGTAATGACTTTATGAATTTCTTTACTGATAAAATAGATAATATCAGAAATACAATAACAAACGTAGATTCTACAGCGTCTAGTACTTCAGCTTCATTCAGCGCACCCAAAGAAAAACTGCAGTGCTTTACAACTATAGGACAGGATGAGCTAAATAAACTTATCACTGCATCTAAACCAACAACATGTTTATTAGATCCTGTACCCACTAAACTATTGAAAGAGTTGTTACCTGTAGCAGAAGAACCGCTTCTCAATATTATTAACTCCTCGTTATCTTTAGGTCACGTCCCAAAACCATTTAAGCTGGCAGTTATTAAGCCTCTTATTAAGAAACCAAAATTTGATCCTTGTGAACTGGCAAATAACAGGCCCATTTCAAATCTTCCGTTTATGTCGAAAATATTAGAAAAGTAGTGTCTGCTCAACTGTGCTCCTTTGCAAAAATGATATCTATGAAGAATTTCAGTCAGGTTTCAGGCCCCGCCATAGCACAGAAACTGCACTTGTTAAAATTACAAATGACTTACTTCTTGCGTCAGACAAAGGCTGTATCTCGTTGCTAGTTTTACTTGATCTTAGTGCTGCGTTCGACACTATAGATCATGACATACTGATAGATCGATTACAAAACTATACAGGTGTTCAAGGGCAGGCTCTAAGATGGTTTAGATCCTACCTCTCCGATCGCTACCACTTTGTTTATTTAAACGGGGAGTCATCTCAATTATCACCAGTAACGTATGGAGTACCACAAGGATCTGTCCTAGGTCTATTTTCACGTCCCGTACAATAGAATCGCCAATAACTAGAGAACTTTCATCAGGTTTCTCAGTGGGTGCGTCACTGAGTGGGGAGAACCTGTTTAATGTTTTAATCAGAACGGAATAGCTGTGTTTTGACCCGCGACTAGGCTGCCTCACAGTCACCCAATTGCCCTGCTGCATGGGCTCATCCGGAACCGAACAATGTACAGGACTCCCTGAGCTAGTCGCATCCAAAGCCTTATCTACAGCTCTCACATTCTTACCATCCTCAACTAAAGTTTGGATTCGTGTCTCTAGTTCTAAAATCTTCTCTGTCAGCCTAACTATTTCCCTGCATTTATCACATGTGAATCCCTCGCTGCTGACAGAGATAGATAAACTATACATGTGGCAGACAGTGCATACAACAATAGCAGGAGAAGAAGCCATTACTCACCGTGATTGATGTATGATTCCAACTTAACTTACCACTTACCACTGTTGTTTGATGAACTCGTAACGTAATCCTCCTTGACGGTTCAGGTAAGAAACTACCGTCATGTTGTCCATCCTGATTAACACATGATAACCCGTCAACTGCAGTAAGAACTGTCTGAGAGCCATGAAGACTGCCAGTATTTCCAAATGATTTATGTGCCAGCTCTGCTGCTCTCCTGACCAGACTCCCCAAACTGGACGTCCACGCATCTGTTGTGATAGTTTTGCGACGAAGACATGCTCCCAGCTGGACTCCTTTCTGAAGGAACTTGGATCTTTTCCACGGTTTTAGAGCACGAAAACCTCTGCGTGTCACCATAATTCTGCGAAGCGGATGACAATGAGGTGAAACATTCTGGCTGTTGGTCCACCACTGGAACGGTCGCATATTGAGCAGACCCAGCTGAACTACAGGGGATGCTGCCGCCATCAGACCCAACAATCTGTGACATAGTCCTACCTGGACTAGACGTCCTGTCCTGAACTGACTTAAACAGGTCTGTAATGACTGCACACGTGCGGGAGACAGACGTGCCCGCATCATGCGAGAATCCATGTCTACCCCTAAAAATGTTGCTCGCTGGCGAGGCAGCAGAACACTCTTTTGTGGGTTCGTTCGTAATCCCAGGGTCAGTAGATTATCGAGCACTAAGTCTCGATATCTCCGTGCCTGATTTCGGGATCGAGCTAATATTAGCCAATCATCCAAGTAGTTCAAAATACGGATGCCCTGGAGCCGCAACGAGGCCAGAGCTGCGTTCATACACTTTGTAAATGTTTGACAGTGCCAGTCCAAACGGGAGAACACAGTATTGTAAGCGTTTCCCTCGAAAATAAACCTGAGGAGCTTCCTGTGTCTCTTGACGATCTGGATGTGAATGTATGCATCCTTTAGATCAATGGTCACAAACCAATCTCGGGGTTGGATCTGAGACAAGATGGACTTTACTGTTAGCATCTTGAATTTGCTCACTCTGAGCACGAGATTCATGCAACGCAAGTCCAGAATCGAATGTAAACCACCATCTTTTTTGGGTAGAGCACTTCTTATGCTCTTCATATGGCTCATCGTGTCCGCTGAGAGGAGTAAACTGCTCTGTTTTTTCCAAAGAAAAAGCTGAGAACACAAGAAAATATGCTTTCTGATGTGCGACAGATGATTCGCTTCCTGAAAGAATTTAAATCTGATGCAATAGCGCGCGGCACGCATATATAGCATGTGGCACGTATGTGTAGGGGGTGGTGCCAAGCACTATTTGCCCAATGAATTGACGTGATGATATAAGGGCTTCAGACATTCGTCACACCATTGGTGTTCCCTCAAGCGATGACGTCATTGCAGCATCGCAGTGAACCTAGGGAAGAGGAACCAGTGGCGGCTTGTGGGTTTTAAAATATAGGAGGCACACTAATTGGCCTGGGGATCCCTGCTGATTAATATTATTAATGTATTTGCGTAACCACATTAAAATGGCTTTTTAGTTGCTTTTAGTCAGAAAACGTAAAGAAAAGGACTCAAATAGCAAGATAATACAATTTTACTTACCTGGCCTATCACTTGAAGCAACTATCCATCCCTTCTTAAAAGTCTGTGTTAAAAGAGAGCTCCCTCTTGTGCCATTTAATTAAGCCTACTGCTGTAGCCTACATCCAGCTTAGGCATGTTCTCCCTTTATTTTTAATTTGTATATACACTCTTTGAATGACAGCTTGGTAAATCTGTTTTCAAACAAATATTCAATATAGCTACTCTTCATACATAACTTACTTCGTACATTATCAGCTCAGCCAGGGGCGCGGGAAGGTGTTTTATGTAGGGGGTGCTGTGGGGTGGGGGTGGTGTAGTCAATTTCTGCGTATAAATATTACGCCAAATAGAAACAGAAAATCGTGCTATAGCCTACGCACTTTCATGAGATCGTGTTAGACAACAATTAGCTATTTTACAAATGGGAATAGGCTACAATGAATTCATAACAATGTTTTACATTCAAGCTACATTCAAGCTTAAAACCCCTTAAAATGTATAGTGAAAAGTTCTTTTAAAAGCATCTGGAATGCAATAAAGTAATTTTAAAGCTGTTTTTAAAGCATTTGCTGCATGGATTAAAAAGATAGGCCAATAAATAATTCACATCAGTCAGACAAAATTGCATTGCAGCAAATCCTTTAAATTTCAAGGACAAAGATTTACATACTTTTTTTTTTTTATTGAATACAATTATAAAATAAAACGCAAATTATAATCGGGCCTGTTTTAGGCTTTCCCTTATTTTTATATTTTAGATGGTGAGGTGACGGGGAAAAATGACTCGCCATCTCCTCATTGGACATGCAGAGAGAAATATATGCATCTTAACGGATTACATAGGCTAATGAAGAGTTTTTGCTTTGCTTTGAATTATTTCGATTTAAAGTAGTATTTTAAAGCTTTCTATAGATATTGTAGAGAAATGCGATGGAAAAACAGCACATCGTTGGGGAATTTGGTTACTTTCAGAAAGGGAAAGGTCATCTGACCCCATCACTAACTCTTCCACGGCGACTCAGTGTCTGCATACTTTAAGACACCCCCTCATCCAGCACAAGACCGCTCCTTTTCATCAAGACAGACAAAGGAATGCGATCCACATATAGGATTACTGACATTTATTCCACTCACGATTATTAAAACTATCTACCCAAGAAATATATGGATATTAATATGTACTCTTTCCCTCATAGGCTTGATGTGATGATTTTGAATATGAATTACATAAGAAATGTGGGATGACTTTCCTTTGTGCCTTCAACTGCATAAACTGTAGTGTGTAGGTTGTGCCAAATGCAATGTTTAGTCTCTAAAAGAAGCTAGTGTCGTAAGTCAAAAATGTGTGGATGACCGTTAAGCTTCGGCATCCTAATGTATGTTTACAACAGACATAAAATATCTGTACGTTATCTTTCACATTGAATTAAATATCAGATGACAGTGGGCATGGCCCCAGAAAACCATGGACATGGGTGGGGCTCGCCCCATACGGACAATCTGATTCGATCAGCCGCCGGTGGGCGGCGTCAAACCGGACAGTTGAAAAGACGGCGGCGTCCGCGCTCTCTCTTCCTCTTGCAACTCTCTGGTGCTCCTGAACTCGTAGCGCTCAAGCGTGCGCAAGGCTGACCTGGAAGCCGGCCCGCTGGACTCTCACGACGAAACCAACCATCGGAGGGTCTAAGACTGTGCCAAAGCCGTAACGAGCCACGAATTCAACGATTGGGAGGAGAGCTTTCGGATGACGATCACGCAGCCGTCTCAAGTCTCCACACGAGCAACCGAAGGAGCCGAGCTGAACACGTGACGCCCGAAACAAAGAACTCAGCGGGAAAAGCGAAAACCGAGCCTGCTTTAAACCCATCCAAGCAAGTACAAACTGAATTCCTAATCCTGACTGAACTGGTTAAAATTTTGATCTGAATGCAGTAACGAAACATACGTATTCGTTCGTGATCTTTTGGCTGGTTGGTTAAGTTATGAAATAGTAAAGAATGTCATTCTTTAAACCTTAACCTCAAAACTCTTGTATGTGTGTTTGTATGTTTGTGTCTTATCAGTTAATCCATTTATGTTAGAATAGCAATATCACGAATAAACCTTTTCCATTTTATAAACAAGTGTCTCTGGAATGTGATTTTAAGTATTTTTATCCTTATTTGCCCTAAAGATAACGCAACCTAGCTCAAAACTAGAAATTATTAATCTCGTGTATCGTTACCTGGGGCCACGGGGAATGTAAGCGAGATTTTAATTGAGATTAACAGAATGTACTTTTTAGTGATTGCTGGACAAGCACTTAATAAGGTGTAAACTGTAAAGAAATATTAATAGGGCTTAATCGAGCATATTAAATATTTAATAACTAATTCCCGGAGCTGAAACAATAGCTCCATATTAAACTGTATTTTATTACATAAATGGTGGAGGACAAAAGCGGGCAATTAAAGACTAAAATCTGAAAATCAAACCAGAGACAACATACATATTTCTCACTTTTATCCGGAAGAATTGAGTAAATATAGAGAAACAAACGGTTATTTGTGGTATTGCATCCTTGTTTGTGAAACACAGTGAGTTTGAATGAAAGAGAGTGTAACTGTTAACTCGAGTTCGAGAAGAAATTAAACTGCAGTAAATAATTAATAAAAGTCGCTCTAAAGCGCATGAGAGGCGAACGAGCGTGTCCCTTGTTGCCCCTCTCTTAAGGCCTTCGTGGTAATGCTTTTGTTAGTGCGTGTTCCACTGCAAACCCAGCCACCTGACTCCCGCTGTAGAATATTAAAGTAGCTATTTAAGTAATTCTCAGCCCATTTTTGAGTTCACGAGTGAATTCAAACGCACGGCGCTCAAAGGAGTGGCCAGTCGTTTTTGAGAAAGGGAGACATTTTGCAAATCGATTTAATTGTTGGTTTTTTATGTGTGCGGTCTAAACAGACAGATATTCGCATGATAGCCCGCCGAGGCTTTGATAATTTATAAGTAACCCGTAGATAAATGTATCTCGTCCTAAATGAGTGAGATTATATGTGCTAGAGAAAATTCAAGTCTGAACCATGCTTGTTGACTCTGAAGCGTGAAGCACATTTTCCTTCTGCCTACAGGCACTGAGTCGCCATAGCGACCAGTTTAGCCACGTGTAAATAGCATTAGCGCTAAGCTAACAAAGAAACTGTAGCATTGTAGCTTTAGCCATGCTGGTAGCATTACGGCTAGCGATTAGCACATAGCAGTTAAAGCTTGAATGCAGTGGGTGTGTGTGAAAAAGACACTCACGTTTTCCCTCTCTCATTTAAAAGACTAACACGTTTTAAGTTGGCTGTGTTAATGTTTCCCAATCATCAGTGTTAACAATTTCACAGGTTGGTTTAATATAACAGCTGATTAAAGTCTTCTTACCTTTTGTGGGACCAGCTTAATAACTGGTGGGTTATTAGAAGATAATTCAGTATTACTTTGATAACATAGTGAGGTTGATTTAGTTCAATTATAATGGCTTTTATGATTTCATAACACATCAATGGATGAGCGCTATTGTTAGGAATTTTTAATTGTTAATTGAATGTCACAATTGATTACAAATTAATTTTGAATTAATTTAATTTAATAAAATTTTCAATTCCTGCTTCCAACAACAGCATCCATTTATGAACCATAAAGCGCTTATAATTTGACCACTACAATAAAACCTTAAGTTATCTAGAGGGCCAGAAATTTTTAATTTCATTTACAAGTAGGATACCGATTAATTATTATAATTTTTTTTTTTGATGTTAAGGACAATGAGAGGAATGCTTAAGTTTGGAAATTATTTTAATTACTATTATGGGAATCCAAAACTAGTGATTTAGAAGCTGTAAATTAATTTAATAATTAATTATGAATTCGAACATTCTAATTACATTTAATAATTAATTACACTTCCTGTCTACATTTTGCAACAATATTGGTTTGTCAACTCAATTGCAGATTGCATTTGTAAATTCTAATCCTAAGTGAATCCTATTAATTTTAATTATAACATCATAAATTTTAATTAGAAACCAAATTCTAATTTTAATGCTAATTCAAACTTAAATACAAGTCTGGCTCTATCTGTAGGCCACACTTCATTTCCTTAGGTGATCTGATTAACTCAAGTAAAATTAATAATAATTTAATTAAAATAATTTTATTAAATTAAAATTAGTCCTCCTTACTTAGGCCTGAGAGTAGATAGTGCTCCCCCTAGTGCTGTGTTAGAGAAGTGACAGTGACACCATACAGGTCAAAGTCATTTCTCACCAATCTGGAGCATAAAACGTAACCTTAGCATAGCGACTCAACAGCACCACCTTGTGCCAACGTATTAGTTTTAAATCTTGGGAATAAATCTTAATTTCTCTTTTCTTTTCTCCCTGTTACTAACTTCTAATTTGACTTGTTTGCTTAAAGCTAGCCAGGGGAAGATCACGAATAGAGCGAAATGTCACAATTGAACAGATATGTATGAAACTTGAGAACCACATTCAAACTGTTTATCATTTACCCTCTATTGTGAAATCCTACCCCTCCCAGTTAAAGCAGGTGCAATGAGAAGATAGACATCGGCAAAAGTTTTAAACACGCGACACGCTGACTGACCAGCGTTGCGGTGTAAAATCCTGCCATTCAGGGACAAGCACTGTCATTGCTGTTGTTTTCCTCCATCAAGGAGAAAATTGGAATAGCAATAACAGTCTTATTACAAAAGAAAACTAGCCTACAATCCTCTGATTAGAAGCGTCCTTCTAAATCAGACTTAACAAAGCGAAGAGAGAATCTGCTATTAAAGAGATCGGTCTAGTGTTATTGTCCCTGTGTACTCATTCTGTTGGTGTGCTTTTCTTTCTGTTTCCCAACAGTGCTGCCTCTACGTGGGCGCAATTTCTACGCATAGAAGCTGCAAATTACACGCACCCCTACAGAGGACCAGAACAG